>OY735231.1:38205405-38252905 GCA_963457665.1 Thysanoteuthis rhombus | reverse complement strand
ATGGGAAATTTAAAGATATGTTACTTTATTCACCTTTTGTTGGTTAGTGATCACTGAAAAATCAGAATTTTCAAAGATGAAGCGTGATTGTTGTAGGACACAAACTAAGGGGTCAATTTAGCATAAACTTGAATTGTAAATTGGATATCCCACTGAAAATCTATACGGGGTAATTTTCAAAAACACAAATAAAAAGAATAAATGCTAAGATGTTCATCCCTCTAGCTCCATTGGTGCAGCCTGTATGCAAGATATATACGTAGCTAGACAGCCAAGATCAACTGAAAAGCTGAAGAATTAATGTTGACAGTGCTGGTGACTGACTTTTAATATATATATATATATATATATATATATATATATACGTGTGTGTGTGTGTGTGTCTGTATTAAGTAACAAGTCTCAAATCAAGCATGTAACTCTTATAGATGTGATTACCGAATATGATTGTCCGATATTGTCATCATTGGATCTGGTAATGATTTGAGCCCAATGAAAAGGTGTCTTGTGGAAGTGTATTTGAAAGATACCACTTAAGTTGCGATGTGATTGCAAACGAACTGGATAATCAAAGAGAAATGAATTCAACATTAAAAAGAGACGAAAAAATGATGAAAATTTGTCTCCTCAGAGATAAAACAGTCATAGTCACTTAAACACTGAAGAAACTTTTGTTGAATTATGCTGATAGTTATGGTTGATAATTTCTAATAGGCTCTGTTATGAAATGAAGTCTTTTTTTTCCGAGGCGGATTTAGTGACGTGTGCCTCTATTAAGTCATCGAAATTGGAAATTTGAAACTCCTACTAGAGCCCGATCCGATGTACCGGCAACAGGGCCAGTCACCAATAGTGTCACATGCTAAGGGTGGCTCCTATTTGTCTGAGAGAGTAAGATTTTCCATATATAAGTGGACAAATGAATTAATCAAGCGTAATAAAAACAGTCTAATACATTGAAAAATGTTACTTGGACAAACTTGAAAAGATTACACTAATTTGTTACACCGATTTTATTTTAGTTTGTTCAAAAGGATATTTACTCGTTCAAATCCTATCAGTCCTAAAAAGACGAGTATACAACCCATGAATCCTCCCTCTAGTTACCTATGGAGCTGAAACATGGAACCAAACCAAGAGAATGACCCACAAACTGAGAACCATGCAACTTGCACATGAGACAATCATGCTAAGCATTACACGAAGAGACCATAATACAACAACAGTATTATTAGGGGAAAATCAGGAGTCCAGTACATCATAAAAACCCTTGGGAAACTTAAACGACAATGGGCTAGCCATGTTGCAGGAATCGCAGACAACTGATGGACATCATGACTTATAACAACGATCCTCAGAGTTCAAATGCGCAATTGAGGCCAGCAGAATATGAGATGGCGAGACGAACTAGACAGGTTCAGGAAAACAAATAAAGAGATGTTGCGACTCCTGGGGAAGGTCTATGTCAAACGACAGATGATAAAAGACTAATGATGATGATGATGATGATGATGGTGATAATATTTACTTGTCCAAGTAAATATACTTTGAGACAAACGTAACTTTTTCAGCGTAATATCAAACTTATCATTTCTGTGCATCGTTATTCTCACTAAAAAACATGAATATAAATAAGATGATGCTACAACTTTAAAGGACACAGAAGTTCAGCTTGCCTAGGGTACCAGGAACCCTGGGAAAGGCCCTGTACTCCTGCCTCAAGGTTCTACGCATTAACCACCAGGACATCTCTTCATTGGCAGAGAAAGTTAAGAATAGAACGCGTGGTCCTGTTTCCCTCACTTATTACTGTAATCTGAGATTCGTTCTTCTGCCTCTGAATTAATGTATGCCTGTGTCACAGGTGTGGAAAACCTTGGCATTTACATACCTTGTCAAATCTAGCTATCTATCAGTCTATCTATGTTACCCCCTCTCTCTTTCTATCACATTCTCCCTTTTTATCTATTTTTCTATCTTAGTCTGTCCTTCTCTCTTTCCCTTTCGATTCCAGTCCCTATGTATCTATCAATCTATCTATCTAGCTTAGCTTGTTCACCTATCTATTTTAGTCTGTTCCCCCTCTCTCCCTCTTTATCACAGTCTCTCCCTATCTATCTATCTATCTCTCTATCTCTCTATCTATCTATCTATCTAGCTTAGCTTGTTCACCTATCTATTCTAGTCTGTTCCCCCTCTCTCTCTCCCTCTTTATCCCAGTCTCTCCCTATCCATCCATCCATCCATCCATCTATCTATCTATCTATCTATCCATCTATCTATCTATCTATCTATCTATCTTCTTATCAATCTATGTTTTTATCTATCTATCCTAGTCTTTTCATATCTATCTATAATTCATATATCTATATTTTCTATCCATCCACCCATCCATCTATCTATCTATCTATCTATCTATCTGCTTATGTGTGTGTGTATGTGTGTGTGTGTGTGTGTGCGTGTGTGTGTGTATATGTGTGTCCATGCGTGTGCATACGTGTTTTTCAATTAACTCTACATGTTTACGTGCAAGAGAACGCAATTCTGGATTATCAAGAAGAACAAACTACGTAAGATTTTCTTTGGGTGCGGGTATTCTCAATGTATTTCACACCTGATGCACTCAATCCGGTGAAGAATTTTGTTTGAATGTCACTTCGCGCATTACATCATCATAACACTACAAAGCATAAAAGAGATTAATAAAATCATACTACCCGACCCAGGATTCATCCTGTAGTCACAAAATAAAGTATACGGTGCCCAGTTCTGGTGAATCGGATCCCCGGGGGTTGCACTTCCCCATTGCACTGTAAAGGTCGGGTCACAAAGACCTTTCTGAGGCCTTCGTTTCACAATTGAACCGGCCCTGTGTCATACTTTACTCTCGTCGTGAGGTCTCATTTACTCGAACCTCCACGAGAACAGGAGGTTAGTTTAACCTCCGGATGTAACACGCGCGAACGTACGGTAAGACCATTTGGAAATTCTCTTAGTTCTCGCAACCGTTGTCGCAAGAACATAATCGACTCCCGAACGAACGCTAAATGTTTCAGTGTTTCTTGTTGGAGAGGGGTTAAATAACTATTAAAAGACACACAGTAAGCTGAAAGGAAGAGGTGGGATAATCGAAAAGATTGAAGAAAGGGTGGGAATTTAAATTGGTTGCAAATCAAGATGAGAGACTGAATAAGTTCCCCCTGTTAGTAGAAGCAGTTATTAAATAACGCCTCAATTTCTTGACGCAGTTTGAATTTTATACCTGTCAATGCAGAGAAATTAATTTATTTTGAAACCCTATCGGAAAAAAAAAACAAAATATCATTTTAATTATCATTCCATAGGTGAAATGCGAGAAAATCTATTCTATTTCATTTACGAAAAAAAAAAAGAAAAAAAAAGAAAAGAAATTTGATTACAAGCGTGGAGATCCCATTAACATTTGCCGCGGTTCAATATGGTCTGTTCCTGTTGGGTTTTGTCACGGAGTTGCGAAAGGCGAAGTCGGTATCAAGTCAGACAATGTGAAATAGCGACTAGAGTTAAAACTCTGGTTTGAGCTGTACATGTTCATCGTTGTCATCATCACTCTGCCGTTGACAGACACCTTTCCAACACTTCTTTATCGTGGACGTCGTGGAGCCAGTACTTTCTGAATTTGTCTTGCCCGTCTCCCCATCTGGTACTCTGCCGGCCTTGGTTGTGCGTGTCATCTCTGGGGATCAATGTTGTGTGTAGTGATGTCCATTGGTTGTATGCCATTCATGCAACATGGCCAGCCAATTGCCATTTGAGTTTTTTAATGGGTTCTTTGATGTCTCGGACCTTGAGAGGTTGAGTATCTATCACGCTCCTACGAAGAGCGGAAAGTGACACAAGGTCTAGTTTAACGTGGGATGGAGCCTCCTAAAAAATAGCTCCAGCCGCTGCAACCGAGGTCGCGTAGACAATAGGATGAGCTCGACCTGTCCCTCTTACAGCAATTAGACAGCGCCACCCTGAGGCAAACTGCTTCCCTACAGCTTGGCTGAGTATTAATGGGAGAACCCAAGGACGAGTCCACAGGTTCCCAATGAGCTTAGCAATGCGCAGCCTCAGTGTCCCCCTCACTGGCTATGACATTGCACCTGTGCTCTGGGTCTTGATGTTCATACGACCACGCAATCTTCAGCCTATTCTGCTGGCAAGCGTCAGTACCAACTTCTTGGGTAAAGCCCTGGAAAAGTCTTGGAGCAGATACTACACTAAGTGTCTTTCTTTAATGTGCACGTTGCATGGTTCTCAGTTTGCAGGTAGGTCTCTTGGTTAGGTTCCATGTTTCAGCTCCATAAGTAACAATTGAGGGGATGCATTGCTTGTATACCCTTCTTTTTGAGATTTTTTAAAAGGTTTAGCTTGCTCTGCAAAAGGCTAGTCACCCTGGAGTGATTCTCTGCTTGATTTCTTCTTTTGAGGGTCTCATGGAGATTCACTGTCCTATATAGATGTAGTCGTCTACTTTTTCTAGTTCGACGTCTTCGATTCCAATCGTTGAGTTCTTATCTCCATTGTGATTGTTGCACAGGATTTTTGTCTTGCTGAAGTCCATGTGTATGCCGACTTTCTTGCTTTCTTCATTTAGTTCATGTAGCATTAGTTGGTGGTCGTGTAGGTTCTCTGCGTAAAAAGCAACGTCGTTTGCAAATCTGAGGTTGTTCAGATATTCACCTTCATTTTTTAATCCTTTACTCTTCCGGTCTAGGTTTCCGAAGATCATCTCGAGGCAGGCTGTAAATGCATGAATCCATTTCTTCTCTCTGCAGCTATAGGTAAAATAGTAGAGCAGATTACTTCTAAGAAAAACCTCTTTCATTGTATGTAGAGACTGAACGGATGCCCGTTATTTAAATGTAGTGTCAGCAATCGGTGTTCAATTTCAGGCGAAGCTTGTCCTTGCCACGATCCTCAACCAAAAGATTAAAGTTGGAAATAATCTTAATACCTCTTGGTCGTAGCTGAAAGTTTCAGCATGCATTCAGCATAACCTAAGATTTTCTCAATTCATTGAGTGACGAAAAAAAACCACCATTTTGTTCCACTACCTTCTGCTATTTTTCAGTCAATTTTATAATTATATCCCCTTCGACCTTTTGATCTTTCTCAGCAAAATATCAATTTACATATCTTTTACAGTCTTCCAGAGAATTAAAATATTTCCATTAAGAAAATTGTAAAAAATCGTTATAAAATAAATGATAATTTGGAAGTGCAATATCAGATGATTGAAGTCGATGAGTGAAAATTTCCTTGTCAAGCTGTGGCAATTTTGGCTTGGTCATCAAAGATGTCTCAATTAACACACGAATATTAAACCATTTCAATACTGCCATCGCTAGCTAGAGGTTTCATTAATTAATCTCATTAATACACGTCAATTTTCCTATAAAAATTGACGTGTATTATACGGTGACATTTTCTTGTGTCTCAGCAAACGATGAATTATCGAAAATGGATCAAATTTCCGCCTTTATTATTTGGTTATTGTATTTGAAATGTTTCATGAATAAGTTGAAAGCTGATATAAACAAAAAAAAAACAAACAAAAAAAGCCAAATAAACTCCCCCCCATAAACAAAAAAAACCCCAAAAGACAAACAAACAAACAAACAAACTGTTGCTGTGGAAGTCTTCAAGTCTCCAGAAAGTGATCAGACCGTTGCTCTTCAATTGTTGGCCTATGCTGTCGATAAATCTTCTCCATTAAGAACAGGTTTGAGCCTTCTTAGAGCTTTATTACTGATATTCATATTTCCACATCTAAACTTTTTGAACAATGCAGCACAATTCACAATATAGCTGTGTTCACTTCAAATGTTTCGGCGATGTTATCAGCAGAATCAACAGCTTTATGTTCTTATTACAATGCTAAACATGCCTGTTTAATCATTCAATGGACCAACATGACCAACACCTTTTGGTAGCATTCTGTGTTTAGAGTAATTAGCTAAAAAAATAAAGTTGTGATCAATGAATGAGGCGATCACTAAGTCCTATCATAAAAATTCAAGCCTGGACGTAACCGGATACAAACTAAGGGACCAATTAAGCATGAATTTACATTGTTAATTGACTCCCCTCTCCCACTAAAACCTGTTGGGGCGTGTGGAATTTTAAGGAAACACAAAAAATGTTTTTCTAGGAGTAGAGGTTTAACATTTCAGCCCACTGTCTCCATTGGTGCAGTCTTTACGCATGCCGTGTTTGGGGTGATCAGTTTAAAAATGGAAAAAGAGTGATCAATGAATTAAATATTCCTCTCACCTTTTCTTGGGTGGTGATCACTAAAACGTCGGAATTATTTTTTTTAAAAAGCGTGAATACTTCCGGACACAAACTGAGCGACAAATTTATCATTAACTTACACTGTAAATCGCCCCCCTCCCCCAACTAAAAACTATTTGGAAGAGATTAAAAGACAAAATTACTTTATTTTCTATACCTAATAAGATGTAAGTGTTTAATGTTTTTTTAGTGCTCTTGCTTCATCGATGAAGCGTCAATGTGTGCCACATACATACATACATACATACATACGTAAATACATACATACATACATACATACATACATACATACATACATATATACACTCATACATTCATACATACATTCATACATACATACATACATACATACATACATACATACATACATACATACATACATACGTATACTGTCATCCATCTAGCCTTGTAAAATCACTTTAAAACCTAAGGAACCTATATTGGCAGTTTTGGTGACAGTTTGGTTAACGGTTTCATATATGTTTAACTTTTAGTATTATTCTTTATGATGTTAAGATAAGAACAGATTTCAAGTGGGTCTACATACAACTGAAAGGGAAACTGCGTATAAGGTGGGAAGCTCTGGAAGGAAAGCCGCGGATATGGGAGGACCAGTTAAAAGGAATCTACGGTTAAGGATAACCACTGAAAGATGGAAAATCGGATAAGGGGGGTTTACTATCAATTATATGTATTCAATATCTTTAAAAAAAAATTATAATCCCATGTTTGTGAATGCTGATGACATAATTCAATATCGATCACAGGAGTTGATTAAAAACATAAATGATTGTTCTTTAATGACAAAAAAAAACAACAAAAAACGGACCCCTGAGAAGGGAACCGCGGATATTTTTTCTACAACGAAAATGAAAAAAAAAAAGAATAAAGAACGCCTGTTGATTGGGGACAGACAAAGTGAGTTATAGAGGTGTTGGAGACACCTAAAAACCCTGACATCACATGCGTAACCACAAAATATAATTAAAAGGTTTCCTTTGGGCAACAATGCTATGCTATGGTGTGAAATTTCTTTTTTTCGTTTACAGAGCAGCTTTTGAATATGACAGTTGGGCTTGCTGTGGCGTGAGACTTGACAAAATAATCTCTTGAATCACTTCTACAATGGCGAGCTGGATGCTCATTAGACGGAGCCTTGTGCCTTATAGTAATTTCAAAAGTTTTTTTCAGAAACCACTAAGCGAAACTGTCAACAGAACTGTCAATATGTGTCTCTTCAGTTTTTAAACTGGTATGGCTGGCTGGCTGGCTGGCTGGCTATGTATGTATGTGCTACACAAATCGGTGCAGCAAAATCATTGGTCAACTTCGTTGCAAAGAAAAATTATTTTCCATTAGCTGGCTATACATGTATGGATCATGCGCACATAACCCACCAATAGACCTAGAGGGATGAAAATGTGAACATTTACTCATTTTCTTGATTAAAAAAAAATCTCCACCGCCTAAATATGTTTTTAGTGGAGGTTCAATTTCCAATGTTAGTTTATTCTAAATTGGTCCCGCAGTTTGTGCCCGGCGGTATTCACGATTATTTTTCGAAAATTTATACTTCAGAAGGCGAGAGAAGTAAGTATTTGGTCACCCCATTTTTTCCACTTTTCAATTGATCACCCCCCCCCCTAGAACGGCATGTTGCCGAAAGATGTTTGTCACGTGACGTTTTCTATCGAGTGACTAACAAGACCTTTTTTTCATTTTCATTTTCATTCTTTCGCTTTTTCATTGTTCCTGTCCCTATTTGTGTTGTACCAAGCTCGGTAAAGTAAATGAGAGAATAAACAATTCTGGCAGTAATCTCACGCATCTCTTCAGTATAGGTTCACTGGACGAACACACGCAACCACGCAGAATAGAAAGAATACCTTTGCAATACTTGCCTTAAAATATGTGTTTTTAATGTCACTGTTTCAAGAACCCAAGAAAACACACCAAGAAAAGAAAAGCTGTACGATAAAATCCAAAGGTACCTTGAGCAAAATGAAAGCACTTTCTCATTCTCTTTCTTTCTTACTTTTTTTCTTTCTTTCTTTGTCTTTTCTCTTTCAACTTGTTGGTACCGTTTCACTCTCACATTTTTTACTTGGTTTTATATCCCAGTTTTGATCCCAAAGTACCACGAGCAAAAACAAAAACAAAAACAAAACAAAACACTTACTTTCTTTCTTTCTTTCTTTCTTTCTTTCTTTCTTTCTTTCTTCCTTTCTTTCTTTCTTTCTTTCTTTCTTTATTTCTTTTCTTTCTTTCTTTCTTTCTTTCTTTCTTTTCTTTTCTTTTCTTTTCTTTTCTTTCTTTCTTTTTAGCTTATTGGTTCCGTTTCACTTTCACATTTTTCACTTGATTTTATATTCTGGTTTTGATCCAAACGTACCGCAAGTAAAATAAATAAAAAAAAACGAACTAAGAAACACTTCATTTCTTCCATTTTTTTCTCACTTCCCTTCTTTCTTCCTTCTTTTCTTTCTTTCTTTCTTTTTTACTCGGCTGGTTTCATTTCACTTCCACGTTTGTTTGTTTGTTGTTTTTTTTTACCTTGGTTTTATATTTTAGTTTTGAATTCAAAAGTGGTTGCCTCCGTCTTGAGTCTAACAAATCGATAATTGTGTTTCCAAGAATCTTGATTCTGTTCAATTAGTCTCGGAACAAAAACAATGACACGACGCTCTGTTTAAGTTGGCGCTTTTAAAGCATTCTCTTTGTAACAACCGTCAATCAATGGAACCCAGTATAAACAATAAAAGAAGATTCAGTAAAGTTTGCAACTGACTTGTGAGAAGAATAAAAGAAGAAAAACGATACCCATAACAATAAGAACTGTGAAGCACTCGGAGAGCGCCAACTTCTGCCAATGGTATCCTTAGGATAGTGCACGGATCTGCCCCCAAAATTAATCTATCCGACCGTAGCCTACTGGTTACCCCTTAACAAAACTTAATTGAAATTCATTTGGAACTTGACATGGATTTTTACCGATGTAGTTTGGACTTAGGACTTCGAAGTAGATGAGGTAATTATGCATCAATCTGCACAAAATTCAATCATTTTTGTAGCCTATTGTGAAATATTCCAGGAAATATCATTGAAATTCATTGGATGTTTTTTGGAGATATCGTGCGGAATAATAAAATTGAAGGAGAAAATCCGGTCGTTTTCTTTTAGTCCGACGGAAACTTTGACCGATCACCTTTGCTTTTTCACTCGAGAGAAATGAAGGAGAAGAACAAGTTTGGTTGGAGCAGAATCAAACTTCACTTTAACTCTTATTCCGACCAAAGATGATTACAGCAACTTTTGTATTGCGTATGTAATGAAGGAAGAATCATGAAAAAAAAATGTGTATATGTATCTATTTATAGAATGAAATACATATTATCAAGAAATGGATATATGATCCGACAGAATGATTATAAATTGCGTTTCATTTCATTGAGACTCTTACTTGAAATGATCTCCCGTTATTGCACAGTTGCAGGCTCGATTCCAGCAGCAGTCCCATTTTTTTATTTTCTATCCTATTTACGTTCTCTGTCTGTCAGTCTGTCTATCTCTGTCTGTCTGTCTGTCTGTCTGTCTCTCTCTCTCTCTCTCTCTCTCTCTATATATATATATATATATATATGTATATATATATATATATAAATCTGAACTAGGTTTCATGCATTTCCTCGATGATGTCAATACTATTTTTATATCCTTCACTCCCCGATCCAGTGCTTCGAGGGCAAGTATCTGGGCCATTGTGCATTCATCAACACAAACAATTGACACGTTTATGAAAAATAAATTTTTAACCCTTTAGGCGCAGCAGATGTACCCAGCATTTCTCATTCCTTGATTGATGTATTCTGCATGTGATGTCATTGCCTTTTTATGTTCCTCACTGCCTGAATCAGTGCTTCAAGGGAGAAAAAAGCAAAAAAAAAAAAAAAAAATGAAAAAGAAAAAATCCAAAAATCATTCAAGGACATACTCGTTGAATATTTTTTTTTTGTATTTTTTCATACGATGTGAGGAGAATGAACGAGAATGAAAGATAGAGGAAGAACAAAAGATATGAAAGAGTAAGAAAATAGGTCTGGTTAGTCACTCAATGGAAGCCGTCAGGTGACCAGCGTCTTTGGTAGCATGCCGTGATAGAGGTGATCATTTAATAAAATGGAAGAAGTTACTTCTCTTGCTTTTAGTTTGGCGATGATCACTAGAAAGTCTGAAATCCTAAAAACAAGCCTGATTGCTTCCAGACAGAAAATACTGGAACGATTTAGCATGAAACTGCATTACAAATTGATATCCCCGCACATAAAAAAAAGTATTCTCGGGGGAATTTTAAAAAAACATGATATTTTTTTTTCTCTTGACATAAGGAGTAAATGATTTTTTCTTGATATAAGGAGTAAATCTTTAAATGTTCAGCCCTCTAGCTCCGTTGGTACGGCCTGGACGCGTGAGACGTACACATATAGTCAGCCAGTCAACCCAGCTTCAAGACAGAAAAACCCATGTTGACAGTTTTGTTGACAGTTGGTTGATGATTTCTTAAAAAGATACAATTAACAGAAGAAGAAAACGAAGGAAATGGGAAAGAAGAACGAAAGATTGAAATGAAAAAAGAAAGAATATCTGAAAACATTTGTTTTGGAATCTTAATTGAAAAACATGCGATACGCATCTTTATTTTGAAATTATCCATGGCAACTGAAACATTCCATTTGTCTTTGTCAACTTGTAGAGATATCATCACTTTCTTGGGAGAGTTTCTCTCTCTCTCTCTCTCTCTCTCTCTCTCTCTCTCACACACACACTCTTTTTTTTTCATCAAGAAGGAAATATTGACTTCCTGAAACGAAGTCAAGGACAATTTTCTAAGATGATAGAATGATTAATGAGCAATATTTGTACGTATAAACTCTGATTCTGCCAGAGAAACTTTTCCTTACATCTAATTGTCAAGACAAAGATAACAAAAAATCGAAGCAAAGTTTCGTCCACAAAAGCAACTTTTCGGTTCAAGGAACTTCAAATTTAATTTGAGCCATTTCGCTTTGTGAAAAGTTGACCAAAAAGTGCCTGCAAAATAGAATTTCGGTGTAGATAACTTTGTTTTGATTAAATGTAATTAAATTGTGATCAAATCGAAACCACCTTTTCATTATCTTCAAAAAAATTGATCTGATGAATTTTACGTGGAATTTGTTTGTTCTATTTTCAGTAAGAATGGCTGAGTACAAAATGACAACCGGTGAAAAGTCAATTTTGTACCAAATGACTCGAATCAAATTTGGGGTGTCTTTTCTATATATGGTCCGATTCAGCGAACTAGCTCTATGCTCGTTAACTAATATTGAACTGTCTAACTTAGAGGTCTATCACAGAAACAAATCTAAGCAAGTAAAAGACACACACACACACACACACATATATACCTCGTATATATATACACTTAAAATGTATGCATATCCACATTTAAGGATTTATATACAACAAAGGCCGTCTTAAGAATACTTGAGTCTTATTCTGCCCATTCTGATTTGATGATATTGGCTTACAAAAGATTCTGTATGTTTGCTATTTGATGATTTAAACAATATTATATTCGAATTTGTGGTCCTTAAAATATTGCTAGCCCCGAGCAAGTTCCTGGGGTGAACGTTCGCAATGAGTGAATTATTTGGAAAAAATTCTTCTTTGTTGTTAAATTGTTAATATATAACGATGTTCAGGTGCAATGATAACCTTTGAGGATAAAAAATAGAAATGATGATGCTTCGATTATGTCAGACTTCTGAAGGGAAGAATAAATCAATGGGAATGAAAATTCAGTTTAATCCAAGAACAAACTAAATATCAACGACAACTTCTCTCAACATATTTCGCTTTGAAATAAACTGCAACAATGCAGATATTGCTCTGACGAATCACTTCAATAACTACTTTAACCCGTTTGCTGCCAAGTATATTTTTAAATACACAAGAGAAATTGTATCAGACCAGGGATCGAAATAAAGAGGCATAAGAAATGAAAGAGAAAATAAGAAAAAAATGACTTACGAGGATGAGAAAAATATTAAAGAGCAAGCTAAAAGGCAAGAAACCGATAAAAGGAATGAACACATGGGCAGTACTGTTAATATACACAGGTCTAATCAATGGGCTCTAATCAATAGACCAGCAAATGAGGAGGCTTATGACGATGCACAAGGCTCTACACCCCAGAAATGACACGGATAGACTGCATTTGAAGAAAAAAAAGACGACGAAGGAATCATTAGTAGAGAAGACTGTGTTCCAAAGGCCTAAACAGGAGAAAAAAAATGTAAAAACAAGACATTATAAAAAGCACCTAAAGCAATGTAATCAACAACAAAAAGTAGCGAACGAAAAAGCAGCAAGGCAGACAACAAGGAGAATGGGAATAAAAAAAAAAAAACTAAATCGAGGATTCAAAAGACAGATACAAAATATTGCAGAAGAAAGATCATGGACATGACTAAGCAGAGGAAACCTGAAGAGAGAAACGGGGTAGCTCATTATGGCAGCCGAAAATAAATGCATCAGGAAAAACTATGTCGAAATGAAAATCGTGGTGAAAGGGACGAGACTATTCACCAAATAATCAGTGAATGAAGTAAGCTAGCCCAGAAGGGAAATAAAACAGATACGACAGGGTAGCAACAGTTATACAGTGGGAACTTAGCAAACAACTGGGATTCGACCTTACAAACAAATGATATCAGCACAAACCGGAGACAGACACCAAAAATAGAAGCCACAAATTACTCGGGGACTTTGACATCCGAACTGTCCATCCACCCCAAGCAAGAAGACCAGACCTTGTAGTCGTGAACAAGGGAAATAAATCCTGCCAAATAGTAGACGTTGCTGTGCCTGGGGATCACAGAGTAAATATGAAAGTCACGGTAGCACCAGTGATCGTTAGTACACTCGGATCTGTGCCAAAGACACTGGAAACGAGATTGGAAGAGCTGGAGATAAGAGGAAGAATTGGGACTTTGCAGACCACAGCACAACTGGGTCTGCATGGATACTGAAGAGAATATTGGGAATATAGGCTCTATGATACCCAGTTGTCAGCAATGGCCAAACAGCCGGGATGAATAAGACATGGTCAAGACAGTACAAACCAATGCATAAGGATATTAGAGGAGGGCTGGAGGAAACTTTTTGTCACTTAGCCTTCAGCAATAACTATCCGGCAACCGGTGTGAAACTACAGACTACAGCACTGTTGTGGGATTTGAGATCGTTGAGAGGAGGGTGGGAGATTTAAGGAGACTTGCTGTCACTCAGTTTCAAGCGACGACTACTGGGCAACTGGTGTGAAAATGCTGATTAATGATAATAATGCTTGCATGTACACACTCAGACACACACAGAGACACACAGACACATATATGCACACACACAAGCACACACACACACACACACACACACACACACACACACATATATATATATATATATATATATATATATATATATATATACTGTATGTGTATTTTGTCACAACACCAGATTGAGTAAAGCAGTGTCTGGCACAAGGCCAGAATCAAGACTGATTTACTATTAAATGAACTCATTACAGCTGTGTTGATCTGCAAAACTAGCTAACAAGCCATTACTTCGCAGAGGTACCAATATATTTTTTTGTATAATATATATACATAAATATTAATTTTTTCACATGGATTGCACCACGACAGGCTGTTTCACACCTTAACAGTGATTATTCAAGTGGATTTTTTTCACACCTTGTTGGAATTCAAGTAGATTTTCTCACAACTTGTCGGTAATTTTTTTTAAGTGGATTCCCGATTTTTTTATCCATCGTTTGTTTTTTTTCAATATATCCGTCATTACATCATGTTATTTATTGTTCATATTCTTTTTGCTCGAATTCCTGTGGTTTTGAACGGGTGATGAGGTGCTTGTTTGTAGATTAGGAATTTAAAATCTTTGGCTCTTGTGTTGATGTTTTGTATGCTTTTCCGGTGATTTTACCTTCTTTTAACCTGTCTTTTTTAATCATTAAAGTTGTTGTCTTGATTTTCAATGCTATTAATAGGTACTTCATTTTATATTTACATTTCGAAATTATTCCTTTTTTTTTCGGATGAATTTCAATTTTTCTTCCAAGCAGAGTGTGCATCTTTTTGAGGCAAACCAGTACGGTGGGATCTGTTCAATCATTTTCTATACGGTCATAGGTGTTTTTCTATCTCTTTTGATTTTCCATCTATATTTCGAAAGTGCTTTGCTGTTTCGTGTATCTTATTGTTAAAGGACATTTTGTAGTTGTTGAAGTGGGTTTTCCAAATATTCTTTGTTGCTTCAATATATGTTTTCTACATTTTTGATCTCTTTGATTTTTACCATTGCTTTGTATATGATGGTAGCTTTTTGACAATCTCATTGTAGCTGGCAAGTGTTCTGGTTTCTACAATTGCTTGTTTAATATCTGGTTGTTTGTTTTTGTTTAATATCTTATTATTGTACTTAATTCTTATTTGTTCTGTGTTATTGATGCAACAGTGACTAATTTTCATTATGTTTCGCTTAAATATTGCATATAGTTTGTTTGCTTGTGGGGTAGGTTTGTGTAACAGTTTAAGGAGTATTTTACGTACGTTTATTTTTATATTTCTCCTATATGGAGGATTGAACCAGATATATTTCTTTTTCTTCTATTTGTCTTTTCGACCTGTTGTGTTTATTCTAATTTTGTTTAAAATCCGCTTTTTCTTGAAGCTGTTTCGAATCGTATTTTTTCCACTTTATGGAATATTATTTTGTCTGGTGAATTGTCAATCAAAGCTCAAATGAATCGTGCAAATATCGCTAGATAAACTTTGAAGGAGACAGATGGCTGGTAAGAATATATGTGGTATTATCAGAATTTGAGCTAAATTGTATAACAAAAAATAATATCTGGTTGTCGGTGACTTAAGTAAACATGAAAAAATTCAATGCATTCTCAACATAAAAACAGCTGTTCACACATTATAATATAAATAAATATTTTACTGGGTGATTCTTTTCAATTAATAAATTACCCCCACCCTTCATCAAGAGGACAGAAAAAATTGAGTATTCTCACTACTACTGAGACATCTACTACTTCTTTTTATGTATAAACGAGTGAGTGCAATAGAGAAGCGGAGAAGTCTTGATTTTAGGTCTTGTATTGAGTTTTTAAGTCTCACTTAGGGAAAATTGCATTTTGACCAAAGCATCGGTCTGGCAGTAGAAACCGAAGTTGTCGTGAGTAGGAGTGGAAGTGAGGCCATTATTTAGCGACACATAATGTGCTGGAGTTACTGTTGAAGTAACCAGAAGTTACTTTGCGTGACCAAAGAAGGATGTAAATATAAACAACAATTTACCAACTAGGATTACGTCGATAGGTGACAATGGGAACACTGGGTATGACAAACACATACATTGCTTTTGGGTTTTATGTAATAATATGAGGTTAATAACGGTTACCATGAGACCCTCAAAAGAAGAAGAAATCAAGCGAAGAATCACACTAGGATGGCAAGCCTTTGGCAGAGCTAGCTCAACCTTCAAAAATAAGAAGATCCCATTAATCCTAAAGAGAACGGTGTATAACCAATGCATCCTCCCAATAGTCACTTATGGAGCCGAAAAATGGAACCTAACCAAGAGACATCGTAGTAATAATTGATATGCGCTAATAGTTGTATCATGTTTGTGATGTCCGTCAATTCACCCAATTGGTTGAAAGGTAATCGTTTGAATAAGCTTCGCAAACAAAAGAGAGAAAAAAAGGATGTAACTAGTATAGATACGATTATTTAAGTTGGTGCCAAGTAATTGCAGGACACCTAACCAAGAGACGGACCTGCAAAATGAGAACCATGCAACGTGCACATGAAAGAATTATGCTGGGCCTCACATGGAGAGACCAAAAGACAGCACAGTACATCCGAGAAAAGACAAGAGTCAGGGACAACATAGAATCCATTAAAAATCTCAAATGTCGTTGGGCTGGCCATGTTGCAAAAATGGCAGATAACCGATGGACATCACGACTCACGACATGGATCCCTCGAGATCACATGCGCAACCGAGGCTGACAGAATATTAGATGGAGAGACGAGCTAGACAAGTTCAGGAAGTACTGGCTCCGCGACGCCCATGATAGAGAAGTGTGACAAATCCTGGGGAAGGTCTATGTCCAACGACGGACGTTAAAAGACTGATGATGATGATGATGATGAATGAATAATGGTCACACATCATATGTAATAGGCTAAGGTGGTTTTCAACAGACGGTGATCTCCTAGTTTAGTTGTCATGAATCGAGAAATCTGGAGCAGATTGTTTGAGGAAAACATCTCACCCTCTAAGCCTCTCGGCCCCTTCCTATACAGTCCAGATTTGGATTTCTGATTTTTCCCAAAGTGATTTTAGACCGTGGACGGGAGTAAGTAAAACGTAGTGAGGCAGCCGATGGCGATTCAGAGGGAGTACTTTACATACCGCATTGAAAAATGGAAGGGATGCTGAGGACCTAGGATGAGTACTTTGAAGGGAATTAAGGTGCCATTTCCCTAAATTGGCTAATCTTTCGTTAACATGAAATGGCCGGACACTTTCTGTGTATGCGTATGTGTAATATTTTAAACTGAAAATTTAGTTATTACCTTACATCAAATACTGAACGTGTATTCACCCATAATCCAGAAAGCAGCGTTCAGGAATATCAAATCGTTTCACTGTGGTAAATGGAAGGGGCCGTTGTTAATACATACAGACTGATAGACGGCTATGGGAGATTAGATCGTCTGAGATTAGAGTAGAGAAGATCAGTTTCAGATCTTATCAGAGACCAGTGCTGGAGTAAAATAAGTACATCGTTACGGCTTCCAGTTCTACAGAGTGTTAACCATTATTAACATTTATACGATTCTCCTAACCACGGTGTAAGACTTTAATTACCTAACTCAAAGCAAAGATACAACCAATAGCCAAATACCACAAGTGAAATCGAAGACAAGACCTCACACAAATATGCAGTAATTACGTGATATAATATCGTCTGAACTGCTTACAATCGCCCATGAAATACACACAGACTGCATTTTTAATAGAATGAAGATACATATTAGCAACCAAAGAGTTATTTCATTATTAAGAAAAAGCCAAGGAGAAATTCATGAGTTACTGATAAGAATCCATGCATACTTTAATCAGTAATGTGCAGAAGTCTTCTGTTACGCTAAAGAGTATAACTGACTTAGTAAAGTATAATCTTGCTCTTGTAACTGACATAGTGAAAAGGAATTTCATTAATCTTCTAACGATGTAGTAAATTGGATTTAAATAATGATATTAAAAAGTATTAAAAACAAAAACTAAAAATGATAAGAATCCGTTTGCGGTCAACAGAACACTATTCTCCTATCTCACTGCAATTCAAATCTCCAATATCTACGTATTTAAGATGCAATGCGTATCCATGTATTAATCAAGGTTATCCAAAACAGACCGGTTTAATCACTGTTGCTGGGTTTAGTTTCATGCGCTCTGACAAATCTATGTATCCGGACTTTACTCAGCCCTAACCGTTTATAGTGAAAAAAAACTTGAAATCTTTCACACATACCCCTCAATGAGCAGGGAAAATGTTTTTTTTTAAGATCCTTTAAATAGATTTTTTTTTATTGGAAGGTTCAATTAACAATGAAATATTATGACAAATCAGACCCTCAGTTTATGTCCTTGTTTTTTCCCCATAAATCTTGAATTTATGATTCAAACCATATTGGTAATATTTTCATCAAGCTATCTTAATCTTAAATCACCACTGCGTAATTTACGAGATAAAGAGTAGTATATATTAGTGGCGGTGATTTATGATTTCCTTAGGAATACTAGTTCCATATGTGTCGTCATTTTTAACGACACGCGAAAATTAGCATTAAAATAGGCGACATGCAAGCACAGACAAAATATATTTTCTTTATGATATTGATCAGGCCAGTAAATATGTATACACAATATATAATATCTGTTTGTTATTACAAAAATTAAAAATAGAACAAAAGATATGAATATACAAAGTTTTACTCGGACAATTTAATCCTTTTTTCCCCATCCTTGTTGTTGTCATTACGTTATGGTAGATTTGTCGTTCATCCTTCAGGAGTAAAAGTGTAATATCTTTGAAGGAAATGAGTCTCTCCTATCAATCTCTTTCTTTGGTATTGCGATGAATCGACTGAAATATTGTGTGAGAAGCGACTTAATTGTCCGAGCAAATGTTGGTATATGAATTGCTCTTCTCAAAGATATATCCTGAACAAAAACATATGAATCAAAGAATATGGATTTTCGACGTTTACACAGGATGCTTTTTGTCAAACTCTTGCCCAAACGTAGGGGCAGCTTCGTTTTTCTACCGTAATAATAATAACGACAAGGACGATCCTCTCCAAATTTAGTGGAATAAAAAGTAACATTCCCCTACGGCAGTGGATTCAAAACTGGGATCCTGGGACCACTTTTGGCCCGTCAATTAATGTTCGGGTCTGCAACAGTGATCCCTCTGAAGATGATATTGCGAATTTTGTGACAGAAACATATCATTCATCGCTAATTCTGGAAAACACAATAATTGTACACAGTCCTCGAACGTTTATAAGAATTCAGATAAATACAATTCATTTTAAATGAATAAAATTTCATACTAAAAATAAAGGTTCAGCCGAATATTGCCTTTATAGAAGGAATTATTGAATTTTTAAAGTTTTGATACCATTGCAAGACGGTAATTTGAAATCACTTCCTACTGATCAGTAGTTGTTCCTCCTACAAGTTTATCAAAATTCATCTTAAACACGCAATGGCTTATCTAATTCTAATAAATATATCTATAAAATTAACAGTTCCCAACTATGATTTGAAATCACGAACAAGTGAATGGTATTAGGGTCTCTTACTGACTGAGCTACATTGAGAAGACCTACATAAATACAAAATTTATTTTACGGATACGAAAGACTTCTTTCTTTCGAATAAATAAATAAAATCGAACTAAAAAATAAATATTTCTATAATCTTTATTTATTATGCATGCAAAAATGTATAATGTCCACCTGGATAATGTGATGTCAAACACTTCTGCCTCACTCGTGGAAGGTTCCAGGTTCGATTACTGGTATGAGTGAAGAGCATGGAAAACTATTCATTTGGACTAATTTCTGTGTTATTAGGGTGGAGATATCCCACTGGCGAACTTACGAAAAATCTTTTAGGTATAAAGCCCAAGTCTCAACCAGGCTTAAGACTGTCCTGAATTAGTATCCAATTCACAAACAGACTGAAAAGACACGGGACAAAAAATGTTTTCACAAGATATCTCGTCAGCCATTTCAGGACAATCATTGGTGTCACTCTTTCCATCATATATTAATTGTCCCGAAGCAATATCCAGTTAACTAACAGAGAAAAATGACACTGGATAAAAATGTCCTCACGAGATATTTTGTCAGCTGCTTCTGGACAATCAATGTTGTCACTTTATTCATCATAGATATAAGTATTGAATCCGATTCTTTTCTTTTGTTGTAACCATTTTTCAAACGTCTAGCTTCACTATAACATTTCAAGTGGGTCGTGATAAAATATGAGGAGCAACTGGAAGTAACAAGAAACGAAACAAAGATATCATTTATTACCAGAAATAATTATCAATAGATAACTTTAACCTTAAATGCTTTATTTAATCGCCACAAACCTTACAATAATTTGTTTTCGCTTCTAGTTACTTCACACCGCTTCTTAAGCTGCATTTGCTTAAAAGCTAAATCAGAGGTCCGAGAGTTCCGGGTTTCAAGTTAAAAAGAATTTTAAGAAGTACAGGGTTTTGAGAGCAGATTCTGTTCCCAAAGAATAAAGCATTGAAACAGTTTCAAAAACTGTACATCAGTATTATGTATCGATTTTTCCATGGGGTGGAATGTCCTGATTCAACTGAAAAATCCTTAGGTCACATTGTCCTCGTCTCGATTCATTTTTTGAACATATCGTTATAGCCGTTATACTTTACAGCCTTCTTTAGGGGGCATCGAATCGTAGGGGTCGAATGTCCCCATTCCACCATTTATCCTTGGGTGAGAGAAATCCTTAGGTCACATGCTCATAATCATGTCGATGACAGAAACTGGTGACACAGGGGGTGCCTTTTACAAAACGTTATTTAGATCTAAGAAAAATTGCTGAATGAACGATCCGCCATTTTGGAATGGAAAAAGTGGCACTTGAACCTTCCCTTACAGTGACTGAAACGTTGTGTTCAAGAGATGGACCGAGATGTTAACAATAGCCCTCCTCCCAAATCTATAAATAATGATAATCCTTATAAAAAAATCAGGAACTTAAATCCCAAAATATAGTACGTTTTCTGTCCAAACAATTTTTATCGATTCTGTTAGTATATCGAGGTATCTAAAAACATGTTTAGCATCCCTCCCCGATCACCATATTTGGCCATCGATTGAAATTCGGCTCGACGTTTCTGTTGGACAAAAATAATATGACAACATTAAACATGGTCATGTTACATATCATTGGAATGGTATTGAAGTGTTGATCAATTTTTAGAAGAAGACCAAGGATCTGAGCTCAAAAAAAATCAAGTTATATGCATTTTCATTCTTATGCATATTTTTCCGTCAGCCGACAAAGCACACAATCATGATAAACCACGTATGCAGGGAACCAGAGTGGCCTATTGTGCATCCTCTGTTATCCAATATCATATAGTTTTTTCTCTGATTGGTATATATCAAAATCTCAAGGTTTGGATAATGGGATGAACTATGATTTGGAGATATTGGGGGATCATCATCATCAACATCATCATCATCAGTCATTTAACGTCCATCGTTGGACATAGACCTTCCCCAGGACTCGCCACAATTCCCTATCATGGGCATCGCAGAGCCAGTATTTCCTGAATCTGTCAAGTTTATCTCTCCATCTTGTGTTCTGTCATCCTTGGTTTCTCGTGTGATCTCTGGGGATCCATGTTGTGAGACGTGATTTCCATCGGTTGTCTTTCATTCTTGCAACATGGACTGCCCATTGGCATTTGAGTTTTTTAATAGTTTGAATGATGTCACAAACACCTGTTTTCTTCCTTATATACTGTGTTGTCTTGTGATCTCTCCATGTAAGGTTGAGCAGGATTCTCTCATGTGCACGTTGCATGCTTCTCAGTTTGCAGGCCTGTCTCTTGGTTAGGTTCCATGTTTCAGCTCCATAAGTGACTATCAGGAAAATGCATTGGTTGTATACTCTTCTTTTTAGGATTATTGGGATCATCTGGTTCTTGAAAGTTGAGCTTGCTCTGCCGAAGGCTTGCCATCCCAGAGTGATTCTTTGCTTGATTTCCTCCTCTTTTGAGGGTCTCATGGAGATTCGTGGTCTTGGGTAGATGTAGTGGTCTACCTTGCCGAGTTTTGCATTCGTACAATGAAAACTATTGGGTGGTACTGTTGTTTAAAAAATTGAAGGATTGAAAATCCTGATTATTCGTAAATGTTCTTTTTGACACGATATTGTTCAACAATCCTCATGTTAATACACATGTTGGGCACGTGTTGGAAGTTTTGAAAAATACATTTTTTTTTCACAAATGTTGGTTAGATAGGGGCATGTGAGATGCAAAAAATAGACAAAAAATGTGAAAAAAGAAAGAAAAAGCAATGCAAAAATACCTTGCTTCACGTTTTGGGGTGTATTTTTTTCATGCTCAACAGTTAGAAATTGTCAAGATACCCGTTGGAAAGCTGATCAAACACCTTTTCAGACTTTACATACACACACACACACACACACACACATATATATATATATATATATATATATATATCGACCATTAATTAAATCCACAATCCATAGATTGTCGACTACCTTTAAATTAAGTTGGCGTGTGAATGAATATAATGAATACTAATGATTATAATGCAATTTCTGTTGAGTTTAGGCGCCCACTTTTTCTATAAGAAATGATCTGTTTATAAATACCGTTCGAATGATGTATAACACAACTAAGTTTTGTGTTATTAACATGCTTAGTTGATGGAAGACTGGAGCCGAATTTCAATCGATGCCCAAATATGTTAAAATGGAATAAACAGAAAATGCACACAGGAGCCAAATATTGGGAAATTGCACCCTCACCAATATGTAAAAAGCTAATACTAACCAGAAGTTTGAACGAAGCTCATGCTAAAACTGTATTTACAGCACGAAGCAGTTCTGGTTGATTATCAGCAGGTTTAGCGCATTTACTCCCGTTTTATTGATCTGTGGCGCGAGCTGTTTTTATTTCGTCCTTGGTTAGCCATGACAATTATTCATAACGATCGCAATTTACAATGTCCAGCTTTTCCCTAATGATAATACAACATCTTTTGCTGCAGATATGTTTTTTCATTGGATTTGAAAGACAGTCCATGTAATTTTCTCAAAGTTTTTACGCATGCAATTAATAGTAATAACTATATATATATATATATATATATATATATATATATATATATATATATATATATATATAATGCTTCTTATCTCTAAAGATAACAGATATGTCGCGAGCGAAATTTCGTCAAGAATTTAAAATTTAAAAATTGGGCGTTGGGCACTTATCAATAACTGATTGGCCAAAAAACTGGCCGCCAGCCAGACAATCTCAACACTTTTAATACCTCGCTGACTGCACCGATGGTACCAACTGCTACTCAAATTGTAATGTCTCGCATGACTATCGGCCGAATGACGAAGCACATTTGGGTACTTTTTTCGCACGACTACAAAACCAATTTATAGGGTAATAACTGACTCGATTTTGATCGCAAATGGCGGGGAATTATTGAGGTAGTGTCATCCAACATAAAAAATTTTTTTTTTGCAAAGAATGGTGTGTAAAACATTCATCGTGCGTGCTCAGTCATATATATATATATATATATATATATATATATATATATATATATATGGACCAATAAAAGTGTCGATATTATTAAATGAAACCTATATAAAAGGAACATTGCTACCAAAATATACAATATATGAGCCGACTTCACCTTGAAAGATCCATTACTCATGGTTATTTTGCACATAAGCCACATCGTCTTGGAACCTACTGTTGTTGAAAACCATTCCTACAATCTTCGCTCGCGAAGCCAAGCCTTTCATTCATTCACACTCATGCGACACACACACACATATATATGTACAGAGAGAGAGAGAGAGAGAGAGAGAGCGAGAGAGAGATTGAAAGAGAGAGAGAGATAAAGAGAGAGAGAGAGAGAGATAAACAGAGAGAGATAAAGAGAAATTGAAGTTAGAAAACTCTAATATATTAACGATTAAAAAGAATTCTAATATATACAATATTTGGGTATATATTATAAAATATGTGTTTCTAATTAAGTTATGATCCTTCTCAGAAATCTGTCATTATTACAAATAAGCAATGATTAGCACGCCTGATTTTTCTCATCATTCAAAGGGGGAGATAATTTCTTCAATTATTCTCTTTCAATTGCTGCAGCCAAAATGCTGTAGAGAAACTCGGTGATTTGCTCGAGAAAAACTGAGCTGATGTTTTTGTTTAATCTTCCACCGTTTTCTCGATTGGTTGTCGCTTATGACGTTCGATTACTTTGAATATTCTCGTTTCTGAAGTGAAATTCTTGAAACCATTGTTCACTCTTTAGCAGTTCCTTCTACCAAGTACCAAACTGATGCTCTTGCCTGCTACGATGATTGGTATTTGTCAACCTCACCACGAGACCAAAATATGACACAAGGTTGAGTTTAATACTTGGACCCACATATTCTCTGTTAGGTAATGGTGAGCACCTTTGCCTCACGCACAGAAAGTCCTCGGTTCGATCCCTGTTGAGCTAATTGAGTACACTTCAAGCTGTATGATGAGGTTGGAGATATCCCTTCGATGGACTTGTGTCATGCCAAGTCATAAAAAAGCAATTGGAATGAAATCATTAATTCAACTCGACTCAAAACTTGTAAGGATCTTAAAGCTGATGCAGGCAACGGAAACTTTGTCACCGGCCACTGTACTCAATTTGGAGTTGTCTTTTAAGAGACTCACGTACTCTCGGGTAGAGCGAAAATTGTCTTTATTTCCTTGTTACCTCCCTTTTGGACACCTCAAACATCAGCTAATGAACCCGATCCTACCCCCTCAAGTGCAATGGAAAAGTGAAGTCTTGGGGACAGCCTCATTGAACTAGACGATTTCTATACCATCCACTTCAGAAGACCCGGGTTCATACAAAAGGAACTTTTTGACTGGACCCAGTCAAGGTTCACTATGGGGTAACATATATTGTTATTGCTTGGGCAATTAAGGTTGTTACTGGGGAGTGATTAATCTACGTGCACACTCAATCTTTTTACTGTCAACTTTCTTGGTGACGAGACATTCTGTCAATGATTCTGGCGATGGAACAGAGCAAGTGAGAGTGGATTAATGGATTTCTTAAGGGGATGTAGTGCAAAGGAAATATAAGCAGATTGACGGAAACTACTTACAGTTTGATTTATGCAATCCTGCATAATCGGGAGCGATGTTTTAGATTATTACCAAACTGTAATCAAAACTGTCAACATAGTTTTCTTCAGTTTTCAAGTTGGTGTTGCTGGCTGGCTAAGTATGTACGTATATATATATATATATATATATATATATATATATATATATATATATGTACCATACATAATGACCACGATACTAGAGAGCCGATAATTTAAACATCTACTCCTTATTATGTCTAAGAAAATTTTTTTTGATCCTGCTTTGAAAAGGTTTATAGGGTAGGGTTCAATTCACAATGTAATTTTATGCTATATTGATCATGCTTGTTCTTTTCGGAAAATTTTGACCTGATGATCACTACCCAACGAAAGGTGAGAAAAGTAACTTATTCATTGATCCCTAACAATTTCAATTTTTTTAATTGATCATCCCAACACAGCATGCTGTCAAAAGACGTTTTCTATTGACTGACTAACCAAACCTGTTTTCATTTTTTTTTATCATCATATTTTATTGTTTTGAGGGAAAGCTGAAGAGTCGGCTGCTAGAAGTCAATATACCCTATACAGATTTAACTCTATTTTTAAAGTTTGTGATTCAAGGAAGTGGTCGATGTGTTGCTGGATCCGTAATTCAAATCTCTTCCAGACGTGAACTGAATCTATTGTTAGTAACATTATCATTGGTGGATTAAAAGTTTCCTGTGGAGAGGTTATGTTTGAATATAAGGGCAGTCCGGAAACATGGGACACCATGCATTTGAAAACGTCAAGAAGAAACGATGACGTCAATAGGCTAGTACTAAAGAGTGCTGGACGTATTTGCCGGAAGAACTCGACACACGCCGACAGTAACTGGGACATTAGTTGACGTCAGCAGGAGTCTGGAGACGCCATAAAAAAAAAGAAAGAGGGAAAACAATAAAAGAAGGTGAGTGAGTGGTCATTATAAAGAGAGAGAGAGAGAGAGAGAGAGAGAGAGAGAGAGAGAGAGAGAGAGAGAGAGAATGACAGAAAGAGATGAGGAGAGAAACTGGAAAGAATAAAGAGAATAAAAAAGTAGAAAAGGATTAAAGGAGAAAAAGTTGAGTGAAGGGTTTGTATAGATTTTTTTGATTTCACAATACATGCATGTTGTATATGTTCTTAGAGTGTGACGTCAGAATGTCTTATGGTCTTTTTTTGGAACAACAGGTCTATTAAAAGAAGAAGAAGAAGAAGAAGAAGAAGAAGAAGAAGAAGAAGAAGAAGAAGAAGAAGAAGAAGAAGAAGAAGAAGAAGAAGAAGAAGAAAAAATGGGGAGAGTTGGAAAAGGTGGAGGAAGAAGAGGTGGTGAAAAGAGGATTAGAAGAAGAAGAAGAAGAAGAAGAAGAAGAAGAAGAAGAAGAAGAAGAAGAAGAAGAAGAAGAAGAAGAAGAGCAAAAGACGACGAAGAGACGGAGGGTGGAAAAGGAGAAAAGAAGGAGAAGAAAAAAGAAAAGGAAGAGAATGTGAACATAGAAACTGGGAGAAAAAAGGAAAAGGGGAAATAGTAAAGTGGGGGGAATGAACAGAATGAAATGAAGAAGAAGAAGAAGAAGAAGAAAAAGAAGAAGAAGAAGAAAAAGAAGAAGGAGAAGAGTAGAAGAAAAAGAATGGTGGAAAATGAAAAAAAAGGAGGTGAGGAAAGAAAATAGGGAGGCAGTGGATTAAGTTGAGAAAATGGTCTTTCCGAGAAAGAAAATCAAAAAGAAGAAGAAGAAGAAGAAGAAGAAGAAGAAAAAGAAGAAAAAGAAGAAAAAGAAGAAAAAGAAGAAGAGGGTAGTAAAATTGAGACATGTTTACTGTGGTGTATTGTTCGAGTAGCCGCCGATCTAGTAGATCGGATGAAAAAGATTTATTGACGAACATTGAGAGAGAAATTAACCCAGATACAAATGTGTGACCAGTAAATACAAAAGACACATGCATACAAGGAACAGCCACGCTCTGACACATATATGCATGTGTACATAGAGTATTCAACCGAGTAACCAATGCACACAATCACTAATATGTTTAAAACATAAAGTATACAATCGATCAATAATGCCAGCTATGACGCAGGGGATGCAAAACCTGGAAATTTACAAAACCACTCGAGAACTAACTCAGAGCCGCACAGAGGGCAATGGAAAGAGCAATGTTAGGAATAACCAGAAATGTTATGGATATATGAGATAGAAAAGTGAGACAGTGAATGGGAAATGACGCTCGAGACAGGAAAGGCTTTTGTTTGTTTTGTACTAACCTTTGCTATTGCTGATATATATATATATATATATATATATATATATATATATATATATATATATATATATATATATATATATTCGGAATTTGTCCGAATAGCATCCAGCCATTACACAAAAAAATTAGTCTCTTCAAGATACTCAACTTTGGGCATCATACACTCATCCCAGTATCCCTTTCGAACAGACTGCAAAGTCCTCTTTTGGGATCGACAACAGCTAGTTCGTCTCATTCTTCTTAATCTCATCCGTGGTCTGAAATCTTTGCCCTTTCTTTCCGGGAAAAGCCATGAATCTCAGGGAAACAAATTGACTGTACAGAGGTGATTGACAGACTTGGGTGATCTGAAAGAAAAAACAACCTTGCACAAAACGTTTAGAATAGTCAAGCGCATTGCCATGACTGTCATTGCGAATAACCCAACGAGAGAATGCCCGATGATGCATGCTGAGTAAGGTCCCCTTGGATTGATTGCCATGTTACACCAAGTCTACAGAACCGGTTCCCAGGATATTGATAATGGCTAGATACTTTCCGGAGAGAGAATATATATATATATATATATATATATATATATATATATATATATATATATATATATATATATATATATATATGTATATATATATATATCATCGTTGTAACTTCACTGTTGAACAAAGGCCTTGGCGTCTCTTTGGCATAGTTGCGCTAGCCTCTCCCATGTTTTACCGGCAAACATTTGTATCTCATCTCTCCATCTTGTTGTTCCTTCTTCTAACTATATGTCCTGCCTATCTCCATTTTGTATCCTTCATCCTTGCTCTCCTTCAGATCCATGCTGATCTTTTATCGCTAAAAGTTATTCCTAACATTGCTCTTTCCATGTCAAGTGGTTTTGTAAGTTTCCTGGTTCTGTCCCCGTGTTCCATAGCTGGTATTATGCATTGTTTATACACTTTACGTTTTGGGCATATTGGCAATTCGTCTTTCAGTACGTCTTTGCTCATACAAAACGCTCTCCCGTCAATGGTTTGCGCCGTTCTTTTCCATTTCCGTGCTCGAGAATGACAAGAAATCTCAAAATAATCCGGTAGATTTGTCAGTGCCCGTGTTTGTGTAAAGACTACGTGATCTATATTGAGGAGTGCAGCATAATCAACTCAAAATACACCCTATGTAAATTTATAATCCGTGTCATGTTCTGTCGTCTGGGGTCCCTTTTTTGGTTGCTCGAATGACTAAAATACTGGACTCTTTTGTTAGGTTCTGTTTTCAAAGCACTGATCAGCTATAGAAAATTCAGATATATCACACACTGTAAGGTTTCCCTTTCTTTTGTACACAAATAATTGATCGACCAGACGTCGGTGAATATATCTAATTTGAGGGAAGTCAACAGAAGTTAATGTGACTTTTGAGATATGAAGAATATAGAAGACTGAATCAATTAGTGAGTTTCCCTCAGCTAAAAAATACATTCACAGGCATTCGAAGGGTATTTGAACCGCATTGTTTCCTGTTTCTAGTGTTTAAGAACAATTGCATTCTCTTTGGATGTCTTCTCTCCAAATAAGCTTTAATTAAAACTGCACAGACGGGTGTTTAACGCAAGAAAGGACGGAGAAAAAACATCAAAGCTTTGCGATAAATTATAATAAATCATTATGCGAGAAAACTGATCCAAAAGTAATTTTAGTATCTCAATTGATTGCACTAGAAAAAGTTTTGATAAAATTATATATATATATATATATATATATATATATATATATATATATATATATATATATATATATATCTGTCAATAACGTTTTCATTCATCCCTGGCCGCTGGCAATCATTTTTTTCCTAATTTGCCATGCATTTCTATTGTAAAATTCACTATGCATTTCTATATTAAAACAAAATAACAACTGTGCAAATAATATGCCTATCCTGTCGGAAATGTTCACATCACTTCATTACTTCGGACAATCCTTTTGTTTCTCATTTAGAGGAGTTGAGTGCCGGGAGAACACACTGAAGTCTTCCTTATGTTTCTGAAATCATTCCTGTACAACTACTGCAATGTGTCAGGGCGCATTGACCTGCCGAGGGACGCCATTGCCACCGTAAAAGACTGTTGCCATGAAGGAGTGTACCTTGTCTTCAGTGATATTGAAGTTGGTGGTACGCGACAAAGTAACTTCTACGTGAATGACAGGACCTGGAGAATGTTTCCCAAACTATCATTTTGCCTCCATTGGCTTGTTATTTTGTCGCAGTGCATCATGGTGCCATTGCTTCCTCATGATATTGTCGCACAAGTACCTTGCCGTCCGCCTTATACAGGTGAAAGCGAGACTCATCGGAGCAGGTAGCCTTCTTTCATTGATACAAGGTCCAGTTCCGATGCTCGTGTGCCCATTGAGGACAACTTTGGTTGTGGACTTTGGTTGGCATAGGTATTCCAAGTACCCTGTGACAATGCAGTTCCAAATGCAACAAAGATCGACGTTGGGTACGCATTTGTTATGAGCCAGTAGCTGTCATTTTAGTCACACGTCACTGGTCATAGTGTTTTGGCTCATCAGTATGTGTTCTTATTTATATATTATATAACTGATGATCCCAACTAGCAATATTCATGCATAGTATTATATTTCATTCAGTGTAAAATATGAAAAAAAAACCACTGAAAAAATACATATATTACATTAACAGATGTTGGGAAATAATTGACTGAAATGGCATAAATCTTTTGAAATCTTTTCATTTTCTATTTTCTAAAAATATTTAGCGTTTAAAACTGTGAAGTTTCTCTCTCTCTCTCTCTCTCTCTCTCTTTCTCTCTCTCTCTCTCTCTCTATATATATATATATATATATATATTGGTGGAAAGAAACTGCTTATTGGAAATTGGTAATAACGTTATTATTTATTAATCGATTGTAGTCAAGCTAGCTTTACTCTGGACCATACAATGGTAGAATTTACCCACTACTGTCTCTATAAATTCAACGTAGGCACCGGTATTGTCCTGCATTTCCTGTAAGTATTTCGGTATGACCTCGATTGACCTTTGCATGAACTCAGACAGTATAATAAAATTTTTGATTATTATACGGGTTATTTGATAAAATTGGATACCTTTTGGTAACGAGAACGTATTTGACACTTGGAAAGAGCGTTGAAGGAAAAACTTTTCTGATAGGGAGTTCATTCTCACATACCCTCTGTGTGGTTATATATATATATATATATATATATATATATATATATATATATATATATATATATATATATATATATATACATATATATACATATATATACATATATATATATATATATATATATATATATATATACATATATATATATATATATATATTTTGTTTTTTCTATTCCTATGGCTACGAAGGAGCAGCAAAATGGAGATGATGGGCTGTGCACATAGCGAGAAGGAGAGACAAAAGATGGAGGAAGGAGATGACTGATTGGTACCCTTTGGAAAGAAAACGCTCTAGGAAAAGACCAGACTCAAGACGGAAAAACGAGATAGAAAGTTTGCCACTTGTACATAGCATAGATTAGCGTAATTACGCTTGCCATTGAAGGAGATGGGCAATGCCTTCGAGCAGGAGGGGGACTTAATACGGTTGATGATGATGATGATATATACATATATATATATATATATATATATATATATATATATACATATATATATATATATATATATATATATATATATATATATATATATATGTTTTGGATGCGTGTGTGTCTGGGTCATCCATGCATGAAGAGTGCACGATCTCGGGGATAGAACACATGTAAATAGGAGCACTGCAGGCATGAAACTCAGTCACCGAATTTTCTGAACTTTCTATGCATACACACACACACAAACACACGTATATATATATATGTGTGTGTAAGACTAACGGTGAATGTCAACATGCCTAACACACGCTTCAGCAACGGGCAATATATTTTGTCCTTGAAGGTTGCTGGTGGGAGCTTTAAGAAAAAAATGTTGACATTCACCGGGTATATATCCTTGTGAATCTTATTTTTATACATTAATAGCTCCGTTATTAAATGACATCAACGACGGATGAAATTTGTTGTCTATTTTTTTCTCTCTACAAATTGAAAAAAATACATTTTCCCTCCACCACCTGAAATATCTAATTTGTTAGTACTGAAAAGGACGGAAGTTAACCGGAGAGAGTGTCGGCGTAAAGATAAAGTCTGTGGCCAACAAAAATGAAAAAAAAATGTAAACCTTGCCAATGTATACTTCATTGAAATGCAATTAGCACTAAAGTACAGCCATGTTCATTATTTCAATTTTTCCAGTCGCCAGAATCCGTCGTGTCACTATATATTTAATGCTGAAAGTGAATGTATGTTTTGATGTATTTGCTTAATGGATCCTACCAATGATATCATGGTTTATAGCCAGTGTAACAGACTCTTGGGTGGCGATTTCTTTTGATCCCCTGAACTGTTAATGAGACTCAAACAGCAATAGAAAACTTGTCTAAACATATCTGAAAATTTCTCCAACGTAGACACTTCAGCATTTCAGGGTTTACATAAACGTCATTATCACACGCACACATATTTATTTTGATACTCCTACGTATAGATGTACACACACATATTTAGATGCCTCTAGGAACACACTCGCAAGCACACATTTAAATGCCCCTACAAACACACAAACACACATATCCATCTATTCACATTCACACAAACACAGTCGAACACATATGCACATACATTCACACACAGGCACTCTTAAACGACACTTCAGCATTTCAGGGTTCACATAAACAATCACTATCACACGCACACACATATAAACATATTCATTTTGATGTCCCTATGCATGCACACTAACACACATAACCATGTATTCACACGCATAAAAGCACATTCATGGCTACGTATTTCGTTCAAGTGTGTGTGTCTATGATTGTGTGTGAACGTATGTGTATATGTTCACTTATAATCATACGCACATCTACAAAAACAAACCCACATATCCGTGTATTCACACAAATGAACATACATACGTTCACACACAGTCACTCACAGAGACATAAACGAAAGACGTTGACACTGCAGCATTTCAGTGGTTACAAGAACAGCTAGTATTATACATAGATACACACACATATTTTGATGCACCTACATACACACACAAACACCCACGTATCCACACGCACACAGGTTCATTCAAATACACACACACACTTGCACTCATACAGAATCGCACACAGAAACACATATAAATCAACTCATACATATATACATATACTTACAGACACATTCACACTCACAGAGACTAGCAGGACAGCGTATTGGCTAAAGTAAAATGTCTCACTGTAATATACAGATGTATCTAACCATATAATGAGCTTATGCATGAATATTTCTGTTTATTTGTTTGCAATCAAATGGGATGATCTCATTGGCTAATTTGCTTTCCTATTATGACATAATAAAAAATATGCCATAGAAACTTTTAAAATTTCATAACTGATCATCACACATTAGAACAGCTCAAGTTGAGTTGAGAATTTGAAAAAAAATCAAAATAGGATAAGGATACACGTGTTATCAAAAATAAATTGCCCAATAAAATAGCCTTAAGCTACTTGCTGCTGATCCATAGATTAACAACTTTGTCATTTTGGATGAGTATATTCTGATATATTTTGGCATATATATATATATATATATATATATATATATATATATATATATATATATATATATATATATATAAGAGAGATATAGATAGATATATATATTGAAATGCGATGCTCTTCCAACTCTGGAATAGAGCACTTTAGAAGACGGGGAATTATGCGTAAGTAAATATACACTGCTTAGTTCGGCCCTACTGACTGTCCAGTTCCGTGTAGTGCAGTGGTAAAATGTCTGAAGCGAAGGTTTCGATCCTACCTCGTGGTACTGAATGTTGGATAGTCTATAGCCACACCGAAGAGTTGTAATACAACGAAACAGCTGCCTGTGGATAATTATTAATCATTATTATAATTAACATGTTCTTTTCCCTGTTTTGTGTACACTCTGTTATCATAGTACAATGTATAGATATCTTCTTATGTGGATCATCAGCTGATCAATGCGATTAATATTCACCACCAAATTAAAATCATTGACAAGGAAAGAAATTTTGCATATCTCTGAATTTTTGAGACAAGGTATCATTATTATTTCTATTATTATTCGGACCATACAATGTTTTGGCCGTTGTATTCAACGGCCTTCATCAAGTATCATCCGGTAGGTGTGGGGAAGTAACGAACCGAACCCTTTATTCATAATATCTATTATAATAATAGAAATAGAAAAGAAATTAGATCGAAAAATCTGTTGATAAATTGCCTTTTTTCTATCATTGAGTGGCTTACTTATTAACACCTGTTTTTTTGAAAATTGAGACTTTTGTGATCACTGCTTAGCAAAAGGCAATGGAAGTAACATTCACTGATCAACCCTTTTCCCATTTTTAACTGATCACCCAAACATAGCAAGCTCACAGTTTTTGTTGAGAAACTAACCAGACCTGATTCAAAAATAAATAATTATATTTCGATACTGACGTGTTCTTTGGCCATCTCTATGTATACGAATCTTTCTTGAGGCTCCAAATTGAAAGTGTTTCTTCAAATCAACTGTCGATATTTGATTGCGTGAAAAAATAATTACAAGTCATTTTCCATTTAATGATTTGACGTCGTAATACATGCAATAGACGCTTGGAGTCAGTCTCATTCAAATGGCTGGTAATTAACAGCTTTCCCTTAATTGTTTTAACTTTCATTTTCACTTTCACTTTTGACTCACCAACAATTAAGAAACATTAGTATTGTTTTTTTGTCTGTATAGAATTACAAAAGATTGTCTGCTTAAATTGATTTTTTTTTCAGATTATTATTTCTCGTTTACCCTTGCCGTCAAATTCTGACGGAAAAATATGAAAAACAATTTTGCAATTGCGTCGTACTTATAAAGCATAGTTTCCCACGGTAGGTTCTGTGAAAGAAATCCATTATTACTGCGAGATGAGATTTCTTGTTTAATAGAAGACAATAATCTGCTTTCAATGATTTTTCCATAACAATTACAAATTTATAATCATTGGAAATAGAGTTTTCTTTTATTTCAATGTTTCTCTTTCTAAAACAATTTTTGTTTCATTTAATGTCTTGATAGAAATATGGCAGCGGGTGTGGTCCGTGAAATATACGTATAGGTTGTTTGTTTTTGAAAAATTGTATAAGGTTTCCTCGACAAAAGATCACTTTCGGAATCACTGTTATAGAATATCAAAAACGTCACGTTGTCCAGCATCATCTTGTTGACGTTTAGTATATCCTGAATATTAAACTGATCTAAAGGTGAAATTCGGTATGGGTACAATTTATCAAGAACTGTCACCAAAGATAGATTTCTTCAGCTTTTAAATGGGTCACCAATGGAGCTAGAGGGCTGGGAATATAAATATTTAGTCCTTATTATGTCTAAAAAATGTTTTGTCTGTTTTTAGTAAGGCGTTCAAACTGCAGTGTAAGCTTATGTTGAATTGATGATCAGTTTGTCCCCAGCAGGGTTCCCACTTGGTTTGTTTTTTGTTGCTGTAAATTTGTACCTTTTTAGGGATCACTGCTCAACATATGTAGAAGAAGTGACCCATTCATTGATCGCCTGTTTTTCCAATTTCTTAATTAATCATCCCCAACACAGCATGCTGTCAGGATACGTTGGTGGCGTGGCAGATATTGATGAGTGACTAACCAGTCCTATTATTCATAATCCCGCAATTTCCATGCCCGTATCATCTGATGACTCTCATTAGAGATAAGTTAGAGACAGTTTCCTTGATACTCCAACACTTGCCTGAGTATGCTAGCTAATATTAGGAATGCTCTCGTCTGGATGTCTACTTTGGATTTCTAATTCTTCCATTCTATCTACAAATCCTTCAAAACTGTCCCAAGGGTGTTAATAATAATACATTTTTGTCAACACCCGTGGAATTTCCATGGATCCTGCTAATTATTATTGTTCTCGTTATTGTTATTATCATAAACACCAATCTCACAATCATAATAGTTTTTTTCTTTTAGGAATTAAATCTGAACGTGTCCCTGTAAGTATTGCAATGCTGATGCAAAACACATATTTGTCTTTGCTTATAAAATGCAAACATTTTCCAATTAGGAAAATTTCTGTCGAGTTTTCAAATATACTTCAAGCACGTTTTGTAGATTTAAAACATGGTGGAAATTGAATTAAATTCCAAATCTAAACGTATTTGAGATGATCGATCGTCAGAAAACTGGAATAATCGCGACATCTTCCCAGTCCTTTAAGAAGAAGAAGAAGAAGAAGAAGAAGAAGAAGAAGAAGAAGAAGAAGAAGAAGAAGAAGAAGATGGAGAAAAAGAAGACGAAAGGGAAAAGAGAAGTACCTCTCAGAAGAGCTGAAGAAGAGGAAGAATGAAAACAAATAAACCAAGAAGAAGAAGAAGAAGAAGAAGAAGAAGAAGAAGAAGAAGAAGAAGAACAACAACAACAACAACAACAACAACAACAACAACAACAACAACAACAACAACAACAACAACAACAACAACAACAACAACAACAACAACAACAACAACAACAACGTGAATAAGAAGATCAAGAAGATACAGAAGAAAAGGAAAACAAATCGTACGGATGCTGCCCAAGGGGAAAAAAAAACGAACAAAGGAAAGGAAGTCAAAAAGAATGAAAGAATCAGACCATGAGAATAATTAAAGAAACAATGAAAGACAGAAAGACAAAGATGCAACTAGAAAGAGAGGCAAAAGAAAATGAAGAGAAAAGTTGGGGTAGATAGAGAGAGTCAACTAAATAGAGAGAAAGAATAATGAATAGAAAGTTTTTAAGTTGTGTCATTATCATATCTTAATAGTTTTTCTTTTGTCTTACAAGGACATTTTTTGAATCAGTCTGAGATTTAAATGAAAATCTGATCGGTGAATTGTAATAAATTGTAGATGTTGTTTTTATCTATCTACATTAAATATGTTTTTATGAAATTCATATTTGTTTTGAGGTTGATTTGTAAATATTGTGTGGAGCTGAAGATGTCCAAAGAGGCATATAAAAAAAAAGTCTGAGAAATAAATCTTATTTCATTGTCTTTTATTGCAACGTTCAGGACGTTTTCATATTCCAGGACAGTTTATTAAGCAATATCTACCTATAATAGAAAAAAATGTGTGTGTATGCACTGCGATTACTTACAGACCATTTTATGAATTTGACAATCGTCTGATATATCAGTCAGCGCAGAAGACTGTCCAGTGTTGAGTTCGGATTAGAGAACTCTAATAAATAAACTATCAAAGATAATAAATCTTTCTTCTTGGTTTCTATAAATAACCTCCCTTTACTTCCACTATTTAGAATGATCTAAATTTAGATATAAAGTATTTAAATTACCAACTCTGAAGAAGTGTTACCAGAATGTTTTGAAGTCGTAGATTCGTATGACGGGCGGAAAATTATTCTACATTACAATTATAGCAAGCTGCTCCATACACCATAAAGTGTAGCCCATTCCAAACATGTATCTATGGAACAGGTATTGCCCCTGTGAAGGGAAAACGAGGAATTTGACGGCATATATGAGCAGAATAAACCTTTACTTCAGTAAAACGAAAATCATGTGCACCAATCATATTGAGAATAAGAATATAACTGTCAAGATAGAAGATGCAAAACTCGGCAAGGTAGACCACTACATCAACGTAGGACAACAAATCTCCATGAGATCCTCAAGAGAGGAGGAAACCAAGTGGAAAATCACTCTAGGATGGCAAGCTTCGGCAGAGCAAGCTGAACTTTCAAAAACCAGACGATCCCAATAATTCTAAAAAGAAGAGTAGACAACCAATGCATTCTCTCGATTCTCTCGATAGTCACTTATGGAGCTGAAACATGGAACCTAACCAAGAGACAGACCTGCAAACTGAGAAACATGCAACGTGCACATGAAAGAATCATGCTCAACCTTACATGGAGTGATCACAAGATAGCACAGTATATAAGGAATAAAACAGGAGTCTGAAACATCATAGAAACTATTGAAAAACTCAAATAGCAATTGGTAGGCCATGTTGCAAGAATGACAGACAACCGATGGATATCGCGACTCACAGAATGGATCCCCAGAGATCACACGTGAAACCGAGGCTGAAAGAATACAAGATGGAGAAGTGAACTAGACGAATTCAGAAAATACTGGCTCTGCGACGCCCATGATAGAGAATTGTGGCAAATCCTTGGGAAGGTCTATGTCCAAAGACTGATGATGATGATGATGATGATGATGATGATGATGATGATGATGCTATTAGGCAATGAAATTTGACCAGGAGCCATCATTCAGATTTATTGATACAACTATATCTTTCACGGGTTGAAAATAAAGAATTAGCTTTTGACGTACTCATCTGAGTAATAGTTATCTTCTAAATGTGCCGTGCATATTTTTCCAAGTACCAAAACATATATTTCGAACCTTGAACGCGTCCAGTATAGATTAAGATAGAAGATTAGAAGGGATAATTGAGAGAGTGAGAAGATACAGGCAGAGGTTGAGAGAATAGTAGAGGCATGGAATTATAGATATTCTTAGTTATTAACACCCGTGAAATTTCCCCAGTTCCAGCTTGCGTTGATATGAAAGTTTCGTTCATTGATTACTGAAATGTTTTTTGTCTAATTCATTTCATTTCATATGTATAACTTAACAGTTCTAATTACATGCAATGAACAGGGTTTGATGAGTACATTTCGTGATTTACCGTGTATCTTAATTTATGTGTATGAGGGGCCCACCGAACTCGAAGTGCCCTGTGCCCCGGAGGTCTAAATCACTTATGGAACCAGGGTCACCAATACTGAGTATATATTTTCATCCTTCGCCTACCCTAAGGATTCAACTGAAAGAAACATAGGAGCTAAACGACGGTAAGAATAAACACATGAATGAGTGACAAAATAAACAAACTCTTTATAGATATATAAGAAAAATTGGCCGCTTAACAATAAGCATTTGCTTAAACTGAAATACAATTATACTTGTAAGTGAGACTAATAACAGGATTATCAAACAATAGAACATTTTTGAACTCATAGTTGAAAAAGAAGTTAATTTTTATCCCCTAAGAATGTTATCAAGTCAAATATTTTTAGTTTGTCGTTATACAATAAGGTTTGAGAATCAAAGTCATATGGGAAGTTGTTGACTTGATATTGAAACATGATTTCTGTCTTGTGATCAGAACAGACGATAATCAGCGCCATTAACGTTGTTATGATTCTGGTTTTCAACATTTTACGAGATGCTTTTTTTTTGTCTCTTTCTTCATTTCAATTAGTCTCCGGTTTAATAAACAAAAATTTTGATAATGTCATTCAAGGAAAAAGATATCTGATGGAATAAACAACGGGAAAGATAATCTTTCTCCTCGGATTCATTCTCCATTTATTATTGTCGGGGGAAACAAAATCTTTAAACATCAAAAGGAAGCAGAGGACAAAATGAATGAAGCAGGAGAGGAAATAATCAACAAAAATGATAAGTACACACACACACACACACACACACACACACGTACACACACAAACATATATATGTGTGTGTGTACGTGTGTGTTGTACGTGTGTGTGCGTGTGTGTGTGTGTGTGTGTGTGTGTGTGTGTGTAAGTGAATGAGTGTGTGTATACGTACTCTATGTATGCATTTGTGAATTTATCGTCCTGATCATGGAGATTTTGGTAACTAAATTTGGCGATTACTTTGAAACCGTCAACCACAACTTTCACCAAAATTGTTAACATAGGTTTCTTCAACTTTTAAGCTAGTCTGGCTGGCTGGCTGGCTGGCTGGCTGGCTACGTATGCTTGTATGATGGTATAGCACGTACAGGACGCTCTAATGTAGTTAGAGAGCTGAAAATTCAAATATCCACTTAGCTTATTTTGTCAAGAAAAGACAATTTTCGAAAAAAACTCCCCAAATTAGTTCTTAGTAGGAATTTCAATGTTTATGCTAAATTGGTCTTGCTTGTTTTTTTTGTTTTTTTAGGGGGGTGGGGTAGCATGAGATTTTTTGTGATCACTGCTCAACAAAAGGCAAAAAAGTAACATCATTCATTATTGACCAACATCTTGGCAGCATGTCGTGTTAGGGGGGATCAAGTAAAAGGAAAAAGGAGTGATCAGTGAATAAGTTACTTCTATTGCCTTTGGTTGGGAAAGGATGACTAAGTCATAATTTTCAAAAAAAAAAACAAGCGTGAATACTGTCGGGCAAAAACTAAGGGATCAATTTAGCATAAACATACATTATGAATTGCCCCCTCACAACAAAAAACTATTTTGGATGAGGTCTGAAACAACAAACAAAAAAAAACGTTTTCGTTGATATGATAGGGAGTGAATATTGAAATTTTCAGCCCTCTAGCTCTATTGGTGCATATTACATGCATAGCCAGCTAACCAGTCAGTCAGCAAGCCAGCCTGACTTGAGAACTGAAGAATCCGAGGTGACAGTTTATTTACGGTTTCTGATTGTTAAATAAGAAAAAAAAATTCCAAAAAGAGAGAGAAGAAGATGCAGAAATAGAAGAAGAGAATCTCGCGACGTGCAAACAAATAAACCTATGTAAATCAATCGAGATAAGTCAAATATTTGCAGACGCCGAGCAGAAAGGTAAGAGTAAATAGGAGAAACAATGGCGGACACACAAAAAGAAAGAGACAAAAAGACCAACGAAAGCAAAAGATTTGGAGGGAAAAAAAGCCAAAAATAAAGACACACAAAAAATGATTCTTCTCTCAGCAGTATTGCCCACCTTCCTTCTATTTTCTTTATTTCTTCTTGTTTCTTTCCCTTTTCTCTTTTTCTTCCCTTTCTTTTACTCTCTTTCCTCTATTTTCATTTTCTCTCCGTTCTTTTCCCGTTATTTCTCTCTCCTTTCCTTTCCTTTGTCTGTTTTTTTTGTCAGTTCTTTTCCATTTTTTCTTTTCTTTCTTGCTTTATTCTTATTTTTCTTTTCTTCTCTTTCTTTCCTTTCGTCTCTCTTTCCTTATTTCTTTTTTCGCTCTTCTATTTCCTGTACTCTTTCTTTCTTTTCCCTCCTCTTTTTCTTTGCTTATTTTTCTCGCTTTCCTTCACTTTCTTTTTTGTTGTTATTTTCTCACTTTATTGTTTTCCTACTTTTCTTTTTCCTTTTCCTTCCATTTCTTTCTCTTTTGCCTGTTTTTCTTTTGTCTTTTTTCTCCCTTCCTTCCTCTTTTCGTTCATTTCCTTTTTCTTCTCTCTTTTCCCACTCAAGTCTGTAGACACGACGGCAGTCAGTATGTCCGGATGTAGAAAATCTATCGATCTTGTCTTTGCGTCTTGTTGAGTGGCAGGCTTCCGTTCGACACAGATAGGACTGAGAGATTCATTAGACTGGTAAAGAATAATAACTATGTATCAGTGGTGGGCTTGGCAAGAGGAGGAGGAGAAGAAGTAAGGAGTGAAGGGGGGAGAGATCAGTGGTAAAACAAAGTAAGAGGGGGAAATAATGAGGAAAGGTGAGAACAAGGAGTAAAAAAGAGAAAAGAGTAGAAGGAAGAGGTTTGTGAAATAAATAAAGAAGAATAAGGAGGAGGAGGGGGAGGACGAGAGTTGGTAGGATTTTACGACGGAGGAGAGAAAAAAAGAAGAGAAGTCAAGAGAAGACGGAGGAGGGGAGACACAGAGAGAGAGAGAGAGAGAGAGAGAGAGAGAGAGAGACTGGGATGGGGAGGGAGAAAGATTTCAAAAGATTATTTAATTGAAATTCATTGAGATAGAGTGATCAGAATTTCAGATCGGAGCGTTTTATTTAGTCTGTCTGTCAACACAATATCTCCAAAAGTTCCAAATGGATTCCAATTAAATTTTGTGAGAAGGTTAGCAATGTGCTAAAAGCTAATTGTCCACAATCATTGAATATCTCCAAAAGTTCTCTGTCTGATCACACAATATCTCGAAAGATTATTAATGAATTTCGATGAAAATTCATGGAAAGACGGCAGGTAAGCTACGAAAGAAGTTTTAAAGTGAATTCATTCAAAATTACCTCCCTATGTCCTAGCTGACTGTTTGCATCATGCAATGGCTCAAAAAGGTCTCAGTCCACGCGATATGTCTGGAAGGTGTTGATAAATTTCGCTGGTATTTAATGATAGGATGGGCATTAGACTGGAGAAAGGTTATTGAATTTTTGCGTAAGTCCATCATCAATGAATTTCCCTCATGCCATAGTTATCAGCCTTCAAATGTTTCATTTTAAAACAGGGATTTAACATTTGATTATAAATATATCAAAATGACTCGCCAAAGCATATAGATCTTTCGTAAACTTAACTCAGGATGAAATCCTTTTTTCATCGATATACAATACGCCCATATTTAATGATTTTTTTTCTGATTAGGGTACCAAAGCAAAGATCCACCATTATGAGAAATAGTGGAAATTCTTTTTGTAACTGATCTGGAATGTCTACCCAAGTTATTTATACTAATTGAAGATCCTTTTAGCATGATCAGTTGGTCTCTTTAGTCAAATCAAAATATCTAACGGAACCCTATTACAGCGCCAAGACTAGGTGCAAAATAAGTTTCCAGGAAAGTTTGACCGGTGTTCGTTTGGAAAGGTTATTATGGATTATTTTAATTCTGTTATTGTAGCAAATAAAATGGTGCCATTGAAGTTTTACCACCGTGAGTGGTACCAATATCTAGCCTGGCTCACGGAACATTTGACGATGGTACGTGGTATGGATATGTAACTGCGATTTTGGGGAGGTAATTGTGCATAGATCACTTCTTTTGAAATCTTACAACCAGAGGTGTTTCACTTGTTCAAATTCAATAATGAATGGTTTTCGGACCAAATTAGACTGAAATCAATTCTAAATGGTTTTCGAAGCATACCATTGATAATGATCAGCCTGATCAAATAAAACTTATTTCCCTTGAATATGCAATAAAAATTCACATGGGTCATTCTCCCCTTTGTGCTACCATATTTTTATTTTGGTAAATGTTTGCTTTTGGTTCGCAAACGGCACTGTACTCAACTAATTCAATTTTCCAAAGGGAGATAACAAATAACACTGACTAATACGGCTGCTGCAACTATTGAAGCGCAAAATACACTGATAGTTCAGAATTTTTTTCCACTATTTATTCGTATATAAAAATGTTTAATCCTTTTTGTTGTTAATTACAACCCCAATCCTAACCCTAAGTCTGACCCTAACCTTAATCTTAATCCATAACCCAAACCTATATTAGATTAAATGAAATGTGATAGCAAACTAAAATCTAAATGTCCGGAATGGGTTAGCAGCAGCAGCTACAGAGGTCTTCGTTATTGGTTATACCCCTTTTCCAAAGTTGATCTGGTTGAATATAACACGAATAAAGCGCCAATATTTACAATCATTCTTCATGAACGCTTGAATTGTACATTTGTGTTATTTTTTACGGAGGTGTATTCAGTTGAGTTTCTCAAACACGTTTAACCAACAGCATAATTCGCCATCACAGTCGATAACTGAACTACCGTAGCGTCAAAATTTGAAGCCGAGTAAAAAGAAAATCCATCGAAGAACAAATATGGTCAGAATAAATTTTATTTATGACATCACTGACATTTTCCACTGGAAAACAACTAAAATGAAGCAAAAATTTAGAAACATTAAGATTCTGGAAAATCCGGACGTTGATAATAAATCCGTCAGAATAAAGCCCTAAATAGGTCAAATAGTTTTTTCCACAAAAAATAAAACAACGGTATGGGCAGGAGCACCAAAACATAAGAACAAATAAGCACACTAGAATAAGGAAAGCCCCCAAAAGGTAAAAAAAAACTTTTTTCTCACAGAAATAGAAATTGAAATATTTCAGAATAGGTCTAATGGAGTACAGACGTCAATTTTCAGTCAGGAATGCTGGAATATAAGAACAAATAAACTTTAAAAAAAATGGTTTTTAAAAGTGATGAAGAGGAGTGCTAATGTCAATTTTCTGGAGACAAAACGATATGTTTATGAAAAAAACAAAACGGTATGGCCGGAAGCGCCGGAAGAAAAAAAACAAAACAAAAACAAGCCAATACACAAACACAAGCACATATCGAAAAGAGGATCGAACCGTTCGTCACCTTCTATGGCTAAGTTTGTCCAACTAACACATCCAATTTTCATTGTGAAGACATTTAGCTAGATTTGAGTGAGTCTCACAATTAACCCCCCCCCTCCATTCAACAAATGACACAACAGTAAATATTCGCGGACATTTTTATCGTAGCAATAATTGATATGCGCAAATAGTTGTATCATGTTTGTGATGTCCGTCAATTCACCCAATTGGTTGAAAGGTAATCGTTTGAATAAGCTTCGCAAAAAAAAAAAAAGAGAAAAAAAGGATGTAACTAGTATAGATACGATTATTTAAGTTGGTGCCAAGTAATTGCAGGACACCTTACCAAGAGACGGACCCACAAATTGAGAACCATGCAACGTGCACATGAAAGAATTATGCTAGGCCTCACATGGAGAGACCACAAGACAGCACAGCACATCCGAGAAAAGACAAGAGTCAGGGACATCATAGAATCCATTAAAAATCTCAAATGGCGGCTGGCTGGCCATGTTGCAAGAATGGCGGACAACCGGTGGACATCACGACTCACGACATGGATCCCCCGAGACCACATGCGCAACCGAGGCTGGCAAAATGTTAGATAGAGAGACGAGCTAGACAAGTTCAGGAAGTACTGGCTCTGTGATGCCCATGATAGGGAAGTGTGGCAAATCCTGGGGAAGGTCATTGTCAAACGACGGACGTTGAAAGACTGATGATGATGATGAATTGCAGGACAAATAAAAGCAGAAGAATTGACCATTTAAAACGGTATTTTATTAAATCGAACTACCAAAGATATGATTTTGCGTTAGTATTTAGGATCAGAGTTAATGCTTGGGCTTTGGGTTAGTGTTTAGTGTTTGGGTAACAGTTACAATGAACAAAAGAGATTGAATATTTTTCCATATTTGTAACACAAAAATGTACATATAGTTTCTTTGTCATTTCTAACAGTATTATTCTCACATGATCACATGTAAATAAAAAGAAAACAGTCTCCTATTTGTTTCAAGTTGGCGTAATTTACATCTTACGCCTTTATCCCGTACAGGGTCTATACTAGTTACCTACTTTTTTGCGAACCTTGTCCAAACGATTACTGAATGGAAATCTGGACTTTTTTTCAGCAAATTCGCTCAATAGTTGCTCAAACTGGTCAGTGCTAAATTTGAGAAATTCGTCTATCCATGGTATAACTTGACGGCAGAATGTTTTTCAATCAGTCCGCATATTTTTTCCGTGAATAATTTAATCTATTCTATTTGCCACAGGTAACACAAATTCCTCACCAATAATTTATGCTTTGTTAGCTTTTGCGATTAGGTAAGAGGTAGACCCCAAAGCAGCATAAAACTAGGAAGCACTCAGAGAGAGAGAGAGAGAGAGAGGGAGTATCTCTTCCGACGCCATTGTCAGGGGAAGTAGCTATGAATGGATCCATCGCAAAAAGCAATTTCTTCCATGACCTGCTGACCACTTTCCCTTAAAATTTCATAGAAATTAATTGAGATCTTTTAGAAATATTGATGGTGATATCATATAGTATGGACTTGCCAACTATGACGAAGGGAGAATAATTTTCCATGGATTTGCTCGAAAATCTGATTACTTCTTTCGTAGCCTCTCACCCACACTTTCTGAAAATTCCATTGAAATACATTCTGAACTTTTGGAGATATCATACGGATAAATATGAGCATATAGGTAAATGTATGAAGAAAATAAAACGGAAAAATGTCTCTCAATAAAAAAAAATCTGCTTTTTTATCGCTTCTCCCTTTCCTCATTGGCTACCTTTCACAAACTTTCATTGAGATCTATGGAGTACTTTAAGAGATATCATATGGACAGACATATGGAAATGCAGATGGAAAGACACGAGCTAATACTTATACCTCTCCAACTTCGTTTGCACAGATAAATAAATCTTGCAACATACTTCGAGGAAGCCATAGAATTTCGGCGAGGCTTTGTAGCATTTCAGAGTCGTAAAATGGCGGCCGATTTCAAAAGGAACTATTCACTATGAATATCATCGATAACGTAACGCATTCCTCAATCTGAAATCGATATCCATGTTCGTCTTGAACATGCGGAAATCAAAGTCTCCTTCAGTTCCTCAAGGTTATGGATCGATCTATGAATATGGAAAAAAAAAGGTAAAAATAAACCTGTCGCCGGGAAAGACGGTAACCTATGACGTCATTCATTTTTTTCCTTTTGACAAAAACCGATTGGAAGGCCAAAGTCGATGACCTCGAGCAGAGCAAAAGAATTTAACAAATCTGAGCTCGAATCAGCTGAGCGTGAAAAAATAAAAATTAAATAGGTTTGGTTAGTCACTCAATAGAAATTGGACTGAGCAATTTTGGGCTCTACGTACACGAACGCGTCTTGGGTCCTACATTGAGGCTTATCCTTGGTCACATTTGCTGTCATTCTGTATTTCTCTTGCGGAATATACGACCAGGCTACAATCAATACCTCAAACTTCTTGCAATGACGACTCACTTTTTTAAAACAACCTTACTCAAGTTTTGTTCGTCAAGCTATATATATATATATATATATATATATATATAGTTATCCTAGGAATTCAACTGACCCAGGAAAAGATATACAAAATTGTACTTGATTTCGCAACGCACCTCGAGATTATCGACCACGCACTAAAGTGTTAAAGTTTGGGAAGCTCTACAATACAAGAACCAATTATGTATTGTAGAAATTTTTTTATGATTTTGTTGCTAAATGGTCCAGACATGTTCAAAAAAGTTCGTGACAGGAGATTGATTTTAACTGAGAGTAGCTTTCTACCATTTGGGACACGGCATTTACAATGTTCTCTTTAGTGTATGAGATGAGGGAGAATATCATGGACAGAGCACGTAACAAATAAGGACATTTTGAGGGTAGTATGAACTACAGAAAAACTGTTGCTAGCAATAAGAAAATAACGGTTCTCCCATTAGTCCTAAAAAGAAGGGTAAACAACGGATGCATCCTTCGGATAGTCACTTATGGAGCTCAATCATGGAACCAAAACAGTGTCTCTCAAACTAAGGACCATGCAACATGCCCAGGAAATAATCATGCTCGATATTATATGGAAAGATCACAAGTTGGTGCAATATATTAAAATGAAATGACAAGAGTCAGAGGTATCGCGGAATCAATTAGAAAAGGCAAATGGCAGTGGGTGGGCCATGTTACAAGAATGTCAGACAATCGCTGGGCATCATGATGCCCAGAGATAATGTGCAAAACTGTATCCGACAAAAAACTAAGATACCGTGACGAACTAGACAAGTTCAGAAAGTATTGGCTCCGTGAAGCTCATGATAGAGAGGTCTGGTGAATCTTGGGTAAGGTCTACGTCCAAGGACAAATGCTAAAAAGCTGATGATGATGAATGAAGGAGGATGACTTGGCAAACTTAACACTGACAGGTTACACCGAAAGGCAAGAGAAAGAGATGTAACCTACTTGAAGGGTTTTAGCAAATGGATGACAGATCGAGTACCAGAAAATGTAATGAAGCAGGAATTGTCGAGAGCAACAAAGGAAAGGAAACTGTGGTGAACCATAATCACCCACGCCCTGAAGGGACATGACACAGAGAGGAACGCAAGTGAACTCCATGCTTTACGGAAAGAATGCTGTCTGATCAAATAACTGTCTTTGAATATTGGGAGAAATCCTTGTAGTTGAATGAAATGGATCTTTTGAATGGATTTTCCTCACGCTTCTCAAAAGCATGGAACAATTTGTGCTTAAAATTGTTGGATTAGTCCCGTAATAGTGCCCCGTAGGAATTTTTGAATTGACTAATGAGATTGAGATTTATTACATTTGATCGTAAATAGCTGAAAATGACTTGCTCTGAGGCATACGGCTTTTTTCGGTGAACTTTACTCAGAATGAAATTTCCTCTCCAACGTTATACGATTTGCCATATTTGATGAGAAAACCCACCATTATGAAAAATGTCACCACAATTCGTTTTGCAACT
>OY735231.1:37752905-38200405 GCA_963457665.1 Thysanoteuthis rhombus | reverse complement strand
AAGAAGAAGAAGAAGAAGAAGAAGAAGAAGAAGAAGAAGAAGAAGAAAGAAAGAAAGAAAGAAAGAAAGAAAGAAAGAAAGAAAGAAAGAAAGAGGGAAGGAAAAAAGAAAGAAAAAAGAAAGAACAAGAAGAAAAAAGTAGAAGGAAGAGAAAGATAAGTAGATTATAAGGATACAGCAAGAGAAAAACAAAATGAGCAAAAATAACGGTAGAAAAGGAAGGAGAATAACAAAAACAAAAATCACAAGAAGAGGAAGAAGAAGAAGAAGAAGAAGAAGAAGAAGAAGAAGAAGAAGAAGAAGAAGAAGAAGAAGAAGAAGAAGAAGAAGAAGCTGACAATAGTATTAAAACGGACTTTTGTGAAAGAAAATAGAGAAAGCAAGAGACACTTTTATTGGCAAGTATTTGCAGAAATCAAAACAGACTTTAATTTGGCTGCAGGAGATTCTTGAAATGCAGATAAGAATAATCGGAAAGTCATAAAATTCGTTAGTGAAATTAGTGTCGCATGGCAAATGGTATAGAAAAAAAGATATAAAGCTATGTTGTAATTGACGTATTTGACGCCGGATATAATTTTATTTATAGTTGTAACTTGTTATGCGACCATTTGTTTTACGAGACTGACTTAATTATCCTGCTCCGTGTCTGTTAACGTCGTTAATTTGAACACCGCCGCGTGTTAGAAACTGTCTGCCATAACTGTCAATAAAACAGTCAAAATAGGTTTCTTCAGTTTTCAAGTTAGTTTGGCTGACTGGCTGGCTATATATGTATGTATTATGCATTCAGGCCACATCTTATTGGCTTTAATTTTCTTAATTAGAAACCCTCAACCAGAACTGTCACCAAAGCTGTCAACGATGGTTCTGACTGGTTGGCTGGCTGGCTGATAGTCTATGTATGTATGTAAGTATGTATGTATGTATGTATGTGTTGTGCATATGAGCCGTGCCAACAGAGTTAGAGGGCTGAAATTTAAACACTTACTCTTTGTCATGTCAACATTAGCTTAGGTTTTTTCAATTTTCAAGTGGATATGGCTGGCTGACTATCAATGAATGTGTAGTGTGTATAGGCTGCACTAATGGAGCTAGAGGGCTGGAAATTTAAATGTTTGCTCCTTACAATGTTTAGAAAAAAATAGTTCTTTTGTTTTTTTTTGAAAGAACACCTTAAACAGGTTTTTAACGTGGCGTGTTTATTTGTAATGTTCATTCTAAATCGATCCCTTGGTTTGTGCCTACCAGTGTTCACGCTTATTCTTTTGAAAATTCAGGCTTCATTTACTGACCACCGCCCAACAAAAGGTGAGAGAAGTGACTTATTCATTGATTACTCCTATTTCCTCTTTGTAATTGATCACCCAACACGGCATGCTGTCAAAAGACGTCAATCACGTGACAGTATCTATTAAGTGACTTTTCTCTTTGTTTGCTTTAATGAAATCTATGCAGAGGACAGTCGTGAATTTACATGAATCGGTTGCTCTGATAATTGGTGCCGGGTGAGATAAAATCCAATGCTCGATACTTGCTTTATCAGAGTATTTATTTCTCATACCCACAGATGCAAAACAAGACAGTAGGTGATTTTTTTCTATAAGGGTGGTAGTAAAAAAAAAAGAAAAAAAAAGACGTCAGGGTCCCTGTTAATGGGCGTCCGCTATATCTCTCCTAAAAGGACATATTTTAAAGGGCAGGGATGATTTGGAATGCATATTAGTGATAAGCCTGTTATCAGCGAATAATGATAGTTTTTTTTTCTATCGGAAAATCAAGGTTAGGTTACATAAAATAATTGTACTTCACCATTATCCTCCATTTGACGTTTCATCGCTGTAAGGGTAGGGGGAGATTTTAAACCATTTTAACGCTGAGTGCTCTTAACTACAGTGAGTTGTATTGTATTTTATTCTTCATTCTATCACTAGACCGGAACATCACCGTCCATTTCGTGGCCTTTCTATGATATTACACTACCTTCTATGGTCAGATTAGCAGTAGAAACTGTCAACGAAAACTGTCAACGAAAACTGTCAACGAAAACTGTCGATGAAAACTGTCGATATTAACTTAGGTTTCTTTGGGTCTAGCTACCTGGATATATATATATATATATATATATATATATATATATATATATATATATATATATATATATATATATATATATATATATATGTGTGTGTGTGTGTGTGTGTGTGTGTATGTGTCACGCGGGGCGGCCCCACTAATGGAGCTTAAAAGTTTTTCGTTGAGAGGTTTACTTTACAATGTTTATGAAATGTTTGGTTTGTGTCACGCCAGTTTTTGAAAAAAAAAAAAACAACCTTTCATTACCACCGGAAAAAGACCGAGAGAAGTAACATTCATTGATCAGCACCTTTTCCCAAATTTCTAATTGATCACCCCTAACATAGTATGCTACCAAAAGACGTGACAGTTCTTATTGAATAGCTAACCAGACCTGTTTATAACATATACGATACTTATTAGACTTATATTTTTTTTACTTATACTATCATTGGTATCCATAGATACGTTCAAATTGTTCATGTTTCTAAAAAAATCGTCTTGCTGCAGCGTGTCCTGAATGTTGATGGCTTGCGCATGCGTGATAAACAAAACGCCCAGAGAGTGTACTTGAAGTTGTGTTTTGTTTTCAATATGCAATCTTTTGGTCGGAGCATAATTTAAAAGCTATCTCGTTCTTATTTTGTGAAAGGTTCCGTCTTTGTTCATTCTAATTGTATTGTAAATTTCACATTTCTAGAGTTTATGAATATTATATGATATCTTATTTTTGTTCAGTTTGGACAAAGTAAATTTGATTGCTACGTACGCATGCGCGTTGCAAGAAAAATTCGTAAGATTAGGCACGTAACCAAATGAGACAGTCGGCAGAAGAGAATTCGCAGAGTGACGGTTGTGAACTGCTAACCAGTGCTTCAGGCGCACTTACGTTGTCTATGGTGGACTATTGGCATACCAGGCTCAGATTGCAAGAAACATGGTTGAAAGATACGAATCAAAACGATCTTTATAAATAAACAAGGTCTGTTGAGAGAAAAGGTGAGTGCATTAGATGATGACTTGGGCAAGCAGAGTAGAGAGAGTGAAAATGAATAAAACAGGTCGATAATAAAAAAAAGAAGGGGAGGAGGATGAAGTACAGAAAGAAGCACAGGTCTGGTTAGTTACTCAATAGAAACCGTAATATGACCGAAGTCATTTGGCGGCGTGCTGTGTTCAGAATGATCAATTTCGAAATTGGGAAAAGTGGTGATCATTGAGTGAATTTTTCTCCTGCCTTTTGTTGAGCAGTGATCACCGAAAAAGTCTGAATTTTCTAAAATGAACGTGAATGCTGCTGGACACAAACTAAGCGATCAGTTTAGCATAAGCAAATTGCACCCCCCCTCATGGGGGAGAGGAGATTTAAAGAAAACACAAGAAAAAACGTTTTTTTCTACACATAATGAATGGACATTGAAATATCCAGCTCTCTTGTTCCGTTGGTGTGACCTGTTAGCGAGAAACATACCTGCATAGCCTGCCAGCCAGCCAGCCAGCCAGACTGCCAGCTAGCCAGCCAGCCTACCAGCCAGCCAGCTGGACCAATTTGAAACTGAGAAAACCTATGTTGACACTTCTGTTTGATAGATTTAAAGAAACGAAGCTAAAAACATGAAAAGGGCAAAGGAAAAGCAAAAATATATTGGGTGCAAAACCTTTTGTTTAAAGGGGGGTGTTTGGGTACATCTCACACTTCACATTCATCGAGTAGGCTGGAGGGAAATTTTACGTACATAGCTCCTTCATCTAAGGATACCATAATCGCGGAAAACCCTTTCAAAATCTTTGTCCTTGAAGCCTTTACAAATAAACACGCCACATAAAAAAACCTGTTTAGGGTGTATCCAGAAAAAAAGAAAAAACAATTTTTCTGAACTTTATAAGGAGCGAACATTTAAAAGTGATGTATATATCATCAGTATTTGGAGTTGATTTATGCGACATGATGATAATTAAGAAGTCGATTTATTTATTTTTTGCACGATGGTGTATGGAGAGAGAGAGAGAGAGAGAGAGAGGAAGGGGGTAGAGCGAGTAAGAGAGACACGTACATATATACATTGATACATAGATATGAACAGATCGAGGTACATACATAAATTGATATGAAAAATTTGGATAGATAGACGGACACAGATATCTCTGATGATATATATACATATATGCATTCATATGAGCAAATTGAGAGAGATAGATATCAGAAGGGAACATTATAGCTGAGTTTGCCCGTGTTCATTTAGCATTAACATAAACCAATATTGATGAGTGTGAGTGAGTGAGAGGGGATCTAGGCAAACCACTCCCCAGTGAATATTAAAAAAAATTCTATTCACCTGTCCCCTCTAGAACGGGATGTGACACAAGTATTAGCAGAACGACATTGGAGGGTCCAAGTAGAGGTCCTGAATCTTGAACTATTATGGTGACCCCTTTGCAACCAATGACAATAGGGCAACATCCAACAATATCCGCGGGTAACCTTATATACGAACGCGTGGGACGGGAAGTTCCTCAAAAATTGTCAAGTTATAGTCGCGAGGGCATAAGAGCAAGACTTGGTCACAGGGCAAACCCCGATCCTATTGGTCCAGATTACATTGCCAAGAGCATCTCATGTGTCCGTCTGATCAGAAATATTATATATATATATATATATATATATATATATATATATATATATAGGTAAATCAGTTGGTCTGTAGCCTAATCAAGTAAAGGCCTTACTTAGTACAACACAAAGTCTCGTTTACGGGACACCCAGTGAAGTCTAAATTCACTTCAATAATAATGGTTCGCCGGACGAACTGGTTATCCATTGCTCCAAGGCGAGACATCCTTGCAAGATTTAGTATTAATATTTACTAAGCTTAGCTTAGTATAAGGACTCTTGTATCGGACCCAAAGAGAAATTTAAACTCGTTACGATAGTACAGACTTTCCTCGTCATAACGCAGCAATTGGTGAAGTGCAATTCGGTATATAACACGGATGGATGGTGGACACCAAAATAATGATTTAGCTCTTAAATATCTGGATCCAGCTTCAAAATTGCCGAATTGGCAACTCTGGTTATTTTGGCTCGGTTGTAACACGGTTGGCTTTCTTGGGCCCCAATATCAACGTTCTAACGGGGAACACCTATATAGCCTGTGACTATCTTGTTCACCGTGCTTCATCAAGGTACTGAAAAAGGTTTCAGGCAAGAATTGGTCATCCACATTTGATGATATTAACGTCAGTGGTTCTCAACTTTTCCCTTCAGCGCCCTCTCAGTATATGGATCTTGGCTCACCGCCCCCTTTAGTAGTTGGCCCTAATCTCCACGCCCCGCTCACATCTTCAGTCAACGATTAGATTGAAATGGATGATATAATGCTAATCGTGGGAAAATTAATGTTAATATAGCAGGGCAGAGCCCGTTCCAAAGGCACATGTTTGGGAGGAGCTGGACTTGACGGTCCGTCGTGCGAAACTATTGCTTCAAAGTAATCCAGCTACTTCTCTTCTGTGTTTAGATTTAGATATTTTATGCCTTAGATCTATCGCCAGTTTAGATGTTATATATCTAAATTTAGATCCCTAGTTTTGAATAAAAGATCTATAATTCATAATTTGTCATTCGTTTGTATTGGATTTCTTGAGAATCACTGATACAAAAAACCCTTAAAATATATCTGGCAACTGTCAACTTTGTACAATGGCCAGTTATCGAGTACAAACACACACACACACACACACACACACACACACTTGCACACACACACACACACATTCACACATTTCTTCTATTGTAGTCAGATTATCTTCATTACAATATTATATGATTTAAGAGAATTCTCCGAATAATAAGAGAAATTCTAACTTTTTTTTCTCACAGTCCTGCACCCCCTTCTGTATATACTCATCCCCCCGGGGGGTACATGCCTCCTGGCTAGGAACAACTGGTTTGAATGGATTAAGTATAGCCTTGTTACGTAACATGTATGTTCACAAAATGTTATTGATTGCGTCGGCGAAAGTCTAGGTCCTTGCAAGGTAAGACACTCGGTGCATCAGTGACGTCAGCAAAGTGATTGACAAGATGGTATTTGCAACAGGGTGGGCTGACGTGTGCAAGCTAAAAGGATCGGCACGTGTTTGTTGGGGTAACAAAAAGAAGAGATGGGAACTGGTGGAGTGACTTGATTCAGAAAACGGAGAAAGGATGGAAACAAACCAAGGAGCAAATAAAAAACAATCCAAAAAGGTAGCGTCGTTCTGACATCTTTTTTTTTGTTTTTTTGACGGCACAATGATCTCTGCAAGCCTGGAAATCAACGCGAGAGAAGAACGGAAATATAATCTATAACAGCAAAAGAATCATGTGCTTCGGGTAGAATGAGTTTAATGTTTTAACGCATATCAAGCACACAGAGAGAGAGAGAGAGAGAGAGAGAGAGAGAGAGAGAGAGAGAGAGAGAGAGAGAGAGAGAGAGAGAGAGAGAGAGATTGGTACGAGAAAACAACAAAAACACTGGTCTGGTTAGTCACTCAGTAGGAACTGTCACGTGACCAACATGTTTTGGCAGCATGCCATGTTGGGGGTGATCAATCAAAAAACTGGGAAAAGCGATGATCAATGAATAAATAACTTCTATCATCTTTTGTTGGGCGGTGAACACTAAAAGAATGTCCGAATCGAAAAAAAAAAAAAAAATGTGAACACTGTCAGACAAATATTAAGGAACCTCACATTGAAACTACCTGGGGGGCCTCCAATAAAAAAAATATTTGTGGGAGGGATTCTCAAAAAACACCCAAAACGTTTTCCTACACATAGCAAGGAGTAAATGTTTAAAATTTCAGTTCTGTAGCTGAATTGGTGCGGCCCACACATATATACATAGCCAGCCAGACCAACTTAAAAACTGAAAAAAAAAATATACTGATGTCGAATAAGTTGATGTTGGCAGTTTATGTTGACAGTTTCTAACAACGACCAGAAAGGTAAACGAAATGAATGGAGCAATGAAACAGTACATGGCGTATATTGACGTCATCGAACTTCACCGAGTTTACCCGACTTGTCCCGATCCTTCTCGACAAAAATCAGTTTAAAATCTGAAATTTTCGAACAATATGTTTTCTGCCAGAGTATTACTAATTTCAAGTTCTGGGATTAAATGGAACAAAACTACAAATGAAGTTCAAATTTTGAATATAACTAGATACTATTTTATTGTGCTGGCTTTTTATCCATTACGTAGTTTGATTTTTTATCTTTACTAGTTTACCCCTGTCGTCAAAAAATGGCAGAAATAATTCAGTAACTTCGTAATTGCATTTTATTCGTAAAATATCAAAAATTCTGCGTTGCATTTTCTTGTCGGTGTTCAATATTTCCTGAATACTAAATTAATCGAAAGGTAAGATTTGTTAAAGATACAATTCATCAAGTTTCAGGTAACAGAAAATTCTATTTCTTTCAAGTTACGTCACCAGACGTCACTGATGACGTAAGTGTGACAGACGACAGATGCACATCGTTAATTATCATATCTGTAGATTGTGTTGCCAATTAAGGGTTACTTTCATTGTATAGCTAGTTCAAATCTGTTTATTATAATCCTAGAGAATTTAGTCCCAAAACACGAAAGCATAAATATTGCTGCAAGTTATCTCTTTTGGTGGCTTAAAATTATTAGATTTTTAATTTCCACTTAACGTTGTTGCTACGAATTTTACAAGTGCCTCAAACAACACTTTTGTTCTCATTATAAGACACCGTTCTTCAAATCTGATACATTGTTCTCGAAATCCTAACCCTACCCTAGACATAACCTTTGCCCCAAACACTAACTCTACCCCTGAATTTTGGAGCGTACGTAATATTTTAGCAATAAAATCAGCTGGAAAATGGAGAAAATAGTCCGGCAATTTTTAGCCATCAAAAGGCGAAAACTTTTTGCAATCTCTGTTATCGTATTTTAGGAGCAAACAACCAAGGATTTCTCCATTTATTTATTGTATAGCTAATAAGAGGTTATTTTATATGGTATTCAAGTGATCAAAATGGCTTTCCTCAATATTTTGTAATAGCGGAATTAGAGGTCATTTTTTTCAATTGTGTTGCCAAGGAATCAAAATATAGAAAAGAAAACTAAACTAGCATTCCAATGGAAATTATTAATCAACACCAACCATGTATTATGCTTTATACACCGTAAATCAACCAGTGGTGGTGGTGGAATTCTGAATCATAAATTTAATCTGAATACAAAAAAAAAAAGAACAGGTCTGGTTAGTCACTAAAAAATTAGAAAAAAGGGTGATCAATAGAAAAGTGATTTTTCCTACCTTTGGGGGCTGCGATCACTAAAAAGTAGGAATCCCCCACTTCAAAAGAAAAAGAAAAGCATGAATAGTGTTGGACACAAACGAAGTGACCAATTTGGCACAAATATCCATTGCAAATTGAACCCCCAATAAAAACCTATGGGGGACAATTTTTGAAATAAAACAAACATACGCTCTTCTCATTTGCGCGCGCGTGTGTGTGTGTGTGTGTGTGTGTGCGTTTAAAAAATTCCAAGTTTCTACAACGAACGGTAAGGACAGGGTGGAGTCCAGATAGAAAGATAGGTAGATACATTTTCGTAAATATCAGAACACATGGATAACTCAAACCCCAGCAACAGTGATTAAACTGGTCAATAGCGAGTAGCGCTGTTTACTATATAGAGGAAATTGCGAAGAATTTATCAAGCCTTGATGCCAGATAAGTTGAGCTTACGAAAATCCTAAAAAGACTCACGCCCATCACACTTGCGTTTTTTGTTGATTGACCATCATTCCAATGACGTCTGTGGCTGTGTAAAGGTTTGCATAGCAACTTATGCGTGAATATTTTGAAAGTGAGAAGGCTGTTGAATAGGGACGATCCCACTCTCTCAGGCTCCAAGGTCATTTTCCATTGGTACGATGAGACGTCATAACTGGCGGCCATTTTGACTGAAGGCGTTGTCAGAAAGGATATAGAGTAAACCAGCCGTTTTATAGAGAGACAAGATTTATCGTTTATGTTTCTGGTGGTCCATTTTTCTACACCAGTTTTTCTAACCATGTGGGTGGGGGAATTCCACCCAGGGGGAAATTTAGGTAGTCTAAGGTGGGAATAAGGATTTATAGAGTATATCAGTTACGACAGCAGAATTCTTTTTTTTTTTTAATAATAAATTGGAATTTAAAATGATGTCTTCCTAATAATTCTCGCCTGCTTTCTTTGAGTAACAAATACGCTGCAGCAGTATACCAAATCTTATCATAAAAATATCTAATTATATTCAAAATGCAGTAATCATTTAAAATCATTCTTTGTTGCAACTTATTCAAATGGAAGAGGAAAAACTAGATATCTTATCGACGGGATTGAATTGATAAGATTAGGAGACACTACTTTTAAACTCGTAATCCATCCATATATATTTTTCTCGGTCACGACTTCTCATTTTTTTCTCCTTTCTCCTTTCGTCTTCTTCTTCTTCTTCTTCTTTTTCTTCTTCTTCTTCTTCTTCTTCTTCTTCTTCTTCTTCTTCTTCTTCTTCTCTCTCACTTTCTCCCTTTACTACGCTTAGCTTCGTACCATACGAGGTCAAAAAGAGAGACATAGATATTGGAAGATAGTGTTACGTCAAGTCAAATGGAACTGCCTGCTTTGAAAATTGGCATTCGAAATCCCATCTTCATCCGTAGTTCGGATACCAACAATTAGGGAATCTCTCACGCTCTTTACAACAAGACAAACTTTCTTTCTTTTTCTTCGAGGTGCTTCACTGCTCGCCAATAATCGGTCGCTTATCAGACCTCTGCTCCTCTTCACCCTTGTAAGTGAATATCGTCAATTAAAAGCAGCATTTTAAAGATATTTGAGGCGTCTAATTACTCGTAAATTATTCCTGTTGGTCAAGCAGAAGTCGGGTCCCCTTCTTCCGGAGGAGAGGCCCAATCGATTCCAGTTTCAAACCTATGTTAATAATTGCAAAATATACAAGCCTGGCTGCTGCAGAATTAAACACCACTTTTACTTTTATTTCGACTCAAGACAATTATTGTAACTTTTGTATTATATATATAATGAACTAAAAAAGTATTCAATATATATATATTTCTATAAATGTATCTATTAGAATGAAGCCTTTGCGTATCGGTGTAATGAATTTTCCTTAATATCTATGATTTGTCAATTTAGCTCAGCCAGTTAGATAACCTCCTGGCAATTAGTTGATGGTGAGTCCACATTGCAGTAGAGGAATGTGCATTTTAAATGTCTATTTACACCTCTGATTTTGATGATTGTTCTTGTTATTGCTATGGCAGAATAATAAAGTTAACTCCAGTAAGAGGGTTTGACGAAGACCGCATCGACATAAATCATAAACAGACTAAGATATTACTCACCACAGACTCAGATACAAACATCATCTGACCTCCCATAGACCCTTCTTATTTCAGACTCATTCAAAAATTTCCATTTAATATAAAAAAGAAATAACAATAACATATTTTTATATAAAACTATTCCATATATAAATTTATTCATTGTCAGAGTATAAGCATTAACGATTGCATATATCAAAGTATATACATTATTAAAGATTAGATTTTATATTTATGAAAATTTAATTAATGGTAAGATATTTCGTTTTAGTTGTTCAACTACAGAAAGAGGACAATTATAGTTTTTCTCGTTTCGTTTTCATAAATACTATTGGAATTTAGAATAATCAAACCAGAAACGTAGATAATTCTATTTACTTGAATGTGTTTTAATGAGTATGTAGATATGTTTTTATTTTCAGCCAGCGTGCTACTTTATTTAGCATCTTCCTTTATTGGTGATGTTTCAGACTTGCTCGTCAACGCCGTTTTAAAACTGAATTTGGAACGTTACAGAATGTATTGTTAATAATTGTTTTGTCATTCTCGTGAATTGTAAAGTTACTCTTTTCGTGAATGGAAGCCAAGATTGCGTTGTTATTAACTTCCTGTCATCAGGATCCACACGTGTTTTATTTGTAATTTTTGCTGATTAAACGTGAAAATTCAAGCTGAAATATTAAGTGAGGAAATGCATGACTCGGAGGTACGTTAATTGACTGTTTTTTGATTAAATTAAAATTAAAAATATGAGAGTCCATTACTGGAGATTGCCTTCCATGAAATACATGTATTCAATCATATTTCCAGACTTTTGTTATCATTAATGATAATACATGCTTTGAATTGTCCACAATCTCGTTGAGTACTCCATTAGTGATTCTTTAAAATTATTGATACCAGTATATAATATATACATATATATAGAGAGAGAGGGGAAGAGGGGGAGAGAGGGAAAGGAATGAAGAGAGAAGGAGAAATGATGAACAGACTGAAGCAAAAATCTAAGCACAGAGATAGATATAAATCGATTGGGACAAATGATAGACTTGAACAATCTGAAACAAATAGATACAAAGATATGAACAGACTGTGATAGATGATAGATATGTATAGAATGAAAGATATATTGATATGAAGACACACTCATAGACACGCATATACATATGAGTATCTGAGTATCTATCTATCTATCTATCAATATATATATATATATATATATATATATATATAGAGAGAGAGAGAGAGAGAGAGAGAGAGAGAGAGAGAAATCTTATGTAGATGAGATTTCAATACGCAGAAAGATATGATAGAGTGACAGACATAAGAGATGGGGAGGAGATAGGAAATGGGGACACATAATGGAAAGAAGAAAGAAAGAAAATAGAAAGAATGGAAAAAGAAAGATAAAAAGGAAGGAAGAAGAAAGGAAGATAGAAAAATGAAAGAAAGAAAGAAAGAAAGAAAGAAAGAAAGAAAAAAAGGGAAAGATCGAAAAATGTTAGAGAGAAAGAAAAGAAAGAAAAAAGGGAGGAAGAAACGAAAGAGTTAAACAAAAACAAAAAAAGAAAAACAAATGACCGGAAGAAAGAATGGAGAGAACAAAAGAAAAATTTGAAAGCAAGAAAAAAGAAAAAAAGAAAAGAGAAAAGAAGAAGGGAATACACGAAAGAGAAGAAGAAAGAGATAGACACTTAAATGAAAGGAAGAAGAGAAAAACTTTAGAAAGAAGAAGGAAAGACGGATAGAATAAAGAACGAAAGAAATAAAGGAAAGAAAAAAGAAAGATAGAAAGGAAAGAAAAAGAAAGAAATTAGGGAAAGAAAAAAGAAAGAAAGGAAAAAAGAAAGAAAGAAAGGAAAAAGAAAGGAAGAAATAAAGAAAAGAAAAAGAAATAAAGAAAATAAAAAATAAAGAAAAGAAAAAGAAAGAAAGAAAGAAAGAAAAGAAAAAAAATAAAGAAAAGAAAAAAGAAAGAAAGAAAGAAAGAAAAGAAAGAAATAAAGTAAAAGAAAAAAGAAAGAAAGAAAGAAAGAAAGGAAGAAAGAAAGAAAAGAAAAAAGAAATAAAGAAAAGAAGAAAATAAAGAAAAGAAAAAAGAAAGAAAGAAAGAAAAGAAAAAAATAAAGAAAAGAAAAAAGAAAGAAAGAAAGAAAGAAAAGAAAGAAATAAAGAAAAGAAAAAAGAAAGAAAGAAAGAAAGAAGGGAAAGAGAAAAGAAAGAAAGGAATACAACTAAAACGGTAACCAGAAGATTTTCGAGAGGTGACAAACTCTAATGATTAATTGTGAGTCTCCAAGACACTCTTTCACAACATTGCTAAGACATGCGATATGCATTATGTAAAATCCGGGCTTTTCTCGATTTTCTCTCTTGAAAGTTTTATTTGCACAATGGCATGTCGAAGAAAAAGAAAGCGCACGCCTTCCCCGCGTCCCATAAGATATAGGGATGTTGTATTAGTTGATGGGCGCAGCAAATATCAGTTGTCATGGTAATCATATAAATAGATGCGCAAGTAGCCATTTGCTGCTTAAAGAAAACCAGGCAGGTATGGTAGGTATTTTGCAGACGAGATTATAACTGTCAAATCGTTAATGTGTCTATGCCCTGCGGTTTGTGTGTGTGCACCTGGGTGTCTGTGTGTTCGTTCTTTAAGAAAATGTTCGATTACACCAAAGCTTTCAAAACTTTTTTCATTGGAGACGTACTTCTTGAAAATTGATTTTTTGCCACACATTAATAAATTTTTGTTAGCAAAGCTAAATTTATATGGTGTCAGGTCTACTGACCTACAACAATATTCGAAATTATATTTAATTTTGTGGAATACCAAGGGATAATTGGCGACTCACAAAAGTGTCGCAACTCACAGTTTGGGAAGCACTGGATTGAGCACTTTGGTTGATAAGGTAGAAACTTAACAAACCTTGCTACTTCAGGGTCAATCTCTACTCCAACTTTCATTTTAATTGAAGATGATTACTGCAACTTTTGTATTGTATATATAACAAATTCAAAAATTATTAAAATAATATATTTTTTGTATGAATGTATTTGTTTATCAAAATAAAATAACCCCGCGCAGTAATATCTTAGACTTGTCAATTTTGCTCAGTCAATAAGATAGCCTCCCAGCAATCAGTTGGACATGAGTTCAAAGAACAGTAGAGAAAATGAGTATTTTGTATACCGATTAACATTAATCATTTTAGTGAAGATTGTTCTGGCTATTCTTATTCCTGTTTCGGTAGGAGATCAGAGACAACTTAAAACTTTGTATCAGAGTTTGACTATTCTTTTCGTCTAAAATGGAAGCAAGTGTAGAGTTTTGAGATTAGAATATATTTATTAAAAGAACCCAAAACAAAGAAAATATTGCCTAGATCCAAGAGAGAATTCAGCTTCTCAACCTAAACAGAATTTGCTGGATAAAAATTCTCAGGCTGTTTGGAGCGATTAATTGGGAATTCTTCCAGAGCAATTACTCGCATCTGGACAAGCTGTCACGGCACAGTTGGTTCATTTTAACCGTACATTGGAACAGGTCTGGTTCGTCACTCAATAGAAACCGTCCCGTAACCAACGTCTTTTTCATTGATGATCAACAGTTCCAACAGATTTCCAGGTTTTAAAAACTTCCTCGCAAAATTCATCGAATCCAAACCGAATCGGTCTTTCATGATGAAATACAAAATTTGGCAGAAAATGATGTAAATACATAGAAAGCCAAAGGAAATACTTCAATGACTATACAATGATCCTATGGGTATTTAATAATAAGAGATTTGATAAGACTTCTGCGACAACTTAATATGATGGAATAGACAATCTAGCTTAAAGGTGCTCTACACAAGGCTGCCAATGCTTGGTTTTTCGATACGTGTCTAGCTTATTTATTCTAAAATTCAATGAGGCTATATTTTATTCCAGTCTCCCAAGTTTTTAGTACTTGAATATGTATAGTAGCAACTAGAAACAATTTTTGTCTTAGCTGTAGCAAAAAATTATCATTATACATTAGAGTCCGAAAAGGAATTAATGAAAGATATTCAGAAAGGTGCAGAATATCGAAGTTATTCTGTAAGACTCAAAACGGCTAAGTATTAATACAGATTGGTCTCAATCTATAAATATTCTGATAGATAGTAATAAAATCAAAAGTCAGTTATATTTATGTGTATCACAATTCAGTCGTTAACTAGTAAATCTTCATAAATAATCTATTTTAAAACTTCTTTTTGAGTTATGTTATCTGTTTTTCTGGTAGAATTAGGGTTTTTGGGGTGCAGGATTTTGTTTCTTTAGGGAAAACAGCTTGCAGCCCAGCTCCAAAGATCATATTGAATATCGATGCTATAAATATATAGGAATGAAAGATTTTGCCTAAAAAGTATTGGCAACGTTTGAAGCAATCTGAAATTATTCAACAATCTTAGGCCTACTTGATGACTGATATAGTTACATATTTCCATCGGTGCCAGTGGTTAATGATCGAGCCTTCGTAATAACCAGAATTTTGAATGCTGACTCTCCAGGTAGGTAATCTATTCACATTCAGGAGACTGGCGCAGTACAATCTTTCGACCTGAAATCCTCTTTCTCTATTAGTCCTTTCGCAGCATTAACGTAAACCGAGTAAATTCTATAATTCAATATTCTATTGCAAATCACTCAATCCTCTCATGTGTCTAGAATAGGATTTTACCAACGCTTTTTACCCTTACACTTTAATGAATACGTTACCATTACCTGCTAAAGCTTTTTCATTGAAAATTCATAGGTAAAGGTCGAACAGAATTAATGACAGAGGTCAAAATCTAAAAAGATAAACGAGCTTGGCTGAACTTATCTCACTAAAGTAACGCCAAGTATTTCGACGAGCGAAGTCAGTAGACGTGAGGGTAGCGGATGTGCAAATGTGCCAACTGCATCCTTGATGACAGTTACATTTTTAATCTAAAAATACGCCAAATTGTTCTAATGTAATCAAATACTGCACACTTGCTAAAAGAGAGAGAGAGAGAGAGAGAAGGAGTCAGACAGACAGAGACTGACTTATATATGTGTGTATATATATGCAACGATTATAAATGAATATTTATCAATTCGTATATATTTTGTAATTTCTTAATTTTTAGAGTGCTCGCTGTAATTATGTATAGCAATTTATCGACTCATTACAGTGTGAATTCAGTCTGTTTCACCCCATCGAGATTTTCAAATGACTCTTTTTAAAATTTTAATGGAATGAAACGGATAGAATTTTCTCCTTCAAAAATCAGTGTTCGGAATCCTGGCTTTTTACTTTCGATTTGAATATAGCCTTTTGCTGACAAAAAACAAAAAACAAACATGATTGACTCGATAAAAGATGTTAAACAACAGATAAATAGATAGATATGAGTAGACTGATATATATATATATATATATATATATATATATATATATATATATATATATATATATATATATATATATATAAAGACAGACAGTGGAAGAGAGACTAATAGATAGAGAGATAGACATGAATAGACATATATATATATATATATATATATATATATATATATATATATATATATATATATATATATATATATCTATATATTGATAGATATGATTTGGCGGGTAGATAGATATGAATTGAAATAGATAGATAGATATGAATCCAGATAAATAGATAAGACTAAGATCAGACACATCGTCTTTGAGGGTTGTTATTCTATCAGAAACCTGTACAGCATCTCCAAGGATGGTGCCTGCAATAAAACTCGGCTTTCAAAACTCTTGAATTTGTTTATCAGCCCATTTGTGTGTCATGCTATAGGAACAACCTAAAAATGAGCGTAGTGTACCCAGATTTGCCACGCATGCTCAATAGACCTAGGAGAATGTTTCAAAGCAAAAAAGGTTTTGAGAGAATTCTTCCCATTTGTAATGTAACTAAAACGCCAAACTGGATGTTTGTTTTTCTTTTAATATGCTCATATACACGTATATTATCTTCTTATTCAATATGTTTAGATAAAATTATTTGATAGGTCAAAGGTGAAAGGAAATATTTTCTCACTTGAAGGGATCTAAGGCGAAGGGAGATTTTCCCCTACCTATAAGGGGATAAAAAGCGAAGGGAACTTTTTTCTCCTCTAGGTGTCGAAAATGAACGGAGACTTCTTTAAGGGTTCAAATTTGGAGAGGAATTTAAAAAAAAACAAACTCTTTTTCACTCTTGAAAAATTCAACCCTACAGGTATTTAAGCATGGAATAAAGATTTAAAGAAAATGGGACAGTTTCAGGAATCGAACCTGCCACCGATAGCGCAGCCACTTCAACGTAGTGATGCTCTTACCATTGAGCTAGACAGCCACAAATAATGCCAAGGCCAAATAACCAAAAAAAATGTGTGTGTGTGTGTGTGCGCGCGCACGCACGTTTGTGTAAACAAATAATAGATAAACAACTTTCATTCCACCTTTAATGGATATATATATATATATATATATATATATATATATATATATATATATATATATATATATATATATATATATATATATATATATTCAGGTATATATTACGACGGAATAATCATAGATTGCGTCAAATCATTTTGAAGCATTATTAGAGATAATCTTCCGTTATCATTCGGTGAATGTATCATTTGGCTTAGCGTAAATAGAATAAACAATTAACGAATATAGGGCTGCTACCCCATTTTCTTTAATCGAACCTGCAATCGATAGGGTACCTGCTTAAACAGAGCGTTGCTCGAACCATTGAACTAAGTAGCCTCAAAGGCCCAGTCAACTACTCTAACTCCAAAGACTCGTTTTTTTTAAAATTTATTGTCTATATTTAAATTTTGATTGTTTTTTAACGTACGGTGTCTACTCCAAATGATACATTCACCGTGTAATAACAGGGGACCATTTCAAATAGAGTTTCAAAATGATTTAGTGCAATTCATAATATATATAAGATATAGAGATACACCTGGGGACAATCACATAATTTACATAATTAAGTATACACATCTTAAGGAAGCCATAGAATTATGTGAAATTCAATGAAAAAAAAAAATTCCAGATACTTGAAAGAAAGAAAGAATCCGGAAGGAAGACATATCTCAAAGGAAATGAATTCGAAAGAGAGGAGAAAAGTAAGAAATGAAAAAAGAGGATGTACAAAAGTGATGGAAGGAAAAAAATGTATAAGATAATGATCAAAGATGAGAAAGAAAAAAAGAAAGTATAAGAAATACATAGAAGAGAGAGAGGGGGGTGGTAGAGATAGAAAAGAGGGACAAGTAGAAAGAACAAACAGATAAGAGAGAAAGAACAAAAAAAAGGAAAGTAAAGAAAACGAAAGATACGAAAAGACAAAGAGAAAGAGAGAAAACGATAAAAAGTAACAAAGGTTAGAACGAAAAAAAAAGAAAGAAAGACCAAGAAAAAAAGAAAGTGAGGAAAATGGAACGAAAAGAAAGGAAGAAAAAAACGAAAAGGAAAGAAGAGAAAAAAAAGAAGAGAAAAAAAGAAAGAAGAGAAAAAAAAGAAAGAAGAGAAAAAAAGAAAGAAGAGAAAAAAAGAAAGAATGAGAAGACTGAATTGAAAAAAAAGAAGAAAGAAAAGAAAGGAAAGAAAAATGATAATTATGAAGAATATAAAAAGCGTTAGTCACTCAATAGGAGAGGCAGCGTTGTACGTCGAGGGTGATCAAACAAAAGATTGGAAAAGGAGGTGATTAATGATTATGTTCCATCTCTCACCTTTTGTTGGAGGGGGGCTGATCACTAATAGTACAAATTGAAATCTAAAAACCTTTGGGGGGTAAAAAAGAAAAACTAAAAAAATAAGGTTTTTTTAACATAAGGTGTGAATGTTCATATTTTCAGCTACCTAGCTGAAAATGTGAGGCTTGTACCTGTGATACACACATAGTCAGCCAGCTAACCAGCAAGCCAGCCAGCCAAACTGAAAAACTGAAGAAACCTCTGTTGATTTTTGACAGTATTGGTTGACTGTTTCAAACAATGCAACGCGAGGAATTCTGGGAAAGCAATATTCACGCCCCTCCACGAACAAGCATGAATGAGAGTCCATAAGCGAAATAAACATGTTGTCTCCTTGAAATGTTTGATGACGTAAGTCTACACCTTATAAGTGTCCACGCTATCATAAGAGAAGGCAAGTCACAAACCCAACAGAGCGGCTTCCCACTTACCGTATAAAAAGATAAGAAAACTCTACAAGAAAGCATATCAAAACAAAATAGATTGTAATAGTTTCGTTTTGAGCTGCGAACTACAGTTTATTCCGTTTGACATTATCTGAAGCAGGAGTTGACTTAATTTTTCTACTCTAATAACAAGGACAGCCAACCTCGCCAGATTTAAGAGAGTTACCAGAAAATACATGAAATCTGTGAATACTGAAGAATCAGGTGACAACCATGCAACAAGTGATATTAACACAGATCAAACATCAAGCAATCATGAAAATTATCCAACATTTAGAATATCATCGATTTTCCTGGGATAGAACAAATCATGACACGTCCTGACTGATCATAGAACTAAGATGCCGACAAGAATTAATTTTTTAGACATGCGTTCAATCTCGACTACTATATAGTGATATGAAAGAGCGTGAACAACTTGAACTAGAAATATGGTTTCAAACGGCTATAAAAGGAAGAAAAACACTCCTAATCATAATAAGAATTAGAGACTATTTAAAAAAAACTCGAATGGCAATGGGCAGGCCATGTTGCAAGAATGAAAGACAACCGATGGACATCGCGACTCACAACATGGATTCCCAAGGATCACATGAGAAACTGAGGCCAATAGAATACAGGATGGAGAGATGAACTAGACAAATTCAGAAAATACTGGCTCCACGACGCCCATGATAGAGAATTGTGGCGAATCCTAAGGAAGGTCTATGTCCAACGACGGACGTTAAACGACATGATGATGATGATGATGATGATGATGATGACTAGTTGCTACCAAGGTAATTAGATTGGTCCTTGAAATATTCAAACGAACTATAACAGACACAATACTTATACCTGACTTTTGCATGAGTTGGACGATGTCGTTGTTATCTGATCCAAGGGGCCTTTCTTCCCTTTGTTTAATGACTTGCTTCTCCTCCTATGGCGTGACTTCTGGGAAATTTTCGAACTAATTGCTTGCGTCTTGCACATCATCTTCGTTGATTTATGGTTCTTTTTCGGAAGAGTAGAATTTTTGGTAGAATTCTTGGGCATGTTCGACAATCCGGTTTCTGTCTGTTGTTAGGTCTCCATTTTCATCGAGTGTTCTAGTTATTTGTTTCTGTCCTGTATTGAGAGTTTTGTTTGATTGCTGTCATGTATCTACTCTATCCCGTCACGTTAAACCAAACCGATATGTAAAATTAACATTTCCCCACCGTGATTCGGAATCACGCCCAAATGATCTATGGGCAGCTTCCTTACTGACTGAGCTAAACATGTATATCTATACAAATATGTTAAAAATGCGCCTTTTTCAATTTAATAGAAAAAATATTTTGAAATATTTTTATTCATCTATACAATGTAAAAGTTGAAGTGATTATTTTCAGTTGAAATTGAAGTAGGACTGGAGTTTGGAGCTGCTATTGCCAGGCTTGTTATGTTGTATCAATATTATTATTTATCCTATTGAAATAAAACTTGGTTGAGTCAACGCTAAAGATGGTTTGATAAGTTATTAGAGTCATTGTTGTCAGTTATGGTATTTTGATTCCGTACGAGAATTTACTGAATGCTGACTAACAATGAATTAAATTTGGCTTCTCAACTAATGTTAAGGTAGAGTCACAAATGTTGTGGCAGTATGCCTTGATCTTGATCTTAATGGTCTTGTATTCATCTTAGTAAATTTTATAGCCATGTTGGGTAATATTTGGCTCAATAATAGAGCGAGGAACTAAGAATTCCATCTTCAATGGAAGAAACGGAGAAAGGTGGAATGAATGAGCCAGAAACAACGATATTGTATAAAACAATCAATAATAAATTGATTTAATATGAAACAGCATGTAGTGAGAAATAAAGATTAATATGCAAACTATCCATACATAAATATAGTCTCTGTGTGTGTGTGAGTGTGTGTGTGTGCAATCTTCTCATCCTTTGATAGGTTTAGAGAACAGAAGATTGAAAGTCGGTGGATGCGTGTAAACAGTTAATATGACCATATTTTTCTACCTTAAACCAGAGCTTTCCGAGCATTTGCATTGGTGACATACCTTTTAAAAGTAAAACTTTTGAATACACTATTAGTAAAGTTTTTTTAGCCCAGCCAAATATATATATAGTCATCTCAGGAGTAAAACTGACTCAGGAAGAGCATCTTTGGAAAAATTACCAAATTATACTAAATAATTATTTTGTGGTACCCCAAGAGATTATTGGTGACTAACGAAAGTTTCACGACTCACGGTTTGAAAGTTTTGGAAGCTCAAGGCTTTGAATCTTGAGTCATTATGGTTTTTTTTTATCCTCATGCTTTTTTGATATGCCTAGTTTAAGCATTTTTTTTAGGAAGTTCATCGCATCATTTGAGATTTTCTCCTAATGTACATTATACGACTCCTTTGTGATCGAGCGAGGCACAAAGCCAGAGCATTTTTTTCTGACATCTTACATGATTGACTGCTGTCTGGCAAAGAGAAAAATGCTTGCTTATGGCGCCGAAATTTGTCACATGATAACATATATGAATATTCATATTTTGGAAACTTGATTTGCATACATGCTTTTCGTTTTTTTAATCCTCCCAACAAGTTCATCGATTATTGAAATTTTTGTCATTTTATGTAGAAATGACGTTACCAAGCCATCATGGGATTTGCACGAATGATAGCAGTAAGAATGGAAGAATAAGTCTTCCGAGGTTCACAGCCTAAAATATTCTAGCTTCCCAACAATTTCAGGTTTAATTTGAGATCCCACATGCGTTCGTTTGAGTAAAGGCAAATATAAATACATGTGTTTCGGGTCAGTAGGTTCCCACAGTAATATGAAAGATTGTTACAAGGTATTGTTTCTTAAATTGTATTGATTTTTGCGTAAAAACAAAGTTGACACATCAGGAACAGTTGCAACAGTAGTAATACTAGTTGTCAGTAGCCACCAAACGGACATACGTACATACATACAGCAGAACAGTCAAATTTGTGTTCGTGTGTTCGCTTTACTACCTTTACCCTTTTTTTTTTGGTGGTGGGGTTCACCAACAGATTGACAGCTCAGAAATGATGTTGGGTATTATGGAAAATGCAAAATGGCCGACATCGTCTCAAAACTGGTCTACCCTTAAGGAACAGATGTAAAAAAGATGAGCGAATCGCTAAACGATTGTTTTTCTTTGTAGTCTTGCACATGCACGAGCTTTCATCCCTCAAAAGGATTGACGTTTTCCGAAAACCGAGTAACAATATACTTTGCAGTATTTTTGGAGACAGCTGAAGTAATAAACGTCTGTTGAACGAACAGTCAGTGGATTTTGCTGGAAGAAAGAAATCGTCAACAAAAACTACCTACGTAGGTTTCTTCAGTTTTTAAGTGGGTCTACGCGCAACTTCTTCATTCGTCGCCGTCTTCTCTAATTTTCAATTGAACACCACAACACAGCATGCTGCCAAAGGATGTTGATCCCATGACAGCTCGATGGTCACATAATTGACCACTTTTAATGGCGGTTCGCCGCCTATAATACCTAAATACCCTGTTCTTTGCAGCCCTTTTCGTTCTTCAATGATTCAATGTGTCAGATGATTCTGAATGCTATGGTGACCTGGGAGTATCGTGCTAACCCTAACCCTCAACCCTAAGCTATAACCAAACCATAAACCCTAATTATAATCCTTATCCTAAATCTTTAATGTAGATTCGCTGAAAGCGAAATCATTGAAACGCTGAGCGCTGAATATTGACTCTCTGAAAGTTGAGGTTACGCAGACTCGATGAATTGACCACGCAAGGGTATAAGGCAATTAGTGTGGAGCATTCTGTGAGGATTGAACCCACCAAACTTATAATTGTTTACGTGGCTAGTTTACAAACTATTCCACGGTGATACGACCAATAATTTTGATTATGCGAGTGGATAATAGCAATCTATCTATCTATCTATATATCCATCTATCTATCTATCTATCTCAGTTTGTTAATATCTATCTATCAACTGTTGAGTTTTTCCTATCTTGGGGGCATTCATTCATTCCTGTAATTCTTTCTTTCTTTCTTTCTTTCTTTCTATCTATCTATTTATTTATCTATCTATCTGCATGTTTGCGCTTGTTTGAATGTGTTTGTGTGAGTGAGTGTTCGTATCTGCTTCTTCATATAAATTTGTTGCGTGCGCACGCATGTGTGTGTGTGCAAATGTGCGCGTATTCTTCCATGAATATGATTACATAATAGGCATTAAATGTTTCCCGAACCAAGGGCTTCAAGATAATATTCATTTCAAATCCAACGATTCTCGTATTTTCATTCGACCATTTTTATTGTTGCTTCCTGATCGTCAAGTTTTTCCTATCTTGGAGGCATTCTCGGAAAAAAGATTCCTCTTACATGGTTCCTGTAATGATGCTAATTCAAAATAAACCTTACGCTTATTCCAAAGAGACAAACCAGGTTGCTGCAGGGCCAAACTCCTCTCCCGCTTCAATTCTGTCTGAAAATGATTACTACAACTTTTGAATCATATATTTATATATTCTAAAGATATAATGGGCATATATGCAAATTCCTTTTCTGTTTGCGAATTGATCTCATTAGTTACTTCACCTTTCGATTATGATATAATAATGAAAATTACGTCATAGATACTATTAATACATCATGTCTGATCACACATTAAAACAGCTTGAGTCAAGACTTAAATTAAATTTGAATCAGGATACTTGAATTATTAAAAGTACCTAAATAACCCCGTCTGTTTTAAAAGGGATGTGCCAATAATAATAATAATAATGATAATAATAATAATAATAATAATAATAGTAGTAGTAGTAGTAGTAGTAGTAGTAGTAGTAGTAATTTAATCTTCAAAAAGATAAGCTAATGAAAATATTTGCAGCTGTGAATCAAAGGTACTCATACTGACCGGAGAAAGTAGGCGTTTGTGAGTGCACTTATATCCATCTAAATGTGGACATACAAAAATGCATACACACACAAAAGAAATGACAGGGTTATTTATGCATGGATCGGCACTGAGGATCCTAAAGCTAACGCATGAAGTGTTTTATATATATATATATATATATATATATATATATATATATATATATATATATATATATATCATTGAAATGAATAAATAAATAAATATATTTACACTATACGATAGAACCGATATTTTAATAATTCTTTTTATATCTAGAATAAACCGTAAAAATGACAGGATTATTTATGAATGAGTCGGCACTGAAGATCCTAAAGCTAATTAGCAACCTTGTAATTTTTACGGTTTATTCTAGAAATAAATAAAAAAAATCATCATGAAAATATTGGTTCTATCGTTTAGTATATATGTATTCATTAATTAGAATGAAATGAGCCATTACGCATTTCTAGCGAAGGTTTTCAAAAATATTTAAGAATTGCCCGTTTGACTGAGTCGGTGAGTGGGTCCCCTAATAATAACTTGGTTGTGATTTCTAGTCACGGTAGGCAATGCTTATTTCATTTACCGGTTCAGTCTATGGCGGAAGGACAGACAGAGAGACAGTCAAGAGTTACTTCCCCTAAATTAGGTGCAGATTATTCCCTGTTCTCATGCTTGTTGTTGTCCATCTTGTCAGGTCAACTGTAGACTTGGACTTCGTCAGGTGTTGTTTGTTCTAAAATGTGGGATTACATTCCCGATTAGATTGGATAAGTCATGTCCGTTTTGTATAAATCCGGGTTGTGTTATCAGGGTACTTCCGAGATTACTCCCCTACATTGGTCAATCTGTTTTGGTTTTTTAAGAAGTTTCTTATGATGAGAGGTTCCCAGATGCTATCGATATCAGTGCTAGATCGACTTATTGGTTTGATTGGAGGAAGAACGGGCATTGCTTCCTCAAGTCGTCATCTTTGGACGACTGCAACTCTTTGATAAGGAAAGAAATTTGTTGTCGGGGACATTTCCTGGCTATATAGCCATTGCTCGCTGAAACTCTTCAAGCTTTGCTGTCATTGGCTTGAAGGCTTCCAGGAGAAAGATGTTTCTTCTGATTTTATCTTTTTAATCTTCCTGTCTTCGGACTGTCTAATCTGTTTTCAGTCAACCTGCTGGTCATCGAGTGGGACGGCCTGCTTGGGCTTGCTTGAATTGATATATATATATATATATATATATATATATATATAAATATATATATATTGTGTCATCCACAGACAGCTGTTTCGATGTATTATATCTCTTCGGTGTGGCTATAGACTTTCCATTATCCCATCCAGTACTGCGAGGCAGAATTGAAACCTTCACATCAGACCCAGTGGTCGATATCCTACCTCCGGAACTGGACAGACAGTAAGGCTGAATTTAAGTGATATATCCATTTACACAGAAATTCCTCATCCATCAAAGTGCTCTATTCCTATGGAAGAGCATTGCGTAAGCTTACAATTGATGAGTGACCTCACTTAATATATATATATATTCAAGACAATCAGGGGGGTGTAATCGTGAAAGAATTCATGTATCATTCTTTCATTTTATCATTTGTTTCGTTCGATCGTCATACCGTGGATGTGTTCATCGATGAAATATGTAATTTATCCATTATACATACCTACTTACATAAATGATCTGCAGTCTAATGTTGAAAAAGGGGGTTTGTATTACACAACAGATATTCACTTTTCATCATAAACTCTTTCTTTGTCAATGCACTTGATTCAGTGGTGAATAAAAAGCACATAGATCAAGCATTATACAATTTCGGGTCAAAATTCAGGTCATAACCACCTATCAGCTGACTGACTTATTGACCGATTCTCGTATACATCCATACATACATGAATGCATACATACATGTCTGTAGTAAAATATTTACTTACACTTAAACATACACGTCAAATCCTTCATATGATTTCACACACATAGATAAGAATCTCGACATTTACCCAAAACCAAACTAATGACATGTTTTTCTTTGTTTATGTTAATATAAGTTTCAGATTTCGGTGAACCAGTTCCACACACTTTCACTAGATTCAACTTTTTCTACATACATTCCTATGTGACATCCTATGTAGCACCTGACACGGGTAAAAAAAAGCATACAACTTTTAAAAATAAATACACAATTTTGCCTACCCACAATTCCAACTCTGCTTATAAGCTGTTATCTCATCATCTCCCCTCTTCATTTGAGCTGCGAAGAAGTCCAGAAAATCGACAAAACGTCGGGGAAAAAATTCAATAATTCAAAAACTGAACTTCTGATATTGTCATTCATCTTTTATGTTGTCGCATTAGTCATAATCCATGCTAATATCTATACATATTTGTGTTCATCCAGCTATATATCTATATACACACACACGCAGACACATATATGGGCAGATGTATTGCTAGATATTTCGATTATCCATTCATTTGTTTAAATATTACACTCACACAACTTATCGCATAATTACTTGACTAAAGAAATATCAATTACTCTTTTCAGAACATCTGCCATGTTTTTTGCGTATCAAGTAACCGTATGTTACGCTCTCTCCTTCTTTCTCTCGCTCACTGCCATGTTCCTGTCGTAAACGCTATTTACTTATTCTTATCAGTAGAGATACTCATCGACCCATATTTGGTACCAGCCATGTCTTAGCTGCTCGTCTGATTCATTCATTTTCTGTGGTTCCCGCCAATGGCCTACGGTACAACATGGCCGCAGCGATGTTGAAAATAACGCAATTTGTTGACGTATGCGACACAAATATGCATGAATTAGATACTTAGTCTCTAATGCAACACAATTTAGTGTTTTTGAGTTTGTCCTTCTATCGACCATTGATTCCACGCAAAGAAAACAATTAAACCCATACGCACGCTCTCTCGCCATCTCTACTTCTTTCTCTCTCCCTTCTCTCACACGTAAACACTAAGCAAATGCAATTAACAGTTATCAAGTAGCGTAGATATACAAAGCAGCCGTTCATTCATTTACTTTTTCTTCTCATAACTGATTGTTTAATTTTATACAGCAATGGTTAAAAGTTGGTCACTGAATAGTAAAGGCACTTAGAAAAAAACTCATCCGGAGACAACAACAAAAATTCTTGCTATCGACCAATATTCATTTTATCCAGTATCTTCGGGACCATATAGACAACAGGCACCCCAGTATCGATCGAACTAAAAAAGAATGCATTTTAACTCCTCACAAGATGACTTCAAGAGCACAGGAGCAGTCTTACAGACATTAACAAATTCTTGTGTACTTGTCGTCTATATGGTCATATCTTTCACCTGAATTTATTTGTTTTTCGACGGTTTACGTAGGTGCAGATGGGAAATAATGAATAAGATCCGAGCGAAGCAAAAATTACTTTTCAGTTGTTCCCGATCACTCACCATATTACATAATATCACTTTAAGAATAATCTTGAATATTTATTTGATGAAGAAGTCAACCATTATCAATTTTTAATAGTATTTCTCTCGTCTTATTTCCAGTTGCTCTTCACATGGACACACATGGTATTTTGGCAATATCACGTGGTCTATATAACTACGACATAGGGGATAAATGTGCATGGATCCGCTCCAAGTTCTATCGGTTATTCCGTGGTCTTCCACAGAATGGAACAACCGTAGCCATAAAAGATTACGAAAGGTTATACCTTTTTTATTTGTGCATCTGCTTTTTATCTTCGTCCGTATGTTTTAGCGCTCCTGGTTGTACCGTTTTATCTTCAGACTTGAAAGTTGGCATCTGTACCCCCTAAACCCCTTCTAAAAATGTTTACTTTGTTTTAATTTTTTAAAAAAAAAAGCTCTTTTGACTTTTTTTGGCCTTATTTTGACGGGTGTATTAATAACTTCTAAATTCTCCAGAATCTTGATACGTGTAGATGTTATTTTTCAAAAGTTTTATACTATCTGCTTTCCAGTGAGAACACCAGTGATTTCATAAATAGAATTTAGTCAGACCATAATTATTTTCTGTTTGTTTTTATTTACATGACTTCAAACTTCGATGCTACGGCAGTTCAATTATTAACTGTGATGGCAAGTTTCATTGAAATTCATTACGTACTTTTGTAGGCATCATGTAGACAGTAATGTGCGTATCCATGAATGTATGAGGAAATAAAGGGAAATATCTCTCTATCAAAGATTCCTGGATCCGCTCCAAAATCTAACTCTTTCTTAACTCATTATGTATCCTTCCATAGATTTATTTGAAATCCATTCCGTGACCGAATACTTATACCTCTTAAACACCGTTGAGAGGGATACATTCAAATGAAAGATATCAGTCAAAAATGATGTATTGTAAAAGCACTTAAAAAAACTCATCTTCAGATTAGTTTTTTTTCAAGTGCGTTTACTATACAATCAACGATATTACTGTGTGCCCACTATAGAGTGATTGTGAACAAGCTAGTCTCACAGACTATTGGCAAGTGTAATAAGATCGATCCTTAATGGAGGACCCACTAGAGTGCCTCTGTGTTGGAAAAGGGTTTCATCGCTATCGAAAGAGTAGAATGTTTCTGGAAAATCGTTTCGTAAATCGAAATGGCGAGAAGCAGAGAAGCAATTACGATTAATCTATACGGGAAATATATTTTTAAGTGTTCCCAGATCCCTATAATTGCAATGATGGCATGTCAGGTGGAGTTATCGGAGTTTGGGATGGTGGTAGGTACAGAAGGTTAGCTTTAGGAGAGGGTGCGAGCTGCTTCGATAACGGCTTGTATCAAAACAAATGCTGAACGCTCTTTTCAAACCTCACCTTTTTTTTTGTAAAGGCAAAATGGCGGCGTAAAGTGAAAAATTGGAAAGTGAGGGAGTATCTGCATTCATATCCGCAATATTACTGGGTGTACGCCGTAGAGCAGTGGTTAGAGGGTGGGGTCACAGTTTAATCGTTTGCGTAATAAGATCAATCCTCAGTAAGATGGCTCAGTGTCAGAATTAGATTAACTTAGTAAACATAGCCGCCCGTTATAACACGATTCATTGTAGCCCGGTTCACACTATAATGCAGGCGGATGTTGGACCCAGAAGTATCAATCTAACTCCACAACAGCTAGATTTAGCTTTAAATAAGCTAGATTTGCTTCCATATAGCAACATTCAACAACAAAAAAGAGGTTATGTGTAACTTCCAAACAGCTAGACCAGCAACGAAATAGCTATATCAAGCTTCACAATAGCAAAATTTAGCTGAAAAATTGTTAGCTCTTGCTCTTGAATCACTAGATTGATCGCAGCCAGGTTATTATGCGGTTGGCTTTCTTGGATTCCAACACTCGCATTATAATGTGGGCGCCTGTATTTATATTACCGATAAAGCAAAATACATGCTACCGGAGAGAAGAACTTATTGACTGAAGCCAAAGCCTTTAATGCGGTAAATTCGAGTACAATATAATCTTGGCTTGTTTCAACGTTCCTCAATTCCAAAATAAGCAACTCACCGGCGTCTCCAGAATTCACTCCGACCGGCCCAGCAGTTTTTTTTTGTTTTTTGTTTTTAGCTGGTTTTTCACTTAAGCAACCACGACCAAATCCAATTGGCACTCTCTAAAAAAGAAGGTGAATTTATCTATCTCTTGCATTTTTTCCCCAGGCCATCAATCCGGATTGTTTTCGATACAACTAACTAGGATTATTACACTTCGTATTTTGTATGCTTTTTATTGAAACTCTAGTGTTTTAGGGGAAAAATGTCCGTAAGCTAAAAGATAAACGAAGAGAAACTATATTTTACGTGCCAATTCGGTTACAGGGTTATTCAAACGTATAAATGAAAGGTAAAGCGCCCAATCTCTTAAGAGACGACTTTCAATGGAGCGAAGGAGGGGGGGGGTTGATGAAATTCTGGTTTCTCTTGGACACGTCAGTTCAGTGATCCTTGCCTAGGTTTTTTTTCCTACAATTTTTTTAATGACAAACCCTTTGGCTGGATGCAACTTTATCGAAGGGATACCTCCACTTTGATCATTCAGCTTAGCTGTTGAGTGCACTGGGAAATTAGTCCTAACAAAGACTTTTCCACACTCCTCGCTCATACCGGGAATCGAACCCAGGATTTTTTGCACGTGAGGCTGGTATGCTAAGTATTAAACCATCAGAACGGACACAAAAATATAAGTACCATCATTCCAAACGCTTGGATCTTTATTCAATATACATCTTTATACCTTTATTCAAAACATAAGTATTGTTATTCAAATTCCAAGTACTCTTGCTCAAATGTATAAGAACCTTGATTCAAAACATTGGTATCATTTAAAAAATTTTTTCCCTTATATTTTCGAATATTACGCAAGATGATGAGGTAAACATATTTAATGCTGAATAATATGACATAACAAAGGCAAGTATCTTATAGTTTATAAAAATTGCATAAAGTTCTGCTCCTTCCAGCGAGAATTCTCATGTAACTATCCACTCATAGATTTTAAGATATTTTGAGTCTTTCGCTAACGTGTTATTATCCCATCTTGTCACAGAATTATTATTATATTATTATATGAAATAACATACTAGCAGTATTCGTTGACTCTCTCTGTCTGTCTGTCTGTCTGTCTCTCTGTCTGTCTCTCTCGCACACTCAGAATCTGTATCTAGGATTTATGCACAGGGATCACCGAGATGAGCCTAGTGAACCCGTGCAGCTGGGGAACTGAAAGCCCCCCACCGTGGGTAATTTGACTAAGTATAGCTAATAATAAATGTCTCCATTAGTAGACATTGAACATACAAAAAAGTAAAAGTCAAGAAAATAGGTATACGCCATGTCTCCGCTTACCCCCTATCCCCCCATTGCTATGGATAAAGTAACGACAAGTATCCCCAATACTCACGCAATCTTATCAGTATTAATCGTGATTAGCGCTCCCTCGGCTAATATCTTTTGGTAATAGTACATTTGCATTGTCACCTGGGTATTACAATCTATAACCAACTATAACAGACGTTTATGTGAATAATACAAATTCTACTGCGTACCAGGGAGACCACGTGAATCAGTTTTTTGGACCTGGAGACTGCGTAAAAAAGAAGCAGCATTGAGATATGTTTCAATTTTCTATTGAAAGTGTTTCTCAGACGATTGAAATTCATGTTGTTTGACAGTTCAACTGATCTATATCGATCGTTTTATAGATATATATTTTTTTTCCATTTATTTTATATACAACCATACAATACAAAAGTTGCAGTATTCAGGAATAAAAGTTGAAATGGAGTTTGAATCTGCAGGAAAAAAATCATTCCCCTCCTCGGCAATTTTCCTGACCAGATTGATCGTAACATTAGAATATGGGGACCCTCTTATTGGTGGCAAAATTATACCAAGACCACGCAACCAGTTCTCAAAATATCCAAAATGGTTGGTTCTTCCCAAGACCTCGTATATTCAGTGCATCAAAAGTTATGCCTTATTTTTTTCACACGTTGATATTTTTCATATTTTATAGTAACTAAACAAAAACTGTTTTTATACCAAAATCATCAGAACGGCATTTCTCTCTTTTCATTTTTCTGTAATCATTTGTTACTATCTCTCTCTCTCAATATATATATATATATATATATATATATATATATATATATATATATATATATATATATATATATATATATATCAATGCAGGGGCCTGAGGGCTCTCCATACATCCAATACACAAATAAGCGGCAATGACTTGAAACTAAAACTCCCTCCGACTGGCTGACCTGCAGCTATTGTGGAAGAACTTGCCTCTGTTGAGTTGGACTTGCATCAAACGTAGAATCCTCTCTTATATTTTAGTCTGCATAGTCAAGCCATTATATCATATCAATTGGAAACTATCAACCAAAACTGTCAACATCAACCTAAGTTTCTTTGGTTTTCAAGTTGGTCTTGCTGTCTGCCTGGGTATATATGTATTGCTTGTACAGGCTACACCAATGGAGCGAGAGAGCTTACAATTTTAACATTTATTTCTTATTATGCCCCGACAAAAACACATTCTTCTGTTTTTTGGAAAACTCGCCCCAAAATTGATGTTTTTGTTATTTACGATGTAATTTTATGCTAAATTGACACTTTGGTTTGTGCCTGGCAGTGTTCACGCTCGTTTTTATTTATTCATTTTTTAATCCGAACTTTTTCAGTGATCAACGCAAAAGTTGATCACCCACAACACGGCATGCTGTTCAAAAGCGTTGATCTCCTGACGATTTCAATTGAATGACTAACCAGAAAAAATACCAATTCAAACTTTTCCATTGAATTTTTGGCACCTACCAAGTTGTACTGCTTTGTCATTAAGTTCATGTATTTGTAAGAAGACAAATCTCTTGTATCCAGGAAAAAACACTTTAAGTATACAGTGGCATCCACTATCTGCAGCTTCGTTTTCCGCAGTTTTTCGACACGAGTATTGATGCTGGCAAACCGGATATGCCTAAGAGAGGTTTCCTTCAAGTGAAAAGGCGAACGTTCTTGACTTGATAAGGGGAGAAAAAAATTGGAGAAATTTTTAATTTGGATCAACAATTCTCACGATTCTTTTACAGAGTATAAACCATTCATCTTTTTTTATGAAAATATAACTTTAAAGTTTATCTTGACCCGATTGAAGAGAAAAATCAAATGACATTTTATCAAACCCCAAATAGCAATTTTCAGACCTCCAACACATTTCTGCACTTGGATTCATTACCTGAAAGCAGTTGTTTATGTAAATACACGTTATCTGTCGTTTCTATTCATCAACTTTTCGCAAGTTGAAAAAAGCCATTAAATTAAAAAATAGGGTAAGAAAACCAAAAACTATGACATGCAAATGAAAGACAAATACCGGAAAATCAAAAAACTACTGCAAAAAGATTAGATTCCTAGGCGACAAATTTGACTTGTAATTTGAAAAATACGGCAAGCAAATCAAAATATAAAACGAGCAGATTAAAAAGTAAGACAATTTTTTTCTCTCCAAAAAAGCAAGCAAATTAAAAACAACGACAAGATAACTGAAGCAGGACTAATCATTTACATATATTGCTCCAATCGCTGAAAAAGCTGTTGTTTTCTTTTTCACTTAAACTGGTAGGAACCTGTTTATTAGGTCTATTTAGTTCGTCTTTACCAAAAGCTGACACTATTTTGATCACTTATATTTTCTCTTTATTTGCGTAAATTACTTATAAAAAAAGCACGTGTCAGTTTTAAACATCTGAAACAAGGAGTAACAAAATAAGAAAAAAACAACGTAAAATGATTAATAATCATTAAAAGTAGGTTGAAAGACTGGGTTTTTTTCGTTAGTCCCCACCAAAAGCCAGCGTCCATAATTTCAAATCACAAAGGTCTAGAAAAATATATTTATTAACGGACGATAACATAATATTCTAGAGGGCAATAGAAACTCCTACAAAATAATAGAAAAACGATAAGAGTGAAGATCAAACGCAATATACTTTGTATTATTTGTATTTTTCACATGAACGTTTGTTATGGTAGGATATAGATCGTAATACCAAGTTGCCGAAGGTAGATAGTAGTCAAGAAGTGCCAATCAGCATTAATATTGATACGAGTACGGGGGTATCGAGGATACTTGATCCGCAAAGAGAGTCACCAAATACTTCTAGCGTGAAATTTCATATAATAATAACAATTAGTTTATGTAGGAATTGGAGCTGAAACATGGAACCTAACCAAGAGACAGACCTGCAAACTGAGAAGCATGCAACGTGCACATGAGAGAATCATGATCAACCTTACATCGAGAAATCACAAGACAGCACAGTATATCAGGAAGAAAACGGGTGTCAGAAACATCATAGAATCTATTAAAAAACTCAAATGGCAATGGGCGGGCCAAGAATGGAAGACAACCGACGGACATCACAACTCACAACATGGATCCTCAGAGATCACATGCGAAACCGACGCCGACAGAATACAAGATGGAGAGAGGAACTAAACAAATTCAGAAAATACTGGCTCCACGACGCCCATGATGGAGTATTATGGCGAATCCTGGAGAAGGTTTATATCCAACGATGGACGTTAAAAGACTGAGGATGATGATGATGAAGATGAAGAAGAAGAATCGTTGAATTAGTTGTAATAGTAAGTATGAGAGAGCCGAAACTGTAAGCTGAAAAATAAAACTGTGGGGCAAAGGTACAGTCAAAGTTGCTCGGAGAATTTACTTGTCAGTTTAAATTGACACAAGGCCAAGAGAGCTGGGTGCTCACTTGAAATAGCGCTATACTATCTTGTTGACCAACTAGGCCAGGTACTCGTTATATTAACCACGGCACAGTGGTGGAGCACAAGTATTGAACTCACTACACAGGCGAATAGTCAAACTTATTTATCATCACTCTACGTCAGTTATTTACTGAGCTTAGATCAGTCTTGTACGTGACTACAGTTCTGGGGCACCCAGTGAGCATCGAATTCACTCTGTGAGTGAATAGTCAAGCAAAACTGACTTTCTAAAAATCACACTTCTCCAGGTACCTATAATATTAACAAAGGCTCAGAAATGAAATAACTTCACAAGCGAATGGTCTGATGATACCAGCTTGTAACTGACCCTATTCCAGCATCCATTATAATAACAGGGTTATAATATTGGGGCACCAAGTGAGGATAAAATTAATACAGTACAGTCTGCAAATGTTTGGTCTCTACAACAACAGATCTTGAGTTTTCACCAATTATCAGAATTCATATTTTGAAAATAGTGTATAATCAGTATTTTTCATACCTCAAATAATTAAATTCTTTGAAAATAACTCATAAATCTGTATAAATGTGCTTAGTTAAGTTCTTTTAGAATTTTTCTATCTCCAAATAAGCTGTTGATAGATTAGTCTGATTGTTGAATCTCGTGTGAGAACTTTTGTTGCTATAACCACGCAATGAACAAAAATGTCGGTGGGAAATCGACACCTGATGGAAAGAAAAGACTAACTCCAAGCTATTATAAAAGTTAATTTTATCGTCAAACTCTTTGTGTCATGAATAAAAAATCGTTCGTTCTTTCAAGAGGAATTGAAGGAATGACGTAATTATAGTGATTTACATATAAAAGTGAATAAAATACAGTTATATTGAATCGCTGTAGTTCCACAAATGGGCCGTCCAACCAAACAATCAAGCAGGTTACAGATTCTTATCTCTTTAATCGTACGTAGGTGTGTGTGAGTTTGGGTGACCCTGGCCACACTTTGAGGGCTATAACCTTGAAAATTTGCAGTACAGAGTTAACCCCTAAGCACCATCTACAAACCTATTTTTTTCCAAAAAGTGCTTTTGGGGTCTTAAGGGTCAAAAAATACTCAAATCTTTTACTGGTAATTTTTAGATAATTTTTGTTAAAACTTCTATCTTTTTAGATTTTTTTCTTCAAATAATTAGTTGAACTACACGCACGGGTTACAGTGATTCAATCATGTGAGGTACACATATTTCTATTTAAATCGATGTTTATATATATCCATATATTTTTTTTTTTTTGATAATAAAATCTCTTTTCCACAGGGTTGGTGAAAATTAGCTCCCTATTGGAATTATGTTTAAATTTTGCTAATCATTTTTGTGAAATAAATTTCAAGGAGGGGATGTACTGCACCAGACCACAAACTCTGGATCAACTGGAAGAGCTCAATCGACTTGTTATGGCCAACATATCGCCGGACATCCCGCAAAGGTCTATGAAACGCTCACAGGCATTGGTGGACAGCATCAGTGCCCATATTGGATATCAACAGAACATGCAAATCCTATCACTCTATGGTCCAAAGAAAAGATAGTTTGACTACAATCGACCAATAAATAATAAAGTTATTACCTATTTCCTATATGGTGTTAATTCTCACCCACCCTTTATACCCAGTTCCCTGTACTTGCCATTAGATGTGGGTGGGTGGGTTAAAAGGCTTGATTCACCCAGAGTCTTACACGGTTTTTCGCGAATAGGCCTATGCCTCCCACGACCCAGACCTCTAACATCTCAGCCTGATATACCCTAACCATCGTTTAGGGATCCGGAAATGCTTCTTAACTTTGCACCATTTCAGATTACGAAAAGTTTTTGTAAGAACGTTCTACTTCCGAATAGCATAGGAAACCTGTTGTTTTCTTAGAAATGACTATTTGTTGTCGGCGTAGAGATACATGACAAAGGAGTCTGTAGTCAAGAGAGGAGAGGAAGGAAGAGAGGATCAGAGAAAGAAGGGAGAGTCGTCATGGAAGGCGGTGGTTTTGAGAAAGAGGGTGAAGAAGAGGAAATACGAGAAGTGAGAGAGGGAGAGGACATAGGAGAAAAAGTAAAAGAAGATAGAAAAACAAATTTAGAAGGGTGAAGAGAAAGAGGGAAATGGTTGAAAAATGAAAGGGTGGGCTAAGAGGATGAAAAAGAGAAACAGAAAAGTGGAAAGCAAGAAGAAGAAGAAGAAGAAGAAGAATAAGAACAAGAACAAGAACAAGAACAAGGTGGTGATTACGGGTAGCCCATTGCTACCTGTATATAACTCACTGGTTCATTAGATGTTTTGTTAGAACCACAACTAAGGCCACCTACACAGCAACTTTTATTTTTATCTGCATATTTTAACACAACTATTACAGCTTGTATGTTCGCTCTTTCTTGACTTTGGATCTCAAGGCAATTGTAACTGGGGATCGAGTATTTGGCTCCCAGACATCACCTCCCCCATTATACTACGACGGGCAGGCCCGGATGTCTGCAGATGAAAGGCGAAGGTCATCACTGTGTATATGAATCTGTGTATACAGTGTGTTGATTTATTTGTCAGTGTGAATGTACTTGTCTGAAGCGGTACGCCTCCATATCTGTACCCTGTGTACTTGCCCGGACTCTTTGAGTTTCTGTGTATCGTGTGCACTTGTTTGAGGAGATTACCTTCTGGAACATTACCCAGCCTTCTCGGTCTCGAGTGCATATCAATGATATATGCTTGCATTTTGCGACGAGAACACTTGCCTGTAGATGCTAACATTCACAATATATTTATATATATAATATTATAAATCACATTGATTTATTTCACCACTTTAAGTTTCATGCATTAGCACCAAAATATTGGTCTACTGCACTCATCAGGTGAATTCTTCGATTTGCAGCTTTCAATCCGTCAAAAATATGAGGAAATATTTATTTTTTCTTTCATTTTTTTCCATTTTTAAGTTTATGCAATAAATTTGGTCACCCACTTGTTTTCTTTTGTTGAAATAGATATATGTCTTTAAATATCATCATGCATTCGTTAATGTGTGTGCGTATAATTTCTCTTCAGTAACTACAAATATTGAATACATTATTACATGGTTATGTTGGCATATATATATATATATATATATATATATATATATATATGTGTGTGTGTGTGTGTGTGTGTGTGTGTGTATATGTGCGTGTGTATGTGTGTGTGTTATTAAGAAATGGATGTATGATCCGGCAGAATTGCATAATATTAAATAGAATCTCTTATTCGAAATGATCACTGATTATCACATTGTGAATGTATCATTTGGCCAAGACAAAGTAAACAGAATAAACATTGGGTCTTTGCATGACCGGCGGCTGTTTAGCTCAATAGTAAGGGCAATACTACTTTGAAGCGGCTGCCGTATCAGTCGTAGGTTCGATTCCTACAGCAGCTCTATTTTCTTTAATTGTTAGTTTTATTTATGCTGTTTAGGCCAAATGGTACATTCACCGTGTAATAACGGGGATGATCATTTTAGATAAGTGTTTCTAAATAATATGACGAAATTTATAATCATATGTATACGTAGAAGAAAATGGCAATTGGAAGGTGAAAAAAAGAACTCAAGAGATGGATCTTTATTATTCTGCAAGTGTAGTTCAATGCATTTCGACTGGGTGCAGCCATGTTTTTCAGAGATATTTGCTGCAGTTCATTTGCAGAAGAGCTTCTCAGTATCGAACACGTGAACAACATTTTTTCTCTGTGAACTAATGCAAATATTTTTTTCTCTGAGAAAGGTGATTGGCCCCAGTCGAAATGCATCGAACTATGCCCACAGAATGATAAAAAAATTGAGTTTTTTCTTCATCTTCTAATTGTTATTTTCATCTACATTCTGTCGGATAACTTCACTACCTTAATACGAACATATATTCATATCGATGTATCCATGTTTAATTATTTTATATCCCATCTTGAAAATACTATGTTAAAATTGAGCTAAACACATCATTTTTGTTTGATGTATTGATAGTTTGTTCATTATCGCCGAAAGCCTCTATGAAATCAAAAACCTAAAAGCAGTTTTCAGAAATAATTCGGTCCTTAGTTTCACTTAGGAACTTTGTATCAAAAACAGAATCGTTTTCCTATTTGTTTTTGTTGGCTCTAATAGCCACAATCTTATCCTCTCTTTATTCAGGGTTTCTTTGACTATTTTAATGAAAGATTGTTGCCTGAAGATATATTATATATGTATGCATTTGCGTGTCTACGCTGAGAGAAACAGAGAGAAAGACAGAAAGGAGACAGTAAAAGAGAGTGACAGAGTATGAGAAAGAAAGAGTGAGGTTGATAAAATGTAAGGCATTTAAGTATTATTTTTACTACTATTTATCTGTTGCAACTAAACTCTGACCGGCTTCCCGTCTCGCCCGGAACTTATTCTTCATTCCGATTTGCAATGTTGGTTTATTCACTCACTGCCGCAGGGGAACCACCCTGAGTTTAGTTGTGACAAAAAGTAACAATGATTCAGATAAACAGGTAAACAGTATTTGAAAAAAAATGATAATAATGATTTACAATACTTCGTCTAATAGAATGAATAAATAAATTTATATATGTTTACTTTTGTCGAACACGGTGGTTCCTGAATCTTATCATCTCTATAACCCTTTATCTTAGTTGAGATCACGTACCCCTGAGAGAAAAAAGTTATATTTATCAAAAGTTCATTGAGAACAAAATTTTCCAAGAAATTCAACCCTTCTAATGAGAGGGGCGAGATTGCCTTTTATCTACCAAAAAATCAATCCTTAACATAGTTCCTGATATCACCACCCTTTAGTCATCTTCGAGATCTAATCTTGACCTGAATGATTTTTTTGTCACATACACACCTGAAAATGCTTGCTCCCACCTGTTTGTTGATGGAGGAATGATAGTTTCTCTTTCAGACATTTTCCCGACATTACCGAGTAATGAAAAAGTGCTGAAATCTAGAGATTCTCAAGGTTCATTGTTTTGAATTAGTCGTCCGTGGATGAATCGTTTACGAGCTCCGAGAATTCATCCATCAGGTTTACAAGAATGGATTTCGGATCTACAGAGAAAGGGTTTCTGACCAATCTGTTTTCATCATCATTTATTGAGGGGAACAGGAGCATCGGTTCATTTCCAAGTGTCTCCGAATGTGTTTTGGTCAAATTCATTACCTCCTTTGCTTCATCAAATTTGAGCAATTTCAAGCGTTCTGCCATATTTTCAAGTAGATCACGTTGCTTGTTATTGAAACACTCCACTTGAAATGCCTTTACTTTATCAGCAAAATCGAAAACAGTCGAATGTATTCCATACAGTGATTTATTCGTAGATTTTACAAAGGAAAATGTCATTAAGATATGCTTGTTTTGAATTCAATAGCTTCTTATGCCATTTTTTTGAAAAAATTCTCAAAGTTTAATTACCGGAGCTGAAATCGGCAAAATTACCCTGCTAGCCATCTTATTTCAGTATGATATAAAAATCATTCTTCTTTAGCATTACGTCAAATGACAAAGCAATCTTAGTATTCTTGTATTGAAAGGACTTGACTTGATGAACTTGACTATATTTATGATATTATCTAGAACTATTTTTTAGCTTAAGATTGAGAGTTCTTGTGCGCAAAGCCTATCGCTGGATTATTCTATGTAATGTTTTTACAATTGGGTTTGCTTCTGAAACCTTTGCAGCAAATCCTGATCTTCGCCCGAGCATAGATGAAGCGCCAATCAACAACCATTGTCCATGGAAGTTTCTCCTCATTGGAAAATGTTCACACAGGGTTTAAACGTCTTCACCCTTTGTAGTCGATTCTAATAGTTTGCAAAATAAATATTCTTCTTTAATCCAACTATTTCTTTCATACCGAGAGAGCACAAATAATTTAGCATTCGATGAAACGTCAGTTGACTCGTTTGACAAGATTGTGAATTTCCCCAATAGGATTTTTCTCGTTTTCTAAAATTGCTCCAATTTGAATGTCTACGATCATCTTGCTTGGAACGGGTAGCAGTGTTTTATTTACAAGCAGAGACTTGGTTGAGTATGAAGGATTCAAGATCTTTGTAGCATTGCAAAATTAGGTTTTCTGCAATCGTACGTGGCTTCTTTGCTTCAACTATCCTCAGAGATATTAACAGTGCAGTGGATAATTAGGATGATTGTGCACTTAAAAGAAAAACATGAAATTTCTAACATAGTACGTACCATAACATTAATCGTTAGATTTGGGGAAAATCAGATTTGACTTCCGAGGACTGTGCGAGGCCAAATTCAAAATGGCCACCAGTCGACCGGGTCTAATGTTTAAATGACATTCTTTTGCTATTACATTTACTACTAGGCAGCATGTCGATCATATTACAAGTAATATCTCGCTTACATTTGATAGTGCAAGCACAGCAGATGTGAAAAAAAGCATGCTCTTAATTTTTCCAACAATGCGATGGGTGATTTACACCCCAGAATTTCTAATATCAACATTTTCAGTAATTTATCATAGCTATCTCATAGTCGGGTGCATTTACAAAAAAAAAAAAACAACTTCATCTAATCCCCCTAAAAAAGAATTCTTGGCGGTTTTTGTAGTATCAGATGTGCTCAATAACATAGAGTACGAGAAATTCTTCGTAATTTTTTCTTGTGTAAGAGAAAATTATTAATTTTATTACAATGTCTGATCAATAATAAATTATCAAATTCCTCACCTGGGTTCAAAATTTTATTTTTCCTAAATTTATACGTGTCTTGATTATATTAACTTCTTAGCTTTAAGATCAGTATTGCACCTTGTGTATGAATCAAACCTATTTAATAAGACCTTATCATAGAGATATAATGCAAGACGAATCTATGTTAGTGACCTAAGATGTTCAGCTCACATTTACCTAAGTTTGTGATTTCTTGTAAATTTTTCGTTTCTCACATATTTGACAAGTTTGTTTACCATTTGCTCTTATTTTGTTTCAATTCCTTGTTTTTTTTTAGATCCTTACTCGGAAGAGAAAGCAATCGCTGACAGCTGAGAATTAAAAAAGCACAACTTCGGTATTAATGATAGTTCATTTGTAATAGAAACTATTAAATATTTTCACGTACCCTCCAAATTTTGCCAGCGTACCCCGGTTTGGTCTAGCAGAAAGGTGCAAGAACAGACCACCAGTGAGGATCGAACTCATTGCCAATATATATATATATATATATATATATATATATATGAAGAATCATGTTAGAAATACCGAAAGGTCTTTTTCATTTATTTCATACTGATAGATAAATAAATAAATAAATAAATAATATATAACAACAAAAAGTTTTTAATAATTATTTGTTATATATACAATACAAAAGTTGCAGTAATCATCTTAAGTCGGATTAGATATTGGATTGGAGTTTGAGCCTGCTTTTGTCAGGTTTGCTCTGATGTATTAATGTTATCATTCATCGCATTAGAAGAAAATTCCGTGGTTAAGTCATCACTGAAAATATTTTGATAGGTTTATTGAAAGCATCAATGTCGGTTATTGTATTTCGACTCTTTAATCGAATTTACCGAATGCCTACTAACAATTCGTTAAATTTGGCCTGTGTATCAATGATATGTAGAGTCACAAATGTTAAGGTCGAATAGAAGCGGGGTTTGGGTTGGAATCTATAGCAGCCAGAGTTAACCCTAACCCTAACCCTTTACAGAATCGTATATCTCTGAACCGACCTCGCAATTAGGAAGGATTACAGAATTAGCAAACTACTCTTGTAGATATCGAGACTGTGTAGTGGGTTCGATACTCACTGAACGCATCACTCTCATGCTAGACTGAACTAAGCTTAGTAAATACTTATATTATTAATGAATGCGTTTAAGTACTGATTTTTTTCATATAGCTGTGTACATCTGTACACAAGATTGACTGTATCAGCGTGTACGTATGTTGCAAGTAACAATATATTATAGCGTAGAATCTTCCAATTGAGACTCAAGTTCCCTTGCTTTTGTTTTCCTGTAACATTAGATTAGAGCAGTGGTTATAAAACTTATTTTGTTGCCAAACCCCTACACGATTTTCCAAAAACCATGCAACCCATACATATATTTTAAAGGCAACCCCCACCACTCTAATTCTAATATAACATAAGATAAAATAAAAATTGTTTTAGAGAAATATTTTATTCATTGAAATAATGAATGAAACATCAAAATGAAAAAAAAATTAAAAAAAACTCTCTCCATGTCGCCTAACTTATTATTAAGAAACTGGGGAATATTGTCTGTAGTTTCGAGAAGGGTCATTAACATTCGAAGAGTTTTTCTGACAACTGAACCCCTTCTTGTTAGGGGCAAGGTATGGGAATCCAAGCCAAAAAAAAAAAGAGAAGAAAAAAAGAAATTGGCATTACCCGATGGTTGTAACGTTGCTACCATTGGAATATTCAATTTACTAGGATCATTGGATAATTCCGTTTGCCGATATTTCTTCAGGGAAACCTGGGGTTCTGCAGTACCCACTTTTGGGAACACCTGACTAGATTAATCAAATTATGCATTGTACTCAGAATGATTGGACCACACCCAGTCACTAGAACTCGTATAAGACAATCGTTCTATATTCTATCCACAGAGATCTGTTGTATTGTTAATAGTCATTTTCTTATAGATATCCAACACTTTGTGAGTACCGTTTCTTCTCGGTCTATGAAATGCAGCCTTATTTTCAGAAAGCAAATAAACCCCCAGAGATATAAGAGGTGATAGCTCCAAGAACGTGCTCTACAAGACACAATATGCCAAGCATTTATGACCTTTACTACGCTAGATACAGAGGAATTTTGAACCCTCTTTTCTTGTGCTGAAAATACGCTAAATTTACAAGACTTTGTTTGTGTTGAGCTGTAGATATTTGTATGGTTGTGCTTGTCTGGGTGTATGGGTGAGCATTACGAGGCGAGTGAGAGAGGGGAGAAGAGGGAAACAGGAGAGAGGGGGGGAGAAAGAGAAGGAGCAGGACTGAGAAATGGAGAGGGAAAGAGGGGAGGGATAGAGGGAGAGGGAGAGATGGGGATATATGAAAGGAGAAAAGGGTGAACAGGGGAGATGGGAGGAAAAGGAGAAATAAAGGAGGGGGAGAGAAGGAGGTATAGAGGAAAACAGGGAGAGAGGTGGGAAAGGGGAAAGAGGAAGAGTGAGACAGAGAGAGAAGAAGATATAGGGAGAAAAAGGTACGGACAGAGAGAGAGGGGGGGACAGAGACAGAGAGAGAGAAAGAGACAGAAAGACCGAGAGAAAAGGACAGAGACAGAGAGAGAACGAGGGGGAGAGGTTTAGGAATAAAGAGATGGAGAGGGAGGGAGATGAAGGGAGATAGAATAAGGGAGAGAATGTATGTTTGCGGTATTGTCTATTAAACCTGTTTGAGGCGCTTCCCAGTGTACATGTAGAGGCATTTACTCATTTCAGCCAAGTCTGACACAATGCCTCAGTTGTTGGGCACCCAGTGAAGAGCTAACTTAGAAACTAACTTGTTAAACATCACTACACAGGGAATGGTGTTATCGTTAACATGGTCCACCTCCCATGCAAAAGGTCTTAGGTTCGATTCCCGGTATGAGCGAAGACAGTGAAAAACTCTGTTAGGATAGATTTTCCTGTCCACTCAGCAACTTATTGAGTACATTCTAGGCTGTGTAATTAGGGTGGAGGTAGACCTTCATTGGACTTGCATTCTACCAAGAGGTACGAGTAAAAAATCTTGTAGGCATAATCTTAGTCTCAATCAGACTTGATCATGCAATAGAAATCGGGAAATCGTCATGGGTCTCCATACTTCATGGGGTGTGGTCTCTTAGGTGACGGTACGCTCTACAGCTTATATATATAGTATGCGTATAAAAATTCACTAACCTCAGCCTAGTCTGGCACAAGTCCACAAATGATGAGGTCCAAGCACGCGGCGGGGCATGTTTGTTTTGAATATTCAATAAGTTCAGATTTGTTATAGGCTATGATAAATGGCAATACAATTAAGGTATGTGGAAAATGTGTTAAGCTAATTTTCCATTGGGACATAACTACCTGGAAAATCAGCATTCGAAATCCTGACTTTTCATCGAATATCTGAGTGTGGCAAAAGGCCACTATAATGAGACACTCATCGAGAATCTAACTAGCTGAACGAAAGTCAGGCTAAATGCCTTGTCCTGATATAAACTTAGTACAGTACAAGACCAATAATGCAGGGATCCAGTGAGGTTCGAATATACAGTCACAAGCGTCCGCTATGGAGGTGGAAGGACAAAGGGGGCATTTACCCCCATTATACCCGCTGGACCAGGCCTTCTCACTGACGACAAGTTATTGGAAAGTTGGAACCTCATAGTAAATAAAGGATAATGGTGCAGTACAATGACTGTATCATTATTCGCTGGTAACGGTGTTATGATATATTCCAAATATATATCTTAACATATATCTTTTTCCCCCACCTGGAATATCTCCTTTTGTCCCCCATCCCTCTCGAAAGTTGGCAAGGGATACCCATGGCTACAGTTGCACTGACATGTGTAACTAGCTCGTTAACCACTGCTCTACAACTAAGCACCCAGATATTAGTTAGCTTGATAAGGCGCACGGCCTCAAATGTGTGGCACTCGGTGAGAGTCAAATTCACTATTCCTCGCAATAAATCAGCCATTTATCCATAGTGGGACAGCCGAAATTGGTATTTCCGAACCATAACTTGAAATGGCCCAAGATCAAATAGAGGGTGAGACAGGGAAAGAAAGATCATGTTGCGCCAATATTCTAAATGGGGGGCGGTGACGGTACGAAATACGAAACTATCTCACCCACAGCACGGGCTCACGTGTGCGTTTGTTTTGAGTGATAATTATCACGTGTATATTCGTCCGTACCTGTTCTAATTAAACATACACCTGCGTGTGCGTGTGTGCATGTCTGCGGGTATATGTGTGTGTGTGTGCGTGTGTGTGTGTTCACGTGTGCATCTCTTTTCCTCTGGGCCGTCTGCCAGGCCGGAGACGAATTCTTCGCATTACCTACGGCTCTTCATTGACGTCATTAGTTTTCTGCCTGTTGCCATGCACTTCGCAACCGTTTCATTATTTCCCATGTCAAAATCGTTGGCCTATGCAGCCTCGATGCATGTAGGTGCCGGTATGTATCCCGGCATGCACTTGAAAAACTATTCTTTTTTTTTTCTTATCCCCCATTCGTTATTTGAGTACTCCAGACGCGATATGCATATACCGTCCAGTTAGATCACTTGCGATTGGCAAGTGTATCATTTTGTGCCTTTGATTTCAGGGCGCATGCGCAAATATAACTCATGCTTACTCTAGCATGCGCACATATCTATGTGCACCTTTATCAACGTGTCCCGGTGAGCACGTGTGATTGCGCATATCTATCTATCTATATATCTATCTCAGACTCTCCAGATCTATCCATTTATCTATCTATCTATTTCTTTGTTCGAATATTATTATACAATTGACCGAGAAAGAGATGGAAGATAGCCCAATTCTAAAGGAGAGTTCTGAACGAAGTCTGGTATAAAATACTTGAAGATCACTTCAGGAAACTTCAGAGCAGTTTACCCAAACTGTTCTATATGCAAAAGAGGGTCATGCGAAGTATTAACTTGAGCTAGAAGAACTAAATACATTCTGTATGTTGTACTGTATGTATTTAAGTGTGTACATTATCCATGACGTCAGGAGCATCGGAAGAATTGCATACCATGTTGACTGATCTAAATAGGAAAATAAAAAAGTAGGGTTGAAGATGAACAGAGCAAAGACAAAAGTAATGTTCAGCGATAAAGTCCCCCCTAAAACCATAAGAATAGAGGGGGGGCTAGAATAAGTTTACGAATACAGCAGTGTCAGATAATACAATTAGAGAAAGATAATGCGAGAGAAATAAAACAACACATAACGATAAGTTGGGAAGCATTTGGTATGAATGAAAACTTGTCAATGTGCTTTAAGCGTAAAATGAACAATTGACAAAAGGGGAACACTTGGTATAATTCTGAGGGATTGGAGAAGCTCAACATAAATCAGAGGGAGAATTAGAGTGAATGATATTACACAAATAATCAAGCAACAAAAATGGAGTTTGGCTGGACAACTAGCAATATGACAATGGAGCAAAAAATTAACCGACTGCTGCACATGGGACAGTAAACGTTGTATACAGAGACCAGACACAAAATGTAGGGAACAGATCCAAATTGAACAATGGAAATTCCCCCTATCAGAAAGTAAAGCGTTCTTATAGAAAAAAAAAACTTTTGTAAGCCGTACATGGGGATGGGGAGTGAATCTTTTTGACTTTCACAGAACCCCCTAAAATCGTAACAGTGTTATATTAGGCTGATCGACCGGAGATTAGGGTGGTAGGAGGTGTTGGAAATTAGGGATGTAGAAGAGCCAGGAAGAGGATGCGCGCTGCCTCTACTGTGGGTCACTGCAAAGCAAATGATGAACACTATTTCGTTTTTCGCCTTCTTTGTGTAAAAACGAAAAAGTAGCGTGAAAAGCAAACTTTCAAAAATCGGAGGATACTTGCTAACCTTCCCTTAGTTTTTCAATATTTGTCATTTTTATTCCACAATAATCTTTTGCAAGAAAGGAAAATTGGGGATATTTTGGTGTTCCATTTTAATGGGGTTGTTATTTGAATAGAAAGTCCCGAGGAAGTGTGTGGAAAACTCTTCATGAGGGAAATCTCCAGTGAACTCAGCAGCTATTTGAGAATATTCCAAATTGTGTAATTTGGATGGAGGTAGCCATTCGTTGGACTTGCATCCTGTCAAAGGGGCGACCACAAAAACTTGTTTCAATAAAGTCTCAACCAGATTTTAAACTTGCAAGGATCACTAAGCTGATGCAACAGAATCAGAGGCTTCGTCATCGACTGTCATACTCAAATCACCTATGGATCTGAAGCAAGGAACTTGACCAAAAGATAGAACCATGGAACGTAGAGATCACAAGATAAGACAGTATATCAAAGAAAAAGATACAGTCAGAGATATCACAAATTCCAACGGCCGAAACGTTGTATAAAAAACAACCAAGATGAGGATAGTCCGAATAATAATAGAAATAATAATAACACCTCATCTCAAAAATTCAGAGGTATACTATTATAAATTTCATTAGTTCGGATTGAAAAATCTAGTGAATCTAAGGGAAGGTCTTTGTCCAAGGACGGACGCTAAAAGGCTGTTGTTGCTACTGCTGTGGCTACTGCTGATAATGATGATAGCTACCTCTGACCTTACAGATATGAAAAAAAGTTATTGATAGCTCAACAGTTTCACATAGCACTGCCTAGATAAGATCTTTAACGGTATTTTTACCAGAAAGGAGCTTTCTTTATTGTAGCACCGGGAGAACATGAAAATTGCTAAACGTAAGAAATCATAGAAGAGTATATGATCTGGTTAGACCTCGACAATGACTTTGGGTTAGTGAAAAGTACATTGTTAAAAGTGAATAGAGTCTTCTGGACCGCAGAAGATAAGTATTGTTATATGAACGTACTTTAAATGTTCATACATGAGAGTTTTGAATGCAAAAAAAACCTGCTGAATTTCAAAAATTGGATATTGTTATCGCGATGGTTTGCAAATTTCATCACTGCTTTTCGTATTGGTAACGAGGATGTTACGAATTGTGGAGGGCAGGGCAGTATGATTAACGGTGAAAAGGAGAATATTAGCCCTATAATTAAAACCTTATGAGTGATGAAATGCTCAGTTCAGAGTCATAATTTCATATGAAACCATTTCAGAGTGAGGGAAGTATATATTCTGGAGAGGAGCAAAAGGGTGTATTCAGAATATATGTTAGTGGCAACCTTGTTATGTGATAGGCGTTTCACCCGCCATTTGCTGTGCAAGCATATATGATCCACTGTATTATTCAGAAGTCAGAAGGTGTACTTGACCATTGACGGAAGACACGTTATTTGACGTAGGAACGACAGGGTAGAGTGATCACCAGCGAATAATAATACAACGTTTTTATAAGGGAACACCAAGTTGGTATAATATAAAACAATAGTACTGAACCATTATCATTTATTGAACATAGACTTTCAACTTTCAAAACCCCTTGCATTCGGTGAGAAGGATCCTCACTTGACCCCACCAGACATCCATACATGAAACATCTCGCGATCTATCCACAAGAAATCTCGAGTCATGCAAGACTGAAAATTAAGCAGTCTATTCTTGATCAATGAAGCGCCCGGGGAAATCAAGCTCTACATCTAATCTAAACAGTCCACGGAGGATACGTCTGGTCCCTTGGTCGTTTCAATGCTCTACTTCTTTCCACAGGCGCTGGGAATATGCAATGGAACAATCAAAACATAGCTCACGCTCTGTTTATAAATGTGGCCTCATTGCCAAAGATAAGTTTTCGTATGTGTGTTCAGGTCAAATTCTCAAAATTGTATGGCGATTGCAGGTGTATGAGATAGCATTTATAAAAATTGAAGAAACAGAGCTTTTGATCAGTGAATTGGTTGGGAGTAACTATCTCTTTAACAAATGGAGCATTGTACATCAAGGCTGAAACTGCCAGTTACGTCACTCGTTATGGAGTATAAATACGATACTATCTACTAATGCGTGACTCTCGAAACCCACTTGTGAAAAACGTTCAAAAAGGGGTTAGAATTAAAAGAAAAAACAACTTTAACGTTTTTGGACTTGAATTAAGGGATGAATTTAACATAAAACTACACTGAAATGTGAACTGCCATAAAAAAAACCTATTTAAGAGCGGGCTTAACCCCGCCTCTCCAAAAGCCCGTTTTCCATACGTGATAAGGTGTAAATGTTTTCATTGTTAGCTCTTCTTATTACATAGCTACATAGAAAGCCTGCCAGCCAGCCAGCCAGCTAGACTAACTAACTTAAAAACTGAAGAAACTTATGATGACTGTTTTGGTTGATGCTTTGTAAGACATTCTGAAGCATCAAGGTGAGGATTGTAATCATCATTACTGTCGAGATAGGAACAGTTTCGAGGAGTTTGGAATTATTCGAATATTTCAAGGAAGACTTGAAATCGTCCAGTTGACAGCATTACCTCAATAGGTGAGACTACGGAGGAGACTGCTGAAATATTGAGAAGACATATTGTTACTTTATCTCCCATGAGAGCAACTAAATATTACTTGTGTGAAAATTTCATAAGTGAAAATGATGATGATGATAATCAAACGCCGAGAAAATCTTCGAAAAGGGTGAAATAAATAAAAAATAAAAGTCGAGAAAACAGTCTAAAAATAACTGATGGGCGACATGTGATAACATTATGAGCAGCAAGCCACGTGGTACAATTGGGGCGAAAGCCGGAAGCGGATGGCTGAAAGCGGAAACAACTAATTATCATTATGGTGGCGCACGCCAGCTGGAGGCATGTTGTTTTTTTTTTCCATCGTCAAGAAAAAAGGCCAATAAATATTTATACACATCTCAGTAAAAGTCAACGCCAATGATTACATTCACAACAAGAACTGGAGTTTTAAAGCTACCAGTAGGATAGTTATATATATATATATATATATATATATATATATATATATATATATATATATATATATGTGTGTGTGTGTGTGTGTGTGTGTGCGCACATGTGTGTGTGTATGAGAGGAGAGAAAGAGAGAGAGAGAGTGAGAGAGAGAGAGAGAGCGGGGGCGTATGTGAGAGAGTCTATAAACAAGAGAAATTGACAAAAAAGTTGATTAAAAAAAGCTTGTCAGTTTGTTTTTATTAGCATTAATGAAAAACGTCTGCCTCAATATCGTGTAAATATGATGCGAAGGTGAACAAATCTAATTACCATACATAATGTTCCTTGATACGGAAAGATTGAATATATTATTTCCAAAGATGTCAAAAAAATATATCGTCACATTATTTTTTCTGGTGCGTACTGTAATATTTTATAATGATAACAAGAAGAATATTTCCATTCTGTGCGGAGTTCCAGAGATTCTCCATTGGCCGAGAACCTCATAACTTCTCATAACAGTCACGATTTCTTTAGTCACTATTGTAAGGAAACTTACAGACATGAACATAAATAGCCCACTCTATGATTCGGTTCTAATAACTATTAGAAACCGTCAACTAAAACTGTCAAAATTGTTTTTAAGTGTGTTTGGCTGGCTACCTATCAATTTATCTGTTTCACGCGTTCGGACAGCAATGATGGAGCTAGGGGGCTGAAGACTTGAAAATTCAATTATTTTGTCTAGGAAAAACTTTATTTGAGGTAAAATTTAGATTTTTATGAGGGGTCACTTTGCAGTGTAAGTTTATGCTAAATTGGTCCCTCTTGTGTCCAGCAGTGTTTACACTTATTTATCATAAATTTGACTTGTTTTTACATTTAATAAGGGCCATCGTTTCTATGGCAACCAATGACACCGCGTTCTGGAGTAAAGAGTGGACCTCCCGTGAGAATTGAACTCATATCGTAATCGCCAGAGGGAGCCTATTTTACGTCTAGCTGCTTCGGACTTGTTTTTTTTTTTAATTTTGCCAATTTTCTTTCAGTGACCCAACACAAAGAGAGAGAAATGATATTCACTGACCCCCCCTTTTAGATTTTTAATTGATCACCCCCAACACGGCATGCTGTCAAAAGATATTGGCCATGTAATGGTTTCGATTGAGTGACAAACCAGATATGTTTACATTTTTCTGGTATCAAGTGGATTTAATGGGTTTTTTCTATCCGTACGAGGGAAATCTGTTGAAAAGTCATTAACACATGAAGAGGTATTCAGATAATTGAATTTATTCTTTGAGTTGATTTTGTTATTACTCTAATGTACAGGATGAGTCAAGAGTAACGCTCGATTTGTCTACAAATTGATTCCAATTCCAAGAGGAGTGACTATTGAATTATTATTGAAAACAACTATGAAAAAGCAATTATCAAAAGCAACCATTATTCGATTCACTTAGGTGGAACTGGCGTTGATATTGGGACTAATCGGACGGTGAATATATACCTTTGGAAGATTTCTTCTGTAATTTTGTAAAGAGCTATAATCATTCCAAGAGTTGTTCGGAATACTGAGTTCATTCTTTGTGTTACTTCTGGTTTGTACTACAACGTCTCAGCCGATCAATTCTATGGCCTTTTTCACGTAAGTGACCTTTTTGGAAATTATTTTGTGGTAATTTGGGCAATTGGTACCTTTCCTGTTTTTAAAACGGCCACCTTTCTAGCTGCAGAATAATCCTTACCCTAAAATACAAACGCTAACCCTAAAAATATTACTCCAAACCTTACAAATACTAACCATAGCACTAATCCTGAAAGTATCCTAGATAAGATTAAATTAAAAACCATCCTGCAGCTGAAGCGGTGGTCATTTTAAAACGTGAAAGATAACAATTGCTAAAAGGTGATTGAAAAAGAGAGGGAGAAATTAACTATTGTGGTAGAAAACGAAGATCTAAGACATTTAGTTGTGTGTGGAGAAACAATTGCAAAGTCTAAATCACAATAAATTGGGATGCTACGTTAACAGTAAACAGCAAGATCGCCGTTAACTGCTTTGGTCTTTTGGAGGGGAATTGAGGAAGAAGAGGAAAAAGCCAAACATTTAGAGCCACATAACAAAAGCAGAAAATACATTTCCTTTGGCCCTAGTATTGTTTTTCTCATAAGGCATTGGATAGGATTGTGTAATCCACTGTAAAAGAGTTATTTCCCTTGACCACGTTATTTCCTGTTACAAAGCTCGTCGCGAGAAATCAATGCATTCGTTGCCAAAGTACGTTAGCTGAAAATTTCATTATTTCAAAGCTCAGGAAGAGACCAGCATGACTGGTAAAATATACAGAGTCCAAACCCAAAGTGTCATCCAATGTGGTTCATTTATTCCAAGGTTTATTTATTGTCTTAACGTTCTAAGATGATATTTATTGAGAACGAAAACTCTCTGATCCACTGGCTGTAACAATGAAGTTGTCAGCAATTCTTTGCAAAAGTTGCATTAAAACGTTTTCTGAAGATATGCAATCAGCTGCCTCTACTTTAAAACTATTGCAGAAAAATGAAAGCTGAAAACATTTGAAACTGTATTTTATTAAACCTAACTACAAAGGATGTACTTTAGGATTAGTGTTTACTGTTCGGGTTAGTATCTAATTTTTGGACTGGTGTTGCAATTAACGCCAGAAAAAATTGAATATTTTGGTTATCCTTGCATCAGGTACCACTATCTGGCCAAAAGCGGCTAGATTTTTAAAGAAGTGGCTACAGGGGAGATTTAATTTTCAGATAACGAAAAACAGCGATAGTAATTGGGGAATCAGAAACACCAACCCTAAACCTACCTACCAACCCTAACCCCAAACCTACCTACTAACATTGAACCACCTACTGATCATAACTCCGGCTGTACCCACTAACCTCAACTACACGCCGGATCGACTTTGAAGTAAACGCTATTTTTAGATTGAAAATAACGTTATTTGATCAACGGTAAAAATCTAGCTACTTCGATCGATTAAAAATGGCCAAGCAGCAACAGTCAATCCCGTATAGCGTCCATCTTTGTCACCTCATATGAAAGACATCGATAATGTTTTAATGTACCTCCTCCAAATAATTATCAAGTTGTCTTCGGCGAAATAAAACGTCTTCAAAAGGTACGCACGTTTGGAGTTAATAGAGATTTGAAGGTTGACGAAGAGCGTTGTCCAAAAGCTGAAATGCCTCAAGCTTGAAATTCTTCTCCTTGCAGTAACGCTTGATAACACAGCAGAAAATTTCAACGAACCATTCAGGAAATAATTCCTCACTAACTGAAAGTTTTTCTGTTTCAATGATCAAAAGAAACAACAACAAACATATAAAGGACAATGCAAAAAAAAAACAAACAAAAAAACAGAAGATATTTCTCTAAAAGAATTACAAACAACGGTAACTCACTAGTACAGTACAATCCCAGCATACCACGAACAAGATAAATAATTCCAAGAATAAATACCACAATTTTACAACTTATAAAAAAAACCAACAACCTTTGAAGAGAATACTAAAACAGATGCGAGAATATAAGCACACACGTGTGCATCATTTTTACACGCAAAAATGTTCATGTGGTTTTATGTCAGATTTCCATAGAACAGGCAGACGAGATTTGGAGACGCCATTCGTTGCCGTTCGGAGCATCAGGATGATAAACAAGCAATGAATAAAGTTCCAAGTCTCCAGTGGCATTTACTTCTAACAAAAAAGTGAGATGATCCTTTGCCGCTTTATACCCTGGTGTCTTTCTCTCCTCCTTTGAGATAAACATTTTAGAGAGTAAACATTTCCAAAATAGTTCACATTTGTATGCACTAAAACCAGATTTTGGTCGATATTTACATCCTTCAATTAGGCTTTTGCAAAAATAATTAGGAATGTTACGCTCACTTGAACATTTCATGGTAAAATGTATTGTGCCAGATCGATCAATTAAGATTTTGAAATTCATGCTGTAAGTTCAAATGATTCCCCAACAACACTTTTCTTTTCCTCTCCTTCTATTCTTTTTCAAAAATCCAAAAATATTTCTTCCTGCTTAGTGAGATAAAACTCTGATTTCCTTTTTCTGTCCTTTTCGGTATGGATAAAAGTGTAGTATCTGTTCCATGGTATAGCCCGAGGCGCTGGTACTGACACTTGCCTATCAAATGGGTCGGAGATTGTGTTATCATGTGTGCCAAAGACCGAGTGCACCGGTGCAATTCGTCAGCCAATGAAGTTAAACTGAGGCTGCACATTGCCAAGTGCATCTATTATTACTCGGCCAAGCTGTGGGAAATCCGTTGCCCCGGGCAGCACTGTCCCATTGCACTTAAAGGGACAGGTCAGGCTAGTCCTGACACTTTCGTGACTGCAGTTGCTTTAGCAACCACGTTTGATTAGCAACCAAAGTTGCGTCTGCTGGAGCAATTTTTGAAGAGTATCCCTTATTTCCTCACGTAAAGCCCTGACCTTGTTTCACATTTTGTTCCTGTGGGAGAGTAAATAAATAGGATAGCATATGCTGAAATAGTTTACCATGTAATGAAAAAAAGTACAAGTATAAATAATTTTGAGAATAACTTGGATGAATTTAGATCATCTGTTGGATAGAAAATGAATTTTGGTAGGTTATCGGCTGAAATATGCAGAAGAATTCAGGAAAAATAAAATTATAAATGAAATGTGTCCGGTAAATGTTTCTCTGTGCTGATAAGCTTGTACTTAAAAAAAAAGTATTATACGTTTTTATCACTTGAATGAATGTGTATTTTGATGTTGAATACGTATCTTAAATGCAAAATAAATCAATCTTTAGTTTGGTAACTAACGATATTGAGCTATTTTTTCCATGACACGGTGTTTTAACAGTAGTATTGAATTAATCTGAAAAATACAGTTTATCAAAAAATTACGAAATCGCTGTACGATTGATATGATGAAGAATGTGCAAACGCAAATTGATTGTGACTGACTATTTTTTCTCTGTTTTCTTTTCTGTGTGCACCGATATAACTACGAGATGGTACCTCAAGAGGAGGTTGGAATATAAACGGAAAAATCTGGGGATGGGCAGGCAATAAGAATAATTTCCCTGATTTTGGTTTTGAATTGCTGCAGTTTTGAACTTCGATATAATGAGGTTTATTTCACATAGGAGCTAAAAGATGTGATAGCAAGTCCCCTAGGTCTCTATTCCCCCTCTCAGCGTCCTCACATATTAGTGCTGTGGATTGTACTGTCACAACCTTCCCCCACTTTTCTAATTTATGCCATACTATTTGTTCAGTCATTGCTGACAACTGGAGGTCGTTAGTCTCAAATTTCCAGCACCCTTCTCAGTATTATTAGAGACCTCAGTAGAGCTGTGGTCTGCATAGTCTCAATCATTCCTCTTACCTCTAAATCATCCAAATTTACCTTCAAAGTCTTTGGCGCCGTTCCAAGTGCAACGACTATTATTGGCACTACCCTGACCTTCATCTTACACACCTTTCTCGTCCTGATACTTTTTCGGTTTTTTCACTTTTTCATACTCGCTCAATGGTCCGCAGGTACAGCCACGCCTATGATCTGCCAGGTCCTCTTTTCCTTTTGCACAACTACCAGATCTGGTCTCCTAGCATGGATGGGGTGGTCAGTTTGAATATCGAAGCCCAACAATAACTTGTGGCTTCTATATCAAAACTGACTCTGGTTTGTGCTGATACCATTTGTCTGTTCGTCCGAATCCTGATATTAAAAAAAACTATCTCCTGAAACTGAACACCAAGGGCATTTGCATCAACCATCAGTACCTCTGAAGACTTCAAATATGATCAATCAGGAGACATCTTGGACTCCTGGGATCTAGTTTATCTCGAGTACGGGATGAAAGACTAGACGACCCTGCATGGAAGCAGTCATACCCTGGGATGATGATAATAATAATAATAATAATAATAATAATAATAATAATACTAATAATAATAATAATAATACAAAGAAAGAGATGTACAGAGCGAAAATATTTTTTGGTAAATTCTCATTTTCATTTTTGCAAGACCACAAAAATCCTAGGGTGATGATAGTCTCTGTTCTCAGAACCTCAAAAAGAAAATCATTGGATAAGTACAAAACCACCACCTAACTCGGCACCATTACCCCACAGTTAAAACCAACAACACCCACAACAACAGCAAAAAAAACCAAAAAACAAAACAACATAAACAGCAACCATAATTAGAACGAAAGAAAGGCAATTCTTCTCTATCAATTCGGCTTTGCGCCAAAGTTTTTTTTTTCATCGAATTACTATGCAAAAACGTTTATTACATCTGCGTTAATGAAAAAACATTTAGAGAATATAAGTTAATAGACCTTTCGCCTTTAGGTCATCACCTTCATGAAATCGTTGTTATTTATATCTGCCTTATCACTTAAAGTGTGATTGGTTCTGCCAATAGTACTTTCTTGTGGGAGGTACAGGTTAGCATAACGGTTGTCTTCACAAAATCGACAAACCGAGTTCAAATTCCAGCTTATGTCAATCACTTTCACATTGCACTTATGCCCTTTCGGGGAGGCATGAATCCAGATCTCCCTGCGCTTAGTAACATCGCCAAATTTTCCGCTTCCGGTAGATAGAAATTGTTGGCAGATAAGCAATTTGGTGAGTGAGTACTTGGACCAATCACTTCAACTCTCAGTCAGTGGAACACGTAATCGGAAATAAATATTTGAAATTAAGTAAGTTTCCCTACAAGTCAACTGATTAAATCATAAATACCATTTGACTCATGAAGGAATATATATTAGTATGTATTAGTATTTAGTAGGATGTACTACACTGATTTTCATCATCATCAGTCTTTTAACGTCAGTCGTTGGACATAGACCTTCCCCAGGATTTGCCACACTTCTCTATCATGGGCGTCGCGAAGCCAGTACTTGTCTAGCTCGTCTCCCCATCTAATATTCTGCCGGCCTCGGTTGCACATGTGATCTTGGGGGATCCATGTCGTGAGTCGCAATGATAATCGGTTGTCTGCCATTCTTGCAACATGGCCAGCCCATTGCCATTTGAGATTTTTAATGGATTGATGTCCCTGACTTTTGTCTTTTCTCGGATGTACTGTGCTGTCTTGTGGTCTCTCCATGTGAGGCCCAGCATTATTCTTTCATGTGCACGTTGCATGGTTCTCAATTTACGGGCCTGTCTCTTGGTTAGGTTCCATGTTTCGGCTCCATAAGTGACCATTGGGAGGATGCATTGGTTATACACCGTTCTCTTTAGGATTGATGGGATCTTCTTATTTTTGAAGGTTGAGCTAGCTTTAATTATGGTCTATTCCAAATATATATCATTATATATCGCTTTAGTAGTGCAGATGTCCCTTATTTAGACAATGAAATTTAATAAAGTCAATCTTTCCTGCTCCTTCTTTTTGCAAGTAATATTGTTTCAATCTTTTTAGGTATCAACTCATATAAGGAATGTATGTATTCAGTTGTTTATGTATTTTTCTTGGTCGACTGAATCACCGCTATTCAAACGTCTCGAGACATCTTTTTATTTTTCAATTCTTCACCTAAAGCATTCTTGATTTTCCCCCGAAACATTTTGCTTTATATTTAAATCGGGAGATTTTGCCGGCCTGTTTAGAATGCGGATTCGTTTGCTGGAAGCCAATTTGAAACGGAATATGCAACATGACAGGGGCCATTATTTTGCTGGAATACCCGATTTCTTTATTTCAGTAGCGAGTGTTTGAACTGCAACTATTCACTCTCTAAATCCTCTAAGCAAGTCATTGAATTTATCCGACCTTTAATGTTATGTAGGTCACTCTTGCTTTCTGGTGATTTGCAACTCCATGCCGTAATCGACAGATGGAGTTTCACTGTGTATTCTAATACAAAGTTTACTAGTTTTTCAGATTCTTTCCTCTGGATATTATGATTTTCTATCGCTGGGGTATGTTGATTAATATTTTTCTTCAATCCTTTACAGTCCACATCTTGTATTTCTTAAAAAGTCTAATTTGGTCTATTTATGCTTTTTAGTGAGTAGAGATTTCTTAACCTAGCGAGTACCTACCAGTCCAGCACCTACTCATCGTTTAATAGTCGACTTGCTGCATTGAATATTCCACTTCTGTTTCAAAATGGTATCTTTGTATTTCTTGTAGATATTTAGCAGGTTTCGATCTTGTCTAAGAGTTCCCAAGCGTGGGCGCCCTGTGTGCCTTTTAAGTGCCAATGTCGGTTCATGCTTCATTCTTTTCATAACATTCGAGACATCAGATTGATCAATACTCACTCCTGAAGATGCTAAATTGGACATCATTACCTTTTCAGTGGTGGTCAAGTCCTTTGCAGCGGGGCGTCGCCCCATATTTACTACGAAAGATCAGATATACTACCAGAAAAAAAGGTTACTACTTGTGATATATCTTACACTAACTGGACGAGCCGAAAAATCGTCTTCTTATAAAAATAACACCATAGATCTATCATTTCGAAAATATGATCTAATTTTGGAACAGTCCATTATTAAGATCAGTGTTATACACGCTACTACAACCCCTTTCCGTTCATTGGCCATGTGATTTCATCAATTAAAAAAGTCTCTTGTCTGACGGCCACATGATATGCCTTGATACTAGCACTGTATTTACGACCAGTACATAATGAGTTGTTTTAAAAAAATCCTGTTAATGATAATATTGTTATCTGCTATAATGGATATGATATTATTTTGAATCGAAATATATAAGTGTGTACTTGTGTGAAGGGAGTAGATAAAATCGTTGAAACTGCCTGATTGGTTGAAATATACGTATTTTTGTGAAAAAAAAGTTTGATTTCACTTCGATTACATAGACTATGACGTATTTCTTCATTTTTCTGTGAAATGTTGAACCTACGTATGTATCTATATTTTGTGAAAAAAGTATGATTTCACAAACATTTGATTGTAAATAGATAGTCGTTTTACATTCTTGTTTTCATTAAGTGAACCTACGTATTTATTCATTTTTTTGTGAAAAGAAAAGTTGAAATTTTGCCAATTAGGCAATTTCACAGATTTGGCATAACATATACACGAGATGCTACCCAAAGGTTTCAGGAATTCAACCATGAAAATAACTTACCCGAACATCAGCTATCGTCCGTTAACGTTAACATCTGATTCAGTTCCCTTGACCATCTATACAGCGATCTCACAAAGAGTACACCTCACTTGGATGAGCTAAAAATGTTCACACAGCAATTGGTACGCGCAAGCTGTTTAAATTCCGCGAACTTTTGTGTAGCATTCAAAGTATATATACATATATATATATATATATATATATATATATATATATATAAATATATATATATATATATGTATATATATATGTATATATATATATGTATATGTATTTATATATATACATGTATATATATATGTATGTATGAATATATATATACATGTATATATATATATATGTATGTATATATATATATATATGAATAAATATATATATATATATATATATAATGTTGAGGGAAAAAAGCGTTCATTTTACACAATATATATTTTTTCAATATAATCCTGTTACTTGTCAATGCCCCTCAATCACACACTTCTCACATAGATCGAACATTTCACAGTCAAAATTTCGGATTAGAATTCAACTGACATTGTCTTCGGATACGGATTTACTTGTTACCTTGCGAGTATATGTCTTATAGACTCATAAACCGTTGCACCTTCGGGAGTGTAAATTTGTTTAGCTGGATAACTTGACCCCATGATTAACATAAGCTAGATGGCACTTGTTTCCAAGGTGTGTACAGTTCAATTTAGGGTCAAAACCACTTTTGTCCTGATTTGGAAGTTTTTGTTCAAATATCTATTTATCAAAAAAAGATTTTTTTAAATTGATAGCGATTGTTGTAGAAAATCGGATCGGTGGACCGAACTCAAACCATATATATATATATATATATATATATATATATATATATATATATATATATATATATATATATATATATGTGTGTGTGTGTGTGTGTGTGTGTATTGCGTATTTAGGCAGCAGTAATTCATTAATAAGAATTTAATTGAAGACTCTAAAGGAATTAAAAACGTTTTTTTTACGTACAAGAGAACGCATATCTGGATTCATAGAATGCAAATATTGTCCAAACGTTATTTATAAGATCCAAACATAGGTTTTTTGGTACGTCAGCAAGAAAAGCTACCCGCTCTAAAAAAAACCTTCCTGCCTTCGATCATTGATAAAACTTATATGTAAGTGTATAGAGAACTGCAAGGAGGGGCACCGGGCGTGACATCTATGGGAGAAGAGATGCCAGCCCATTTCCACTCTTTGACTAAGATTTGACTTATGAAAATTCAACAGACACTCGAACTAGGCCAGTGGTTACAGCAATGGAAACGTTGCCATAAAAAGCAACCAAATCGTTAAAAAAACGTCGTGGTTCTGGTTAGTCACTCAATGGATAGAAACAGGTGACCAAAATCTTTTGGCAGCATGCCGTGTTGGGGCGATCAATGAAAACAAATTGGGAATAAAAGGACAATCACTTTATAAGTTACTTCCCTCACCTTTTGTTGGACTGTAATCACTAAAAAAAGTCCGAATTTAAAAAAAAAAAGAAGAGGTGTGAATGCTTGGATAGAAACCAATGGGAAATTTAGCATAAACTTACCTTGTAAATTAAACCCCTCAATTAAAAAAATATTTTATGGGGATATTTATGAAACCCGTTTTTTTCTACACATATTAAGGAGTTAATGTTCAAATTTTCAGCCCTATAGCTCTATTGGTGCAGCCTGTACGTGCAATACATACATAGATAGCTAGCCAGCCAGCAGGACCAACATGAAGTTTTAGAGACAGTTTTAGTTTATGGTTTATACTATTTGCTGATATCTAATCTACAAATTGGTTGACAGAATACAAAATATTTCGATCTTTACTCCATACTTTTACTTTATATTCCAAGGATTTTAAAACAGTATAAATCAATGGTACGTATAACTTATGGGTGCTGCCTCTTCTCCTGGGGGTGCAGAGATAAGGATATATATCCAAAAGGACGTGAAGCAAAAAGATAAATTCGGAATATATGTTAGCAGCGACTCTGTCACCAGCGAAGAATATCACCATCTTTTTATTTGGGAACATTAATTTGGGGTTACATAAAACAATAGTGCAGCACCATTATCCTTGGCTATAAGGTTCCAACTTTCAACCCCCCTCACCCTAGCTGATAATGCTTGATCTAGAGGGGGCAGGGGAATGGGGCATTTTCCGTCTCCTCCGCAGACGTTCGTGAATATATATCTCACTTCAAAAGGGTTGATTGCTGAATTCTAACGACTGCAGTTTCCATAAAATTCAAAAAATGCAAGCTGAAAAATTAATGCCTTCACTGTAAGTATTTACTAAGATTTGCTTTGTGATACTTGGGGCCTTAAATGTTGTGCCCTTACTGAATCTCCGACTCACTTAAGTTATAATAGTTTGCTAACCTGTACTTCACGGCGAAGCATTACTTACCCTTTAAGCGTCACCGTCATCAAATCTAGCCTCCATTTAGTAAGTGACATGTATGAAAATATAGTCAGAAATCTGCATATGTGTGGATATGACCGCTGGGTGGCGTGCATTTATTAGTATGAACCAAGAAGTTGAATACTGCAGTGTTTCTATTCAGATTTCTGTCGTAATTTCGAAGTGAAAGAATAAGTTATTTTCTCTAAAATGATTGCACTAAATCATAAAATCCAAGACAGCACCATCTGATGTAAATTAAGAAATAACATTCTTTCAGCATCAACATTGTGCCATACAGATTATTCCATAACTTTTTATCATGAGTAATTCTCTCTTTCACCCTTCAAAAACACTAAGTCAAATTTATGAAATTGTCTTAAAAGATTCGGCGCAAATAAGGTTAAAGGGTTGCTTATAATTTATGATAGAAGTACCACAGACAAGGTGCTGGCAACGTTTACTAATTGTCCTCCCTAAAAGCACTCGACGGTTGGCTGCAAGAGGCGGTGTTTTCAGATCAAGTATCGTGCATTTTGAAAAAACAAAAATGCACATATTGCAGCATCTTAATGAAGACAGCCTAGATTGACGTATAGAATATTGCAAATGAGCACTTGAAGACTATGGCGTATCAGGTGAAGATACGAAACATTAATCGCCTGAAGAGAAACATTCGAAATGCAGTTACCCGTAATGCGTCAGATGTGTTAACGTTAGTTCACTATCAAGACTGTCAGCGCCAGGTCTTTAAACCAAGATTTAGCTTTTTCAACACCTGTCCAGGTTTCATTGTTTTTTTTAAAATCTAGAGTTTTTCCCCACAGAGTTTCTCAAGTTGTTTTCCGGAATGTAAATTTTCTTTGTCAAATCCATCTGGTAGAAAATACAGCAAACGGAAGATACGTTTTTTGTATGACTCAAAACAGCTAAGAATCATTATGGAACTATCAGAAAAACCTACCATATGAGTGGGATTTTCAGCTATATGCCTGCTTTATACGCTTGAACGAAAAGATATAGATTTTGTTTTGCTAACTTGACGGACACAAAGTAAGGGTCTGGTTTTGCATTATACTTACACTGTAAATCGAGGCCCTCGGTAAAGATTTTGAAAGTTTTAGAATATTCAAAAACTTATAGACTAAGAACATGCCCCGAGGTACCGTACGTAATCACTGGTGGCTATAGCTATAGTTGTTCTTGAGTTGTGCGATTACCGACAGGTATTTGGTGAATTTTAGCAAGATGGTCTTGATTTATGAAGATTTTAATAAAATCAAAAGTAAGTAACTTTTATTTGTAACATGTAGCAGACTAGTAACTGTTTATAAAGAGGTAAAATGATTTGTTTTGAAAGTGCTTCATTGAGTAATATGTTATCAGTTTTTAAAAAATCGTCGTTTATTTCAGCACAGGGTCGCGTGACAACACAGAATAATAATAATAATAATAATAATGATAATAATAATAATAATAATAATAATAATAATAATAATAATAATAATAATAATAATAATAATAATAAAAAACAAAAAAAACGGTAAGTATGTTCAATGAAATTAAAAAACAACAGAATGAGGACATTCCATGCCATGCTTCGATGGGGCCCCGGTACCCGGTACTCATTTACGACACCTACCTGAAAAAGGTGATAGAGTAAAATGGCTTGAACTTTGAACCAAGATGAAGACAGCAGTCTGAAACAATGTAAACATGAAGATCCCTCATCTAGAAAAAAATCATATATAAGTTGTGTCATTTTTACTCAATAAATCCATTGAGCTTATTGTCCAAACAATATATGTATGTGTACGTATGCATGAGTGAGTCCGTGTGTATGTATGTCTTTGAATATATGTACCTGGGTGTGTATGTGTGTCTGTGCGTGTGTTTACACTTTTGTTAATAATGTATAAATATATGTTGGTATGTGTATACGTGAGTGAGTGTATGTGTATATGCATGTGTATATGTGTGTGTTTGTGTGTGTGTGTGTGTGTGTGGTAAAACCAAAATGAATAAAAAAGACTAAATAGATGGTCAGGGTAGGATACAATCATCATCATTTTTAGGCCTATCTATATGGATTAATGATAGTCACCTCTTCGTTTTACACCATTTCAGCAAACGAAAAGTTTTTTTATAGGTATATTCTACGGATAGCGGAGGAAACTTCTATCAATAAACTTATATACTAGAATCTTTAGTCTTTGTGTCTTGACCGAAAATCTGCATAATGTGGAACTTTTTTACTTTTATTGTGTCTGGATAACAAACGTCATTTTCCAACTGATTCTCTTTCCAAAGTAGAGAAAGATCATTTCCTTCAAACTTCGCTTTTTCCAGTCGCTCATTTGAAATCTTATTTTCTTATTTTCAATTGGACAACAGGAAATGAATAAGAAAAGAAAAGACTTGAAATATCACCATCTTGGTCACAATAGCGAAGTTTGAAGAGAATGATAATAATTATTATTTTCTATGCTTATTACGCATAAGCAATTAAAGAACAATATTCACTTCTCAAGAACAAAAATCGCGTTTCATATTTTGCATTTATCATTATTGAAAGCACAAATGCAGATCGATAATCATTCAGGTCAATGTTTTTAATCTGTATCTTCTAAAACTAAAATCATATCTCAATTCATTGTATCGTTACTTTGTGGCATCATCTTGTAAAATGTCGGATGCAGTTCTTCCGTGATAAGGAAATTAATTGAGCGTCGGCCATTGAGGAAAACAGGGAACAAACCAAAGGAGTTCAAAGGAATATAATGATCCAAATAAGTTATTGATTGTAACTATTATCCTTTGCTTGTCAATTCGATTCTGATTTGATCCCTGAAATCTTTTATGGGGCGGTCACTTTCATCAAATATGAATTGGCTAACATTCTCTGTCTGTAGCACTCTAAAAGTACAACACAAAATCAATTCTTGTGTCAAAACAGTTCAGAATAACTACATACTCTCTCTCTCTCTCTCTTTATCTCTCTCTCTCTCTCTCTCAGACGGCCTGCAACAGACGTGTTAAACCTTCCCGAATCTCTGTTTGCGAAGTCAAGCAGCAACAACAACAACAACAAATTAAATAATAATAATAATAATAATAATAATAATAATAATGATAATAATAATAATAATAATAATAAGAAGAAGAAGAAGAAGAAGAAGAAGAAGAAGAAGAAGAGAGAGGAAATGGGAAAAGAAAAATACACAAGAAATTCAAAATACACGTACAGAATAGGGCAGACCAGAGATAATAGATATGGCAACGCAAAGGAAACCTGAAGAGAGAAACAGGATCACTCATCATGACAACTCAAAATAAATGCATCAGGGCTAACTGTGTCAAGACAAGGATGGGCAGAACCAGAAAAAAACAAAACAGCAAGTGCCGCTTATGTTCAAAAAAAGGGATGAGATGTAAACCACATAACCAGTGGATGTGGTAAACAAGCCCAGAAAAGAATACAAGAACACACACGACAAGGCAGTAACTGTTATACACAGAGAACTGACCAAACGACTGGAATTCGACCATGCTGACAAATGGTTCCAGTATAAAAGAAAGGTTTATCTATGCATATCAATTCTAATGTCACCGAATTGGTTTGTATGTATGCTGGTCTGTTCAGGTCAAAGAGTCACATTTTCTCTCTTTAAAGTTAATAAAGGAGAGAAAGAGAGTAAAACTAATGCGACTGACTGTTGAAACTTGTTGAGTTTGTGCGTAAGTGATGCAGCTAAAAATCCTATGTGGGCAGTATGGGAAAAACAAGAACAATTCCAACTTAATTAACAGGTTCAATAGATATTACATATTTCTGAGATTAAACGTTGAATCGACATATTCTAAAATATCATCATACCTATGAATGTCATGAAATTCCCATCATTTTTTACGGGTACTGTGTTAGTTAAGGTTATAAGTCAGAAAACTCCTATTTGAATAGTTCTTCCCTTCTTGTCTACGAATGATCGAATTTCTTTGCGTATGCATTCTTGCCTAATGATGACTAATATCCATTGTAATCGTCCTTCCTTTTCCGTGAATTCTTCCATACGACTTGGGTGGCACGAATTTGGGCGATTTGTGCCGATTCTATTCCTTTGATCATTTTTATACCCCAGTCGCAATTTGTCATTTTTTTTCCTGTTAGTTTTCATCTTTTATTCTTCATTGAAAATGAAATACAAAGATTTTTCCATGTATTTGCTGTGAATTCTTGGGTATTATCGAGCGAAATATGTTTTCAAAAAGAAGAATGGTTTTTCAACCGGGGGGGGGATTAGATCTCGATAAACTGTGTGTGCATCAACGAACAACAAAGTCGGATTATCGCAGAGGATTGTTTGTTGAATACATTAGATTAACTGTTTTGGGGGAAATGCTGTGAGCTTTCTGAATATTGACAACCGATTCTAAATACAAAACTCCGAGGGAATGATGGAACGGCACAAACAGAATCAATACTTTTTCATCCGGAGAAAGATTCAGGAGCGTTTTGATGTAAAATGCTGGAACATTCAAGCACGTACGTACGCACACACGCGCTAACTCTACCTCACGCGCTCTCACACACGCTTATATATGAATATATGTTATTTCCTTTTGAAGTGATTTATATACACTTAAGCGGATCTAATCGGTACGATGAACATATAAATGCATGTATATATATGTATATATATTTATATTAGGAGAAGGACATTCCGGTCAAACCTACGACTTTGGAATTTTGCTCCTACCTGAGCCACCTCGATGGACAATAGGATGCTAACCCATGGTTTGAAGCGTGGGTTTGGCCTTGGGCAAGCTGGCCTTACCCTAAAAATCCATTTTTCAGGCTGGAGGGGAAAGCTGCGCGTAGGCTCCGCCGTTTATGGTCCTACTGCGGTGGTAATCTCTCCCAACTATCTTCACCCACGAAGCCAAGCCATCCATTCATGTTTTAATCTCTAATATAACTCAATTTAATGTTTAATATTGAACGTATCAAGCGCTTTATTAAATAAACCCATTACACACCGCATATTACATTATATTATAGTGCATTGTATTCCTGATTTGTATTGAGTATATATATGTCAAATTTGCAATGAGTTGTCCCATTACATTCTGTTTCAATGCTATGAATGATTCTGAGTGTTAGAAAAATATCACTATAGATCTGAGAAGACTAGGATGAAAGATATCGTACAAGTAAATGAGAAACAAAAAATATATACGCGGCAACAGATTAGCGCACGTGGGACAGTAAACACAGCAGGAAAAGACCAGACACAAGATGGGGAAGATAAGCCAGGAAGACATGCAGAGGCTAGCCCAATCGCAGTCGTCATGGAAGGATATAGGAAAGCCCTTTGTCTAACAGTATACATATAATGGCTGCTACAGCTGAATACACACACACATATATAGGTGTGTGTATGTGTGTGTGTGTGTGTGTGTGTGTGTGTTTTGGCTACGAATAACACAATGTATAATCTGAGTTTTTTCTGATTATTCCAGGCTAAAAGTCTAGGTGAGTATTATTTGTAGAAAGATAGTTGTTTAACATAGGAGTATACACAATTGTATACAAGGCATAATGCATTTTTACATTTGAAATAGAGGCTCAATCGGTACATTATCTATGGCAGCAGATTATACATAGGGAAATTCGACAGTATTTTTAAGACTTCATGCTGTAGCACCAACAACACGTGACAAAATAAATCATTAAAGTTCTGATTAGAAACCCGTGTGGTAAATAACCCGTCACTGGATATGGTTAAGTCAGGAAGTGACACAAAAGAGTTTTGAACTGAACAATAGCGATCGTTTTCATTGACCAATACATAAAGCCAAAATCAAAATCAGAAGCAACACGTGTGGCTTTCTGTAGGATCGAACTCTTCCACTTCTATTCCGACAGAGGATCATCATTGCAACTTTTCTATTGTATATGTAATAAATAAATTCGTAGAAATATAAGTCTTGTCAGTTTAGCACAGTTTGGTTGCGAGCCGCCTATCAATCACTTGGTCGTGGTTTCAAATCACGGGTAAATGTTAATCTTAGACAAAGGTTTAGTTTAATGTGAAGTGATACACGGTCACCGAAGAGTTTGCTGCTTTCAATCGGGTGAAGATTGTTCTTGCTGTTCTTTTGGGGAAAAAAAAGTCAACTCCAATTTGAGCCAGAGTTTGACAAAAACAAAACATCGAAAAAAAAAAACAGGTTCTGTTCAAAACCCGCGACTTTCTTTATACAGTGTTTGGCAATGTTTGTGTACGTTTATTTCTGAACTAACCGAATAGTTTTTCATTGGCAATTCAAGTTATCCCCGTGCAAACATCAAAAACAAAATAAATGATTATTGCAACAGAAATAAAACGAAAAATATCGTCCAAATTGCAACATATTTCGTTGGAAAATGATATAGTTATATATATTTATTTTAGCAGTGAACACTTTGGAGTTTGCTTTCTTTTTTTTTTTGTTTGTTTGTTTCTTTGGGGTTTTTTTTTCCTTTCTTTCTTGTACTCTATATCTTTTGTCATCTCGAGAATTGATTTTTGGGGAAATAGAATAATATGACGTAATGTTACTTGAAGAAGAAAAATATTTGTCTGTTTTTGCCCGCTCTCTATATTATATCTTTCTATCTTAATCAAGATTTCTTCTCTTTTATTTCCCCCCTTTAACAGTTTTCTTTTTCTGTTAAGAACGCTGCTCCTCTTTTTAAGCACTCAGTCTCCGGGTCATTTAATTCCTTACAAGCACTGTTGACCTATTTGAATCTTGTCTTGACAAGGTCTTATGCCGTTCTTAGAAACTGCGACCGACTTATGTCATAGTTAAAAGATGCATCAATCACCAAAGTGTGACTTTCGTGTGGAGAACATCGGAATAATCTTTAAGTTATCCGAATTCCATAAATAAAGCATCACCATTAATTCTTGATTTATTTTTGTTGATTTTTGTTGACTTCACGTTCGTGGGATGTAAAATGATCTTAGCAATGCAATATAAACAATAAAAACAAGTTGGAAAGAAAAACTAGTAAAAATAATCCAAATTGCGGTTTGAATTTCATGTTTCTCTTTATAAATACATCAGCTAGTAAATGTTATCTCGGCTTGTCACGCGTGACTTTAACAACCAAGATGATGGCACTAGTCCAAATTGCTGAATGTATCACTGAAATAATTCATTAAAAAAAAATCAGGCTGAGAATTCCAGATTTGAATGGAGTATTTTGACGGCATCTAGGTGTAAGATTGTGAAATATCACATTTTTGCCTTATCGATACAACTGTTGGTGAACTTTGATTCTTATACTTGGATGAAAGTAGTAAAAATATACTTCTGGACGCTAGAATCTACCAAATAGACAGCATGGGCTGACAAGTTATAACTATAACAATATGATTAACATGTTTGAGGTCAATGTGATAAAATTATTCCTGTGTCACAGAGTTGATTCCATTACAGCAGATAAAATTATTCAATTAATTCTTTTTTTGCTACTATTTACTTTCATCTCTATTCATCTTGCTTTTCGTCGACACTAAATTTAGTCTGGTTTCCCTTTGGCTGTGAGTGAATAAATTGATATCGAATAATTTCCCAGTGAGAATCGATCTCACGACTTTCTATGACAGGGGGCGGCCAAGTTAACACCGGACAGCTCTTGCACTGGACTATAAGAACGAGTTGCAAGTGAGAGTTCAAAACAAACTCTTAAATCTTCTGTCTCGATTCCTCCTTGCCATAAAAAGCAACAATTGAGATCAAGGTAAATAGTATCAAAAATTAAAGAGAAAGATGAAACTATCGAGTGTTTTATACTGTATTTTATCTGACTTGTGTGCTGAGATTAGTTACTGATTGGATAATGACTGTTAAACATGTCCTGAAAGAAATGATGACCTTATTTCCTGGCCTTTAATACGCGCTTGAAAAGTATAGAAAAATATTACAGTGTCCAATGCATTGGATTTATAGACGAGATGTTGATCACTGATGGTCCAATATACACAGTGATTAAATTGATTGGAATTACAATAAACGGTAGTAAAAAAAATATAGCTCTATAAAACGTGCGCCTTACTAGCCGGAAAATTGAATAATCAAGGAAAAATATTAGTTTCGAAAGAGATTTTTTGAATCAGAATTAGTAAATAAGATTTAGAATTACAGGCAATGAGGAAACAAGGTATTTACTAGAAAGTTGGAATAAGATGTTTAAAACCCACTCGCACACGCAGTTGCACACACGAGGAAGAATAATGAAGGAAGAAATGGATGATGAGATTGAAAAAGAGGAAGGGGGGAATGAAGGAAAGAAAAGAAAAGCACGAATGCCGGAGAAATATAGGGAAATAAAATAATGGATAAATAGAATGAAAGAAAGAAGAAAAAGATTAATGAAAGAAGGGGGATGGAAGGAAAAAGAGGGTGCAAAAAAGAAAGGGAGAAAAGAAACGAAAAGGAGGGAGGGGAGAGTGAAGTAAGCGCGGAAGATTGAAGGAAGAAAAGGAAAGAAAGAAGGAAAAGGAGAGAATGGGTGCAAAGGAAAAAGAAAAGAAGAGAGAGAGAGAGAGAGAAAAAAAGATTATTCAAAGCATGCACACACACACACACACACACACACACACACACACACACAAATGTGTTCAAACGCATACGTATGTACATTCACACCCACGAAGAACATAATTCGATGAAGGAAGAATGGAAAAATAGGGAAGAAGAAAGGAATGATTGGAGAGAAAAAATGAAAGAAGGAAATGAAAGGAGATACGGAGAAAAAAGAAGGAAGAAAGGAGGGAAAGGAGGTAATGAAGGCAAAGAAAAGACGATGAGTAAACAAAGGAAAGAAAGAAAAAATGAAATATGGAAGAAGGAAAAAAGGAGGATAGGGAAAGGAAAGAGGGAAAAGAAAAGGAAAGGGAGAGAAGGAAAGAAAACAGTAAAAAAAAAAATACAAAGTGGTGGGGGGGATGAAAAATAGGGAAGAAAATAAAGCTTATTAATAGGTGAATTGAAGAATAAGATTGGTGTAAAGAAAGATAGAAACAAAAGAAAGGAAGTGAAAAAAGAGAAACATGCTTATTTGTCAGAAATAAAGAGATAGATATTGAAGCAAGTGAGATTTTTTGGCAATGAGAAAAGAGAGGAAGAAGAAAAAAAAAGAAAGAAAGAGATCAAGAGCATACTGGAAATGCAATAGAATTAGGCTATGATAATCTGTATTGAAAATGCTGCAGAGAAATAGGTGGATAAATTAAGAATATAGAGAAAGAAAGAGTAAAAGAAAGAATGAATGAATGAAAGAAAAAGAAAGAATGTAACAAAAAGAAAGAATACAAAAAAAAGGCTGTACAAAAGAACGTAATAAATGAAAAATAAATATTTGAATGAAAGAGAGAAAATATAAAAAATATTTCTATTAAACGTATTGAAGAAAGCAAAAGAAAGGAAGAGATAACGTGTTAAAGAGAGCCTGATAGAGAATGAAAGAGAAAAGACGTATAAAGTCAGTTCTATAACTAAATAAAATGAGAAAGAAAGGCGGAAAAAAGGGAAGAAAGAAAGAAAAAGAAAGAAAGACAGAAAAAACGGAAAATAGAAAGAAAAAGGGAGGAAAGAAAGACAGAAAGATAGGGTAGTAGAAAGGATAAAAAAGTAAAGAGAGAAGGAAAGCTGATTTGGAGAAGGAGAAAGAAAAAAGAAAAAAAAAAGGAAGGAAATAGTAGTATGAGTTAAGGCGATTGCCGCGCCCTTTGGGTGAGAGTGTTTCAGGTTGGGTACAGGGGTAAAAAAAAAAAAAAGAGAAGAAAAATGGCACGTCAGTCATCCCACTATGAGCTAGTGGTGTTGGCACAGGAAACACGGGGCACCCTTCGCCGAACCCATAAATATAAATAGAAGGGTGGATATCATCTTGTCTTAAATGCAACACTGAAGAGACAGATGTTGTTGCAGCATACAGGTATATATAGCCCACTTGTCAGGCCTTCTCTCTGGGCTCTTTTTATCCTTCTCCCTCAAGGGATGAGATGCGGGTGTTTCTGTGCATCAGTGGAATTTCACGAAAGGCCGTCTTTCTCTGTGTCAAAGGGGCATTTTGGATCACGTAATATCTATGTCGTAAGATGTATAGAAAGAACGGAAAAAAAAGGAGAAAAAAAATTCGGCGAAAATTTCCCGAATTTTTAGGTTAATTTTTTGGTATTCAGCTTTTCATCTTATATTTTTCCAAATATTTTTAGAAACAGTCAGCCAAAACTGTCATCAGAACTATTAACATACGTTTCTTCAGTTTTTTAGTTGGTCTGGCTGCCAATGTAAGTATGTATGTATTGCGTGCACAGGCCACACCAAGGGAACTAATGGGGTGAAAATTTAAAATTTACTCCTTACTATGAGTTGAAAAAACGTTTTTTTTTCCAAATATCCCCTTAAAAGATTTTTTCTAGTGAGGGGTTCTATTTATAACGTAAGTTTGTGCTACATTTTCCCTTGGTTTGTATCCAAGCATTCACACTTGTTTTTTGAAAATTCAGACTTTTTCTTAGTGAGCACAGCCTGACAAAAGGCGAGAGAAGTAACTTATTCAGTGATCACCCTTTTTTCAATTCTTTTTATAGATCGTTCCAACACAACATCTGACGGTTTCTATTGAGTGACTAACCAGATTTGGTTGGTTTTCATGAAAACGTTTCCAATGTGTGTTTGATTAATTATTTTTGTGTCCGCTTGTTATTTGGAAATTTTGACTTAGTTGTGATCACTGACGAACACCAGGCGACAGGTGTAACTTATCCATTGATTATCACTCTTTTCTAATTTTTAATTGATCACCCCTAACATGGTATGCTACCAAAAGATGTTGACCGCATGATGGTTTCTATTGAATAGCTAACCTGACCAATATAACTTCGAAATTTTCCCCTTTGTAGGTTAATTATGAACAATCCTACTACCCATTTTATCTTTTTAGGCTGAGAGTATGAATAAATAAATAATGCACACACACACACACACACACACACACACACACACACACACACATATATATATATATTGAGAGAGAGAGAGAGAGAGAGAAAATTGAAGGCTTTAAACACGCTATATATATATATATATATATATATATATATGTATATACATATATATGTGTGTGTGTGTGTGTATGCACACACACACACACACACACAAACATATATGAATAAGCAAAGGTGATTTAAGGAACTGAATTTGCTCAAACCGAATTATTTACGGTATTGAACAAAATAACGGCGATGATAGGAATATATATATATATATATATATATATATATATATATATATATATATGCGCACACACTCATACAGAATACGTACATAATAACACGAGGTGCTAAAGTATTTGCATCAAATTAAGGGAAACGCACGAAATATGAACAAAGAAATGAACTCGAATATCAGATGGGGGCGTCTGGCACCTCTTCCTCTCATTCTGAAAGCTTGTTCCAAAACATGACAATTGAGTATGGCAATGATTTAAAAGAGGGCAATATTTCAATATCTAAAAAATGTGGTGTCAAAGATAAATCATAAGCTAGCAATTATGAGAATTACAATAGTATGTAGTGCCTAGATACCTTTGGACTCTACACACACACATACACACGCACACACACGGACACTGACAAGCACGTGGGTAGACGGACATACATAACTATATATAGACTAGTAAGCTTTACAGTTTTGACGCAATAGAAGTAAAAGTTGTGTTGTTCAGATGACCATTAAAGACCAAATGGACACATATTTGGAGCCTTGCCGATTGGGATTTTACCTCAAAGGCGTGGTGCTTCTCTGTATAGTCAAGTCCAAACGGCTCGGGATTCGTCCTGTAACCAAAAGACCTGCACTCTTGTTTTTGAGACAACAGTTGCGAAGACTAGATATTATGGTACTATATGTGAACGTTTCGTGTTGGGGCCATTGGTTGTTCACCATGTAAACTTTTCGGGATTTAAAGCAAAACAGTTAAAATAACGTGAATCCCCTACCAGGTTGATCAAAACAGTCACGATTTTAATATTCACGTATTTGACGATGAAGGATCAGGAAGTATAACGACGGATGTGACTCGTTGTTCGAGTCACTTCTGTTGAGTGCTTACCCACGTGAATATTATGTCGGATTTAATTTTGGACTGCATGCTAACCAACATGATATCATTTTTGAGAATACTAGTTGATCAGAAAAGATCATTCATTTCTACTGGTATATTCAACCAAAGAAACTTACAAAATATTTCGAGATCACTAATCTTTATATACATAAGCGCATATGGATTTCAAATCGGTATCAGTTGAAATGCAAGCCACCAAACTTTGTCGATATTCTTTAGTTATAGATTATTACTATTTCCATTTCACTTACTTAGTCTTTTCTTTGAAAAGTTCAAACAAGGAGAGGATGGAAAATAAAAGAAAAGAAAAAAGAAAAGAAGGAAAGAATACGAAATCGTGAAGGGAATAAAGAGAAGGGGAGAAAAAGGGAGGAAAAGAAGGAGGAGAGAGAGGAAGCAATGCAAGAGAGATGGAGAGAGGAAAAGAAGGATGGGAGGAAGAGAGAGGAGAAGAGTAAGAAAGAGGAAGGAAAGAAAGCTTGGCTGTGCTAGAGCCACTCTCCTTTACTTCATTAAGATCTTAAAAGTAAACAAAACAAAATTCATTTCCCCTGTACAATATCGTTCCAGAACTACGTGTCCCATTTGTAATTCCTATGAATGGAATTTGCAGACTTTATTAAAACCAGTCGACATTAGTTGGACTTTCGTCATCAGTTTTTGCGGCACTGTCACTATCATTTGGGCATGACGTCACTGGTTTTTAGTTTGGTCATTGTCATACATCATCGTTGTTAAATACGAAAATAAATTCACTGAAGGGGGAAAAGTAAAACAAAAGAAAGCTCGTTAATAGGTGAATTGGAGAATCAGATCGGAAAAAAAGAAAAGCACAAAGAATGTAACGAAGACGGAGAAAGGAAGGAATGAAAAAAAGGTGAGGCACAAAGAATGTAATAGAGAAGGAGAAAGGAAGGAATGAAAAGAAGGAGAAGCATGCTAAATCGTCAGAAATACACAGATGTATAAATATTGTGGAATGTGAGATTTCTTTGCAATGTGTTCAAACACCTTGCTTTTTCAGACGCTCTCATTCGCTAATACCATGCTCACTGATTACGGCGTTCCAAAATGTCACGCATATGAGAACATATGTGTATATCCGTATCTCTCATAAATGAATCACTTTAACCCGCGTGTGTACCAAAACAAATTATACACAAAGTTATCCAAAAGTTATTCAAAATGATCTCAAGGAAAATGGATCTTTTATCAAGAATTATTAGTACGAGATTTAGGCATTGTCTGTCTCAAAATGACCGTAAAGAGTCTGAAAAGGCACTTTTTCGCGGAAAAAAGGTTTTAAATGGTGCTTAGTGGTGTACTCATACGATTGTGTAAGGTTGTAGCTCCAGGAGCCCCAGGGACAGACAGATATACATACCTACATAAACTTACCCATACACATAGAGATAGGCACATCGACACATACACTTGAAGAAAAATTTTGTGGCCCACTTGGCTGGTTGGTCAAGCCATTTGTGGGCCTACGACGATTCGATATCTCTCTCTTTCTTTCTCTTTCTCTCTCTCTATCTCTATCTATCTATCTATCTATCTATCTATATATATATATATATATATATATATATATGTGTGTGTGTGTGTGTGTGCGTAAAGCGACAGCCAAAATGTCAATTATTACCTCTAAACTTTGCTTTTGAGGCCAGGGCAGTGATCATGTGAAATCTACTTATTTCCAATTGGACACTGGGCGAATTTGCGCATTTTTAATCACACAAAGTAAGAAAAATAATTTCATATGAATATCATTATCCTGGCCATAAGAGCAAAGTTTGAAGGCAATTATATTTTAATACTTTTAGCACATACATAATCAGGAAATACCGATCACTAACAAGGAACAAAAATTGAGTTGCACGATTCAAACCGAAGGTACTAAGGTTTGATGATTACGAAGGACGCGGTAAAATGTACCAGTCTAATGACTTTTCTCTTCCGGGGTTTTTATCTGGGAGAGGCCTTGCATATTTTGATCTTAACCCAGGTGGGAAAACCCAAATCACAGGGGTTTCGTGGCGTTTTTGCCCGACGGGTGGCTGAGAAAAAAGAACAGATGAGAACGCACTGATAAAGAGAACTTGTGCACCAGACGACCCCATCCAGACTCACAAGGAATTATTCCCCGAACCTCTTTTGATTCCTTTATTTTACATCGATTACGGGTATTTATCGATTTGATCTTGGAGCAGCACCAATAACCTGTCTGTTACTATTTGGGAAATGGAAACGAATTAAAGAAAAAAAAGAGGCCTGGTTAGTCACTCAATAGAAACGGTCACGTGATCTACGTCTTTTGGTAGCATGCTGTGTTAGGGGTGATCAGTTAAAAAAATTGACAAAAAAGGGGATCAATGAATTAGTTATTTCTCTCGACTTTTACTGGGCGGTGATCATTAAAAAATCAAGCGTGGGTGTTGTGGTGCACTAACAAAAGAGTCAATATAGCAAAAACGTATATTACAAATCGAACTGCTCCCCTCAAAAAAAACTATTGGAGGGTGTAGAAAAATGTTTTTTCTTGACATAATAAAGAGTAAATGTTTAAATTTTCAGCCCTTGGGCTCCATTGACACGGCCTGTATGTATGAGACACAAATACATGCTTACATAGCCAGTCAGTTTGCCAGACCACCTTAAAAGCCGTAGAAACCTATGTTAACAGTTTAGTTGACAGTTTTGGTTGACAGTCTCTAAAAGTCTCTTCGAACGCACAGATTTGGTTGGCTGAAATGGAATTTGATCGTGTCTGAGTGAACATGCATCAAGTTTTACGATACCGACTCTTACCTACTGTTATTGCTTGGCAGTATGCTTCACTTGGGGAGGTTAGGTCTTATGGCGCCATATTTCCCTGTCGGTAGCGTCTGTTGTCCACTGCTGATAGTTGATTCCACAGACGATGAGAGTTTTTGTATCTCTTCTTTGGCGTCCCACAAATTTAGTACTGGGCCATTTTTACAATAAACGTAAGAAGGGTAGGTTTTTATTCAGAAATGGAAAAAAAACATTACTCTAGCAAGCATCGTCAACTAGAGCTGTCATTAAAACTTCCAACATAAGTTTTTTTTCAATTTTTCACTTGGTCTGTCTGTTTGACTGAATGGCTGGCTATTTGTGTGTGTATCGTGCGAACCCGTACCAATGGAGCTAGAGGGCTGAATATTTACATTTACTCCTAATTACGTCTAGAAGAACGTTTTTTAAGTCCCCCTCCCCAGGATTCTTCATGTGGAGTCATTAATCTACCGAATTACCTTTCTACCTAACTACTCACCTTTGCGTTTGTATCTATGTATAGAGATTTCTTAATTGTTACTGGTTTCATTCCCCCTGAACCAAGGTGTGAAAAAGCATGGTTACGCAGTTAAGCTGTTCCAGCACTTCCTGACTGTTTTCGTTATTAGCAGCCTTTCCCTCAGAATATTACAAATGTTTTATGGAAATATTTACATTTAAAAATAAATAAAGACCAAACCAGTTCTAGGTGGATAACTCCTAATTGCCCTGAAACACCTCCCCCTTTTCCTTTTTTTTTACTCCTTTTTGGTCACGTTACCAGAGAAAACATTAATAGTTCGAGAAAAAAAATTAAAGTTTACACCAAGGAGAAATTTAACATTGAAAAACTTTGACAGCTCTCAAATTTCTTGATAGTATAATTCATTTTATCTTGGGTTATTCATTTTTGAGACATTGAAGTGACTTTCAGATAACTCTCGTATTTTTGAATGTAGTATTATTCATTTCAGCTTTTCACAGTGTTTGCCGATTTGAGGAAAATGAAGTAAACTATCTAGGGTACACTCCCTAGCTTCATTAAAATCCAAGACGTGAACAAAATAGAATTTCTCTATATAATATTATTTCAAAACTACGTGTCTCATTTCAACTCCTTCATTTACAGTTCTTGTAAATAGCATTTGCTGACTATAGCAGAACAAATCAACCTGAGTTGAGATTTAGAAGTGGGAGTAAATTCATCCGTTTTTGCGTACGTGACTGGGTCACTGTTATTTTTGCATGACATCACATGTTTTTCATCTGGTCATTGTAATCCGTCCTTGTTGCATTAACATTAACATTACAAAAGTCAAAACTCAAGTGTAAGAGATTGACAAAAGGAAAAAGAATAAGTCTACTCAATCTAATGGTTAATCCGCTACTAGTGTCAAAAGCAAGGAAATACCTACTCAGCCTAATGATCAATCCACCATTGATCCCGAAAGCAAGGAAAAATCTTCTGCTTTCAGTTGTATTCGATCCACAAATCAACTGATATCTAGAAGAACGCTCTAGAGTTCTGTGCCACGAAGACACTACTGGAAACGCAACTTTCATTTGTAATTATAAATATTACCTCAAATCACGAACGAATGTCAACATCCTCTTCAAAATTCTCATGTTTTTATGAAATTTGATGGTCAAATAATTATATTGATTGTTTTAATGACATCCTTAGTGGCAAAGTAATGTTCACTTGTAAGAAAAATAAATAAGATATGTATACTTCTTATCATATAAAAATAGTATTTTTCATAACAGGTACTGAATATGTACAAAAAATAAGAAATACTGATAACTTGTAAACGTGAGTCGACATGACACGACGTAACGAAATAACTCTTTCTTTTCCGTTCTAACTGTTATTCATGCCTTGAATTCGCACATCTTGAATTCCAGATCTGACTAATTGCGATGATAAAGTCCACTCTGAAAGTTTGACAAATACATTGTCCAAACACAAAAGAGAGAAGAAAACCCTACGAGCAGTTACATGCATTTACGACATGCACCTGCTCCTTGGGAGCACAGATTATCCAAACCAAAAGTGATTAGCGGGCACAGAGATCTGAATCAGAGCTTTCTGTCTTTGAGAGGACACGAGACAAGAACTTCTGGAATCAAACAAAGAAAGCAACAGAATGAAAAGTGGCATTTCATTGCTAGTGAGGACATAAAATGCACCCATAAAACAGTAAATTGATTAGAAGGATATAGAATGAAAGATCTAAACTGTCATCGATAAGTAAATATTGAACGCAAAAAGACTGATTCGATGATTCATTTGTTGATTGATTCGTAATTACAGTTAAAAACTATGCGCAACATTTGTATCATTAAAAAGAATTGGAAGATACATTCGGCCATGATTCTGCGTTACGAGGTCATCATCATCATCATAATCAGTCTCTTAGCGTCCGTCGTTGGAAATAGACCTTCCCCAGGATTTGCCACACTTCCCTATCATGGGCGTCACGGAGCCAGTATTTCCTGAACTTGTCTAGTTCGTCTCTTCATTTAACACTTTGCCGGCCTCGGTTGCGTATGTGGTCTCGGAGGATCCATGTTGTGAGTCGCGATGTCCATCGATTGTCTGCCATTCTTGCAACATGGCCGGCCCACTGCCATTTGAGATTTTTAATGGATTCTATGATGTCCCTAACTCTTGTCTTTTCTCGGATGTACTGTGCTGTCTTGTGGTCTCTCCATGTGATGTGAGTCCTAGCATAATTCTTTCATGTGCACGTTGCATGGTTCTCAATTTTCGGGTCTGTCTCTTGGTTAGGTTCCATCACTTTATTGCACCCTACCTTGGCCAATCATATGATACAAATCAGGATATTATTGTATGAGGTTATATCAGCGAAATACTAGGTCAACAACTCCCAGACACTTATTGCTTTCACCGCATTTACCATTATCTATCAATTCGCCTCAATCACGATCCAATTCACACCTCTCTCGAAATAAGGCCAAGCGAACTTGAAGATTTTCTATTAACTATTTATAATCTACGGGGAAGCTATTTCGTATGTGTGTGTGTTTGTGAATATGTATTATTAAGAAATGGATGTATCATCTGACAGAATATTTATGAATACGTTGTATTATTTGAAACTTTGTTTGAAATGACCCCCAGTTTTTACATAGAAAATTACTCTCTTGGCCTAGACATCGGAAATAGAAAATATGGCTTCTGCATGAATTTCTTTGATTCTATTCTTTTATTCTATTCACGCTGTGTAGGCCAAGTGACTCATTCTCCGTATAACAATAAGCTATTGAAGAAAATGAGGCTACAGTAGTCTCATTTTCTTTGATTGTTTATTCTATTTACATTGTCACGGCTAAGTGATACATTAGCCATGTAACGACGGGAGATCATTTCAGACAAGAGACTCTGTATGAAATAACGCGATTTATTATCACACATACACACACACGTACAAACATATATATATATATATATATATATATATATATATTAATCAGTGGTGTATGGTGTTCTGTATCTTGGGTGTACTGTGTACTACGGAGGCGTACAAAACAAAAATATTTTAGTGTCTATAAAAATCAATGGGTGATTGAACTTTTTTGGTACAATGTAGGGAAGTTGGTCCCGAATGTAGGAATTATAGAATAAATAGAAAACAGAATTTGAATTATACCTGATTATCAGCGGTCAATCCAAATTTTGTTCTTCCATTCATTCTCTTATTTCTTTTTATTTGTTCGTTTGTAACATCGAATAAGTGAGGATGTGAAACTCAACAAATTATAATCGGGACTGCTTCCACTACATCCTACTCAGAAGGCTTTTACTGTCCGTTGCTTCTCGGAGACGCTAACATATTTTGGCGTTTTTGTGCATCCATAGCACACAGCACACCCAAGATAGAAAGCATCATACGTTACTAATATATATATATATATATATATATATATATATATATATATATATATATAGAGAGAGAGAGAGAGAGAGAGAGAGAGAGAGAGAAAGAGAAAGAAAGTGAGAGTGAGTGAGTGAGAAAGAAGCTTAACCAAACTAATGTTTGATTGAGAATCACTGACCTTCCAATAATCGGTACCCTACAGTACTCTTAAGCCTTATTCGCTGATACAGGAAGATTAATTTTTGGTGAGAGTTAATGTGAAAGAGAATTAGTTTAAAAGCAAGAAAAATGAATGTCTTCGTCGGACAAAGTGCAGAATGTTTTAACTACTAATTACTTACTAATTACCCACTGTTATTGTTATGTCAATATCATTTGGAAACGAGCAGGTTGATGTAGAGAGAAATATATTCTTTGTTACTACATAAACCGGTTTAGTCACTCCAGCTTGATTGTTTATATTCATTACTTTTCTGTATTTTAGGAACAGTTCCATCTGCTCAGTCAATACCAGAGTAAACATTTTATGGGAAATAATCTCTTTCTTTCTTTCTCTCTCTCTCTCTCTCTCTCTCTCTCTGTTCCCCCCCCCCCCTCTATCTCTATCTCACTTTGTCTGTCTGTCAACCCTCTCTCCTTCTCTCTGTCCCTATCTCTGACAGTCTTTTTTTTCTTCCTCCTCTGTTTCTTTCTCACTTTCCCTGTCTCTGTTTCGGTCTATATGTTTGTCTCTCTCCTCCCTTTAACCCTGTGTCCCTGTCTTTGCCCCTGACTGTGTCCGTCTGTCTATTTCTCTGCTTGTCCGTCCGTCTGTCTCTGTCTGTCTACCTGTCTCCCCTCTTTTAAAAAAAACTTTCTGTCAACCTCTTTGTTTTTCTCTCTTCTCTATCTCTGTCTCTGTCTGTCTGTCTCTCTCTCTCTCTCTTTCTTCCTCTTACATTTCTTGTCTCTGTTTCTATATGTTTGTCTCTCTTCCCTCCGTTTCCTCCCTGCCCTTGTCTTTGTCTGTTTGTCTCTCTGTCTGTCTATCTGTCTTTGTTTCTGTCTCTCTCTCTCTGTGCCACGTCCCTTCAGGGCGTGGGAGATTCTGCCCTCTCCACATGTGCATTACCATGGTTTTAATTGGCAAGGATAGTGGAGTGGTTCACCCACTGCGTTCTCTTCTCTTTTGAATTCAAAGTTGTCCTTCTCGTAGACTGGTTGCATTCCAAGTCTAAAGAGCCTAATCCACCCAGCAACTTTATCAACATCTGTTGAGAAAAGATGGATGTCATTGCCAAGGTCATCAGTGTGAAGTGAACGCAAACAGCCTGTACCAGAGTTTGAACTTGGCCCGCCGATTCCATTGTCCGCGCTGTTAACCTCAACGCCTTTTTTCTCATCCTGTAGTGAATGCCAATTGTGGATGACAATAATGTTTAACAATGACAGGCAATAAATTTGAAAATTTCTTTCAATTTTTTCAGACGAGGAACTATCATCGTGTATAAGTTTCTTCAAACTGTTGTCCTCAACTCAATTCATCTTTTGAATACAACGTTTCGGCTGTTGTACCCTAAGGCATTCTTCAGATGGATGTCCTAATCTTGAGCTGTTCCGGAGTGCTGAATCGGTACCCATCGAAGCATTAGGGTAGAATGTTCCCGTCCCGCTGTCTAATTGCACGTGGAATTTCGGTATAATAGATATGATGTCAACATTTTCTTGCTTATGTCCTAAGAATCATGAAGTTTTAATGAGTCCCCGATGACCACAACCGAATGCTATTTTTATTGTTCCTAATACATACAACTATCGAAAAATTACCAGTAACTTCTTTTCCACGGATCGACGAATAAGCTAAAGAGTATAAACATGTACATGATTGGGTAGGAAGGGTTATCTAGTCGGAATTGTGCCACGACTAAAATTATGTGGGTATTTGAACCTCTATGTAAATAAAAGACCGAATATACGTCACACTTCACAATAAAATTCCATAGTGCAGGCCTTTGGGCTATTCACGTACAAGTCTCACATTGACTAAGGACCTAAAAATGCGTGGAAAAATCTCCCAAATATTCCTTCGTGGAGTCAAGCCATTATCTTTCTCTGTCTCTGTCCGTGTCTATGTGTGTGTGTCTGTGTGTGTCTCACTTTCTATCTATCTATCTCTCTCTCTCTATATATATATATGTATATGTCGTTTTGCATCTCCTTTGTAAATCAAATCAACCAAAATCATGGAACAAACATACTAATATTCTTGTTGCTTGTCAGGCCGTTGAATTTTCTGCTTAAGTTTGAACTTCCTTAAAAGGGCCTTCTCTTTGCTTCATTAGTAGCCACAAAAAAGTCACATTTGATTTACTTTGGCGTCCGATGTCTTTTTCTCAAACTAAATCGTTCAATTTTCCAAGTACAGTATTCTAAAAAATAAAATTCAGTGTTAATCAATCATGTCACGTGAGTGTGAAGCAAAATTATTTGATAAGAAAGTATGGATTATGTTGTATACTGGCACTGCAAGTACGCTCGGTTTGATATTGGTGGTATGTTCACAAGTCCGACACCAAGTTGCGTTTTCACAAGAGAACAACGCATTTTTGGAAGAGTTCGACACACAGTCAAATTTTAGTCAGCGACCTCAAGGGAATAATGCCTGCTTTGCTTGGCGATTAGAATGGAATTCCCCTTATTGGTTCCACACGTATTTCATAGCCGGCGTGGTACCATTTATTTTCATTGTTATCCCGAGATTCTAAAGCTGAGAAGAAGAGGTGATGCCCTTAAATTAGAAGTGGGGATGATACTCAACAGATTGTAAAAGAGGAGAGAGAAAATAGTTGTCCCGGAATGGTTTGAACTTGCACCGTCAACTTTGAAAACCATAATGGTTGAATCTGACAAAATAAAAATTGCCATCTAAAATTCAAGTGAGCGGAACGCTACTCAACATCACGCACACGCCATGAAATCATGAGAAATATTGAGAAAGTGTTTGGTGTGTTGGGTCGATGATGTGTCATAGCGTCACTCGCCACTTTCCCGGGCAATTATCCGGCAAAAGGCGTTAAATTTATTTTATCAGTTGGAGCAAGAGAAGGCAGAGGAAGTCACGCAAACCGTTATTGCTTCTCGTGGATGCTTCAAAATCTTCAAGAAACGATCCAATCTCCAGAGCATCAGGATAAGAGGGGAAGTGCTGAAATCCAGACTGCATCGAAATTCCAGGCACAACGGAAGGCTATCATGGGAAAATGTAAATATTCATCAAATCTAGTTTCTAATGGGACAGATTTTCTCTCACTTTATTTCTCTTTCTTTCTTTCATTTCACCCCCACTCTCTTTGTCTCTATCTATCTATATGTATCTCTCTCTCTCTCTCTCTCTCTATATATATATATATATATATATATATATATATAATATATCTGTGTGTATGTGTGCAGCCTAATGATGGATAAAGCATTTGTTTTACATTTATTCCTTGTCAATAGATTTGACTCAGGGGCTTATATTAATGACATAATTCGAATTTTCTGCTTGTACTTGATACTGCAGACTTACAACCTTGTATGTATTGTTATTTATCTAGAATAGCTTAGTCTGGTACAGGGACACAGTAGTGCGGTATTTTTGAGGCCCGAAATCACAACCCTGGGGAATTGCTTTACATAAGGTACTTAACATCGATCTCAACATCGATTCCCATATTTATCCTCTCTGTATACATGTGTGTGCATGTGTGTGTGTGTGTGTGTGTGTGTGTGTGTGTGTACAGAGAAAGACGGAGAGAGAAAGAGAAAAAGAGGATAGAGAGGAAGACAGAGAGATAAAGAGATACGCTTGTTTACTTTCATATTTCATATTCATATTTCATATACATCAATTATCGAGGCGCTTAAATTTGCAACTTATTCCATTTTTCTTCTGTTTCTCTTTCATTGATTCCCGTTGCCTTCTCCTTTAATTCCTTTTTTTTGTTCTCTTTTCATCATTCTCTCTCATTTCTCTTTCCCCCCCCTTCTTTATTAAATTCCTTTTTCCTGATTCTCTCTTTCTCTTCTCTCTATTCATTGTTTTGTCCAATCCCTGCTAGTCGCCTGTAATATGTGCCTGTACGATTAATTTTTAATGGCCGATATGTTTATGCCTCCTTCTTCGATTTTGTACTCTTGTTGATCTCAACGGCACCAACAGACAACTCCCTAGATCCATAATTTTCTCCTGAAGACGAATCTTCCCATTAAGAAAATGCACTCGATTTATTTTATTATATCTTTAACCGTATCAAGTGTTGAACTGAGGGACATTTATCGCCCCTGAATGCAAACGGCAGATCGGCAAACAGCCCATTTTGACTGCCAGTCCTTATAGCTCTTAAGCCATCAACGGTTTGACAGTGTTGCATTGGGGCTCTTTTTTTTCCTTTCTGTTCTATCGCATCTGCGACTGAAAAATATTACTCAACAAATACGTGCGCCCAGGAAGAAGTAAACCGGTATTATGCTACATAAAGCAAGGAAATAAAGGAGAAAAAAAAGAAAAGACTAAATGGACGTTTTGTTTTCGATGCGATCACTCGTAGAGCGAAAGACGATCTTTCTCGTAAAACATTACGTGGCTGTCATTTCGCCATATAAACTGTTATTTTATATCAAGTTCAATAATCATTGGATAAATAAATAATGGATATCATCTCAGCGTGTTTTATTTCTATTCATAAAATGTTCCGTTGTAGGATTCTCCTTCGGTTGTAAATTTTTAACCAGAAATAATCTCATTCCGTATGATAGTGATATACTAGAAACACAAGTATTAAGTGATGATAGGCGAAACCAAGGGCCAGAGAACTTTTTTGGAGGTGCACTGGATTAATTCTGGGTCTATGTCTTCCGGTCCAAAGCGAATAAAAATTAGACAATGATCATACGAAGACCTGGATACAACTTCTTTTAATCACTTGAATGCTCTTTTTTTTACCATTCTAGGATTATATACCAAAATGAATTTCTATGTATTGTCAATAAATGAGATCCTTTTTTTTGAGGCGGTGGGGGGGGCAAATTCTGGTTCAAATTTCGCAGTTTCTATAATCAGAATTGACAGCAAGTGGCGACCAATTAACATTGACCAACAAATAGATTTGATATACTTCATCTTTGAAATCGTGAAAAATGCTGAAATCAATCCCAGAGCAAGAGATTTTTTTGAAAAAGTGTATCATTCGTCTCATATTCAATGAAGCTGACTGGTCAGATGAAATGAGGCTGGGTCCAGATTTCGACCACGGGTCGTACTTTGCCGAATCCTTGGGTTAAGCAGAACCGACATTCATCTAAATTACAAGACAAGTCCAGGTGGATAATGATAATAATAAAAGCTGCTGGCTTCGTGATAACACTGAAGATTGAGGGACGAGAGGTCTTGGGTCTTAATTGTGTAAATCAACATATTAAACAGTACTCATTTCAAAACAATAACAAACCATCATATTTTGCTTCATTCAGACGAATTTTCTCGTCTCTGTCATTTTTATTGCAACGATTCGACTGCTATACCCACCTCCCTCAAGCGTCTGTTATATTTTTGAATGTCAAACCTTGCGCTGACGGGGCATTTGCTTCCTTTTTCACATCGACTGCCTCTGTCAAAGAACTCTTGGAACTGACCTTTCTTGATCCAAGTATCGAATCTGTTCGAAAACATGACCCAAAACGTAAGTCTTGCATCCCGAGGCTAAGATAGATAAGTCATTGATCCATGAACAATTTCCTTCTACAGGTTGGCTCAAAAGTAAGTAGACATTCTTTTCAAAATATTGTGTTTTGAATTTTGTTTGCCTTCATCTTATTTTTTACGGCAACGAGTAAACGGCGCGATCGATTACAAATACTGGTTGTGGTAGAATTAGGGTCTGAGTCCAAGTTGAGATAAAAAGTAAATAAAAATTAGGATGAATGTAAAAACTATCCAAAAAATAACAAATATAATGTGTTACAATGCTTAATCTGATAACGATAATAATCTAAAATTCAAGATTCATCGAACAAGTCCTATGACTTTATGTTTGTAAGACTGGTGACGTTTGAGACGATGACATCCAGTGAAGAGTCAATACTTTTTTTTTTTCAATTTGATCAGTACTGGTTGCTTGATCACTATATGGTCCTATTAACTAAATATATTCTCAAAACATTATATTTCAGAAGGAACACGGCTACTTACTTTTGAATCATCCTGTAATATAAACCTTTAATTTCTTCTGGAGATTCTTGCACTTCGAAGCCAAGATTAAGAACCTTCTTCATTATGAAGACGGTGATATTCAGAATGACTGCATGCTTTCCGGAAATATGCGGTATAATAAGCTTAGTCAAGATAAAAAGCTGAGTTAGCTTTGATCTTCCAATGGGTGGTAAAAATCTGCATTAGTTCGTGCTCACAGATCAAAACAGATCGAAGAAGTAGGCTGGTGATTGCTAGCACACAGCCTCAATGCCGTTCATGGAAAATGGTTCAACGGAAATTCCATTTTTTTGTGGAGAATTTTGGAGAAGATCAAAGTGATCTGTGATGTATGTAATACGTCCCCCTCCCCATTTTGCGTAGTCGAGTGCTTTGAATTAAAAATGAAGTCTCCAGCTAAATTTAAAGCAGTATTCGTTGATTATGATATTGAAATTTACATTCCAGATAAAGTCGTCTTATTTTTCCTAATTACAAGAAAGGGCAAGCTACATGATAGAAGTAGCACGTTGCTTTGTGGAAAATGCCCTTGGGGTTTGCACTTGAACATGGTCAAAATGGTCAAGGAGTCCCATAATGCTTTCTTCTTCATTGACAGTTTAGATGGTTGGTGACATTTTTTTTTTTAATTTGGTTGATCAGTCTTGCTAATTCAGATATTTTTTTTTTCATATTCCGAATTCTAAATTGACTTCCAAATTCGAAAGATTGAAAAATAATTATCGATAAATTGAAAAATGATTAGCAATGTTGAATTGTGAAATGTCAACTGTTAAACTGCTTTATATTGGATCAATTTATTTGGAAGTTATGTGATGCTGTTGTTTTTTAAGCATACTTGTGAAACATCTTCGGTCAGTGTTGAAGTGCGTAATGTTGGGTCAAGTTATTATTGTCACATGGTGCTTTTCTAAGTTTTTGCATGAAGCATTCGTGTCAGATGTCTACGGTCAGCGTTGAACCGCTTTGTGTTGATTCAAATTTATTGATTTTATCAAATAGACACTATTTTGCTAGCAGTGACCGGGTGACGATGATCAATATTCAAAGTTTCTCCAAATGCTTGCTTCAGTTTTAGAGTAATCCTTGTTTATACGGTCCTAAAATATGATAGCATAAGAATAGGCCAGAATATCTCCCTTGATGGCTAACAATGGCTAACGTCACTCAGAAATGCGCATCAAGACATACGAAGTCAACATAATCATTCATTTTACTCATTTTTTCTTCATTTTTTTTCACCAATTTTTATTTTTTCGTCAATTTTTATCATCAAGTGGATGCGTTTATGAAATTTCCACAATCATACCCACCCGCTCAATCTTGAAATAAAACTTTGAACCAAGCCATTAAAATGTTGACAGAATTTGCAGCGTAACATTTTTAGCTATAAAGATCCCTGGAAATGGAAAATCTAGCCAATTTTAGCCATTCTAAAGACAATTATGTATCGTATTTGAGGTCTTAGTAAGCAAAAATTACCAGTTTTATTTATTTTAAGATAGGAAAAAAAGAATCGAGCGATGTGTCAGAGAAGGAATCGTCAGGTAGTTCGGAAAAGTAACTCTTTTCAAGCGAAATCTTCAATATTTAACGCAGAACACATGCTCTTTGACATCTATCGAACTTTTAAATCTATTTTTTCAAGTTCGATGAAAGCAATTAAGGAAAATTAGAGCCATACTTCGGAAAGATTTAAAACTGAGCTAGAAAAAGTCATATTTGAGTCCGTTCAACTTTTTAAAAAAATTTTAATTATCAACAGTTCATACGATATGAGGCTAAAATATATACGCAGAATAAAATAATTACAAATATTTCTGATTGATTGGAGTAATGACGAAAAGTTTGCAAAAGGAAATTTTATCAAAGATCACTTTTTACGACATACATACGAATATTTCGCAAAAAAAAAAAATTTGAATTTATATGGGAAATGAAAGGAAGGTTAGTCTATCAAGACTGTGAAGACCGAAAAATGAATCTTTCTAATGGATCAAATTTAGTTCCCCGAAAACAATATGTGCTAAAACTTAAAATGCGTGGATTCTTAGCTAAATAATTAATGGAAGGTTAACCGTAATTAATCTTTAAATTTCAGACAACTCATCGACAAGTGAAACTTTCTTTAGAGATTGTGGTGGGCAGATCTGTAGATTTTTTTATTGAGGAATGTTTTGAGTGTAAAAAAATACCCAGGAGTTTACTTTCTTTCTCTTTACCTTTGCTTTCTTTTTAAAATTATCTTTCCGTCTTTCGTTTCCTTTTTTAGACAACCTTATTCTTATCTTTCTTTTTCTTTCATAAATTCTGTCTCTTTCACAATTTTTTCTTTTACCTCATTTTTTTCTTTCTCACTTTCCCCCCTTCTTTCTCTTTTCCCCCTTTCTTTTCTTTTCTTTGTCATTTTTCTTTCTTTTCACCCTCCCTATCTCTGTTTCCCTTTCTAACTCTTCTTACCTTGTTTTTTTCTTTTTGATATTCGGATTTTCTTTCCCAACTCTTATGTTTGTTCTTCGTTATTTCTCCCTTTTTCCTCACCTCTCACACTTTCTTCCCTTCTTCTTCAAAATGTATTTTGCCGTTTTAATGAATTTGGCATCTGATAGAAATATACAGAAATGCATTCTGATAGAGAAAATTAAAAAATAATCAAAATTAAAAATCATTGAAAATTTATCATTCAAAATTAAATTAACTGGTATTTCACCTATAAAATGAAGCTGATTAAATGCAGTCAAATGTAAAGTAGAGTGTTCTCATGAAAAAAACTTTTAATCATCATCATCATCATCATCATCATCATCATCATCATCATCATCATCATCATCATCATCATCCTTTTAACGTCCGACGTTGGACATAGGCCCTCCCCAAGATTTACCGGACCTCTCTATCATGGGTATTGCGGAGCATATACTTTCAGAATTTATCTAGCTTGTCATGCCATCTTACTTTCTGTCGGCAACAATTTCGCATATGATCTCTTAGAATGGTTTAAAATGAAGAAGTGAATAACATCAATCTATATGGCAAAACTTTTAGCGTTCCTAGGCTCAAAGATAGTGATTGCAGTATATTAAGCTAATTCTTTAGAGATTGAGATGGTGGGAGGTACAGGAGAGTACGAGCTGCCTCTGTAATGGCTCGTGACAAAGCAGAGGCTAAATGCCTTCTTCGCGTTTCATTTTTTTCACAAAAGCTAGAAACACTTGAAGAGCCGATGATACTTGCATCCTAACACAAAAGAAAACCATCTCATAAACTGTGTTTGTCAGTGTTAAAATTTCTTCAGGTACTGGTGCTAAGGTTTTCACATTCGTTCTCACGGACACTGCTCTTCGTTTATTTCTCTAGATAAGTGAGGATAAGACTGAATAGCCGTTGAACAAATAACATTGGCAGGATTTAGGCTTCCTTTCCACTTTTTGCACTCAAATGTCAAACAACTAGACAGGATATATGCAGAATGTTCGCATTATTAGAAAATAAATTCACGCTGTTCGACGTGGAAGAACGAGAAGTGACGTGATGTCATTTGAAATACTCGTCATTGTACAGTTATTATTGGCACTGGCTTTGATTCTTGGGTTTTATTGCGCAGGTCAGTGAGCACATTGTTATGGACACTTTTATTTATATAACTGAGAGTATATTTGTTTTTGTTTACATTACCTGAATGTTTTTTTGTTTGTACACAGTATGCCCGTGTGTTTTTTTGTCTACAATATAAATGTATGTATTTTTGTGTTGGTGTGTATATCTATGTGTTTCTGAACAATGTTCGTATGCGTGTTTGAGTCTGTATACAGTATTCGTGTTAGTAGATGCATGATCGTATACAATATGCGTGTGTGCATTTATGTGTTTGAGTACAATATGCGTGTGCTTTTTGTGTTTGTATACTGTGTGCGTGTGTGTATTTTTGTGTTTGCATACAATAAATGCGTGTGTGTTTTTTGTATTTGTGTATATCTATGGTAAACAAACGCTTGACATTGACATCAAGATTGGAGGAGAAGATTGTGCAGACCACACCACTGCTGTACGAATACTGAAGAGTATACTAGAAATCTGAGATCAATGACCCACAGTCACCAACAATGTCCTAACAACTATGATGAATTTGGTATAAGCGGTGGAAATTTTGGGGGAAGGTAGGGGGAGTAAAAACTACGGCGCTATTGTGATCTGCGAGGACGCTGAGAGGAAGGCTAGAGGCCTGGGCAGACCTACTGCCACTCAGCCTTTACTGATGATAATCAGACATCTCATCTGGTGAGAAGTTGCTAACAACAGCACTGGATTATATAATGGTACGAATCATGATAAATTTTGTCTACACAATGTTGAAAAATTTGTAGTGTTGTAATAACAATCATAATTCTCCCTGAAAGAATCTACATCTGATGAGAGGAGTAAGGGGCACCTGGGCACTGTGGATCACGGGGCACAGTGAATCATTTGCCTTTTTTTTTTTTTTTTTTTTTTTTTACAAATCTGAATACACAACAGGATGACTACTACTTCCTCATCTCAATTCAACACATCCACCATCTGATTTTGTGAAATACATGCCTGCTTGAGCATTGCTATACGGTGTGTAAGCTCAGGGATCTAATTTTAAGCCAAAAGTAATATTAAAAAGTACTTTAACGAAACTTGCCAAATCAATATTTTGGGGGAAAGTATTTTTTTTCAACCTGCACGTGGCTCCAGATGCGATACGTGCAATTTCCTCACTGATGAGTCAGGCATCGAATCCCACAAAACGAAGTAGATATTACGTTGTCCAGAAAATAATGATCAGTTCTTGATATCTACTGTCCCTAAACATTACTCTTGCTTTAATTATTAAAGTGTGCTCTTTTCATGAACAGTTTATTTTCAGAGAATTCTGCAGACAGTGTAGACCCTTCAAACCTGATAATGAAAAAAGAGGAGGCTGAAACAGCTCTCAAGATTAACCCTGGCAATGTGTGAAGAAACCACCTCTGATCGTGTAGCGCAATGTTGGTTTCAAAGGTTTCGCTGAAGAAATTTGAGTCTCGAAAATCTGGAGGACAAAGAACGTTTATTTGCAATTGAAAAAGAACTAAATATGTTGGTCGAACAAAACCTGGTTATTGTCAGTGTCATAATATCGGATCATCTAAGGCAAATCAGTGAATTGAAAAGCTCGATCAGTGGGTCGAACTCAACAAAAACCAAAAGGGTCATTATTTTCCGAACAACCTGATATCTATGTTGGTGCACAACTCGCAGCGTGTGCACGACTCGCCTCGAGAAGGCCACATGCACTATTGGCAATACCGTTGGGTTCCATCGAGAGTAGCATGCATGTTCCTTTCACCGTGAAGCATCCTGCTGTCCCAAAAGCCGGTTATATTATGTGACACCCTTTATGTGCATAAAAATATTTACATCAATACGTAATTAGTCGAGGCATTACAGTATTCATGTGTGCGAACAGCTGTAGTTGCCACACACATTTCAGGTAAAGGTTACATTTGATGCCCTATCTCCTAATTGTCTATGCATGAGTGTGCATGTGTTCACAAGCGAACATGAACTGTCTTGCGAAGGCATGATATATTGTCTTCTCTTCCAATGTATCATGAGACAAGAGACAAGCTGTGAAAGAAAACAAAAGTCTAAAACCCTCCTGAGAATTAATATAATTAGCAAGGTATCATCAAATTCGGTCGCTGTACTGTTGAAGAAAAACAAATTTAAGATGCGAAATATGATAACTAAATGGTATATGGTTTCATACCACTTGATTATGTTCGTCTATTGCAACTCGTTCGTCAAAAAGCGTCAACCAAATCTGTCAATAAAACTGTCAAAATAAGTTTCTTCAGTTTTCGAGTTGGTCTGGCTGGCTGGCTGACTCGGTATGGAAATGAATGTATGTATCACGCGAATAATTCCAACCAATGGAGCCAGAAGGCATTTACTCATTATTCATTCTTTTTCTTTTGAAAGGATTCCAACCCGCTAAATTGGATTTTTATTTTGGGATTTACAATCCAAATCAATGCTAAATCGATCTTTTAATTTGTGTCCGGCTGCGTTCACGCTTATCCTTTTTTTAAGAATTCAGACTTTTTTTTATAGTGATCATTGCACAACAAAATACCAGTGAAGTAACTTAATTTATTGAACATCCTTTTTCCAATTTGTATTCATTTATCACCCTAACAGGACATGCTGTTAAAATATTTTGTTCACGTGACAGTTTCCACTGAGTGACTAACCAGACCTATTTATCTATCTAGGGCACAACATTTGATTTCTTTCTTCCTTTCTCTCCTAGTCTGCTTTTACCTATCTTTCTATTCATGCAGATTTTTCATGTCTATACCAGTATTTTCTTCTCTCTCTTCACCTCCAAGTCTCGCTCTCAATCTATATATGTATGCACCTATGTATTCATAATGATGTCTTCTTTGCATCCATCTAAATATTCTGTATAATCAACTTCATTCACACACACATACACACACATATATGCGTTTATCTCATATATATATATATTTATATATACATGCTTTTATCTTATAAATCTCATATATACATATATATATATACATATATATCTATATATATATACATACATATATATATACATACATATATATATATATACATACATATATATACATACATATATATATATACATAAATACATATACATACATACATACATATATATATATACATACACATATATATATACATACATATATATATATATACATACATATATATATACATACATATATATATAAATATATATACATACATATATATATATATACATATATATATATAGATATATATATATATATACATATATATATATATATACATATATATATACATATATATATATATACATATATATACATATATATACATATATATATATACATATATATATATACATATATATATATACATATATATATATACATATATATATATATACATATATATATATATACATATATATATATATACATATATATATATATATACACACATATATATATATATACACACATATATATATATATATATACACACACATATATATATATATATATATATATATATATATATGTATATATATATATATATATATATATATACATATATATATATATATATATATATATATATATATATATATATATATATATATATATACGTGAGTGTCTGTGTCTGTGTTTATTTCATATATGTATATGATATTTACCAAGCTTGTCTGGGTCTTGTTCAGGGGTACAATTGTTGGGCACACAGTGAGAATTTTGGTCACCTTAATCACTGATTAAAAGTATGCATTCAATCTTATACTTATCGATCCCCCATCGTGAAATATGTTTAGTATAAAATGATACTCACACAATACACCATGATTAATACCCTATATTGGAAAACAAACTATATCTCTGAAAATGATAAAACAGAACTATATATTAAGATCGTAGCTTGAGGGGAGGTGGTGTTTGATCAAGCCTGCCGGAGAGCCATGTCAATATAACTGTTGATTTTTAAAAAATTTTTTGAATCCCCGGAACGGTTCCAGGGTAAACAACTGGTGACCCCAAAAAGAAAAATTCACACATATTACCATAATATCTAATTCTGTGTAAAACGTAAAACCCATCGAAAACCTTTCTGGAGTTGGCTTTTTTCCGACTGTTACAACAAGAACAATCCTCACTAAAATGAGGGAGGTGTGAACTGATTTGTAAAAAAATACATTTACCTACCGTGATTTGAATTCATGACTAACTGGTTACCAGTAAGATGTCTCACTGACTTAGCTGAACTGGCGTTATAATCGATTATGTTACAGTAATCATCTTCATTCAGTATAAGAGTAGGAGTTTGATTGTACTGCAGCCAGTCTTATTGAATTCCTTTTCAGATTCTTTTGCTATTTTGGGGAAGAGTTATTTTAAGGATTCACCAATTTTAGTTTTTGAAATAATGCTTTGAAATTTTTATTAGCTATTGCGGCAGACCAAACTCTGACAATAGTCTTGTGAGAATATGAAAGGAAACGTGCCGTTTGAATCTGTTATTAAATCGTGCCTTTAGAACAAGTGCCGATACAACGAGAGTTAACTGTAATACACGCACACATGTGTATGTGTATTTGTATGTGTGTGTGTGTGCCTACGTCTGTGTGTATATGTGGGAATATTTTATTCCAAACTTTTTATGTGTATTCATTTTTTAGACATCTTGTATATCTTGAAACAGCCACCATATTGATTTTGGAGCAAATCAGCTTCCATCTTGTCTTTTGAGCACCCGACGCTACGATTTGTTCTTCAAGTACCCAAAAAGAAATAGAAAAATGCACAAGAAAATAAAAAAAAGGGAAAGTAAACGAAAGAGACAAAGAGTGAATGAACAAAAGAAAGAGAAGTATGGAAGTGAGGGAAAAACACCACGTTCAGTCATTTCTGTTTTCATCTTCAGAAGCCACCATTTTTTTTCGTCTAGTCGTAGGACTCTTGATATACAACTCAGACATGTGTCGTTTTGGTCGGGAATTCTCGCTTTTTTCCTCGAATGTTGGATGAAGGGGGAATAAGAGGTTGAGCAGGGGATAATGCTTCTTCAGTCAAACCTGGAAAAAGAGAAACATAAATAAAGGAAAAGTGCACATGATTCAATCGATTGGTTAATATTTGTGACAGCAAATCCACGGCAATTGACGGCCAACAGACACATGGACGGACAGACGGTAAGGCTGAACGTCATATTCTACAGACGACATGCATTTCATCCGTAGATAAAGATATTGATTTCTCTTTCTGTTATAAAACGTCGCAATATGTCTGAACTGGTCGACGAGTGGATATTTGACCATTTTTTTTGTCCACTTTAGAAAAGGCCGGGGCTATCAATCGCTATGGGTGTCTGTCGTCGTGGTTGTTGTCTCCTTTTTCTCTATGAGATAAATTTTTTATTCCTTAATTCATTTCAATGAAATTTTGTAAATGGAAAGAGATTTACTAGGGGGTGTTGAGTTATGACTGATCCGGTAGTTTATCTACCTTTTATGAGCAAAAACGTTGTTTCTGTTTATAATTGAGGAAATTTCTCAAAGCTTGGCCGATTTTGCTGATATTCAGCAATGATGTTGACAAAATCTAAAGATTTGGAAATACTGAGTAATGGTCGATCCGATTGTTTGTTTACATTCTATACGTAAATGATATACAAAAAAAAATATTAAACTTCTGGATTGCTGGACCAATCGGAATGGAAATTGTTATACAGGTTCTTGAACTGCTAATTACTAAAATGTATAGCGTTTTAAAGAATTTTATGGTTTGAATTTCCAAAAATCTGGTATCTCAGATACTCTGGTGATTAGGCATACAATCTCATATCGGTTGCATGAGATAAACACTAATGAAGAATCACAGATATTACAGTTTTATCGCGGGGACTTTTGTACTTCAAAAAATGTTTTGGTTTCTTCACCTCTGCCAATGGAGTTAAGAGATGTATATGTATTCATTCATGTATGTCTGTCATCTTGAAAGTTCTCAAGGAAATGCGATGACGTATTGTGTAATGGTGGATCATATTGTGGAATGGTGAGGTAAGGAAAAACTTTTGACCGGATCGATGAATTTTTCATTGACAGATGTCCTTCCAAGAATGAGGGAAAATAGTCCAAATCAGGAAGTCAAAACTCACTCAATTAGCTCCCCTGCATGTTATATAGAAGTGACTGAGGTGACACAGAAAAGAATGAAAAGTTTTTTTAATGCTTAGTGTTTAAAGCTGTAAAGCTTCCTAGACCACACACACATACACACACACTAAAACCCCATATATATTTATATAATGGTAACGCCCTATATAAAATGACAAACAACATGTATGACATAAGCTGCGTATTTTGAAATTACAGCTGAAAGGGTGGTGGTGTTCAGTCAGGACTGTTTGAGTGCCATGTCAATATAACTGTTTTGTTTTTAAAATCCCAGGAATAGTTACATAGTGAAAAACTGATGATTCCAGCAATAGAAAAAATTATCAATGGTACCATAATAACAAAGGATATCTAAAACAGGGGGAAACACTGAAGAAAATCACATAAATTGAATTGACAGATATTGAGAAATAAGTAACTAAAGTGAACCAAAAAAAAAAAAAATCGAAAACATTTTTGATGTGTAGTGTTTAAAACTGTAAAGCTTCTTATAATATCTATCCATCTTTCCATATCTCACTCTCTCTCTCCCTATACATATATATATAAAAACTGCAGACCCCAAAACATCAAAGACATGATTAGCAGCAACGATATAATAGATAATAAAGTCTCGCACAACAATATCCTTAGAACCACTGAATTCTGTAAACCAAGCCACAAAAAGAATAATCTATGTTGCAACTAACTTAAGCACACCAACACCTTCACTAGATATACCACCAGAGAGTTACATATACCATAGCACCAACTGTCTTAGCAAAAACATTATATACCTTCTAGAATGTAATAGATGCAATTTACAATACATAGGCAAGTCCAAGTGGCAATTTAACATTAAATCACAAAACAATCCCTGTCCACTTCCCTTGGAACTACACTTTTGCACACCTGGTCACAATTTGGCCACCAACACTAGCCTTACTATCATTGAAAAAAATAGGAAAAATACTCCCATGGACATAACTAAAATTCTAGAAAGACATGAGGATATGTTGATCAACAAACTCAAAACTTTTCCACCAATGGACTTAACGCCAAACTTAATAACCCTAATCACACAGATCTGTAAATCATAATCCTCCCATTAACAATAACCTCACATCCACATCTACTCCCTCTAAGATACATCTAATATTGGGAACTTCAAAGTCACTCAGACCCATAACAACTAGCAAGTTAGTAAGGCATCTCTCTTGTACAAATCAGAGCCAACATATTTCCCATGGCCTGTTAGGTTAATACCTATGAAGTTCCTTAAACTCATCACCCTCCATTTATACTATCCCTACCCAACCCACACAATCTAACGCTAAAGCATTTCCCTCCTACCCTGACACCCTATGTCCTCTCCAAGACCTACTACTGCTGCTAACACTACAGACTTCATCACTGACTGAATTTTGCCTCACATAACAGGATGACCCTAGCAGATGGGATCCCATTTCTTGCTCCCAAAGCAAAGCTCCTGATGGTGGACTTATGTTCCACATCAAAATTATAACCTCTGAAGGTACACACACACACACACACACACACAGCACAGCACAGCACAGCACAGCACACTACTGAAGATGGGAATACCTCCTAAAACATGTCAGGACCATCAATGAAAACATTTACGGATGAATAAACATAACTTCCATAAACTTTCACTCCTGAGTCTGTCTCACTCTCTATAGTTCAAATTATATATATATATATATATATATATATATATATATATATATATATATATATATATATATATATATATATATATATATATATGGTTTTCATTCATTTTTTACTTGGTACTCGTCGCTGGCAGAGATATACGTTCTTTGTCTGCCTTTTATACTTACCCATGTATATAGTAATGACGTACGATGCTTTGTATCACGGGTGTTCTAAGAGCTACTGATGTACAGAAACGCAAAACAATTTCAGTGTCTTTAAAAAGCGATGGATAATGAAAGCCTTTTTGGTGCTATGTAGGGTGATCCTGATTGTCTTTTGTAAAGTTTATGATCCTCGCTCATTCATTGTTAAAAACGACTAACAATTTTTCCAACTCTGGTGAAAGTGTCAATCGAAAGAAGCTTTTAAGGATTTATTCCGAAAATCAAATTTCACTTTTTTCACTCCTCCTTTATATTCTACTATGCATCCACTAATTACAGGATTTTTTAGATTTGGTACCAATGAAAGACTTCTTCACCGTTGGTAACATCGAATGAGCAAGGGTATGAAACTTTACGATTTACAATCGGGCTTTTGCTGTCATTTCCCTTTTATAGACACTATAATATTATTGTATTTTTGTGCATCCGTAGCTCAGAGACCACCAGTGATGCTAAGCACCATATGCCACTAGTATATACGTTGTAGGCATTTCCAGAAATGTTTTAAAATGTCAGAGGATGAACAATAACTCATTGTGTGCCAACCATAGAGCGATTGTTGGCGAGCTACTCTCATAGGCCATCCAACATGGTCATGAGTTCGATCCTCGCTGGGCGTACCAATAATGTTGGCTAGCGTTCGACTAAACCTCTCTAAGCCACCACATGTGCAACATATTGTGTGCCTCTTGGAGAGCGATTGTTAATGAGCTAGTCACACAGATCATTCGCATGTGTCATGGGTGAAGTGATAGCCGACCTAGGTTATCTCCCCTGGGCAGAACTCTCTGGCAGTATCAGACTATAAATATCTATCTCCTACTGGGTTTAGTGTAGACTTAAGTAATTGTGAAATGAAATAAAGCTTTCTTCGTTCGATTCCTTGAGTTTTGTTCTTCATTAAAATGAGGTTGATCCACACTGTGTGTACCAATACGGTAGCGGAGGCTCATATCATGTACACCTCAGTTAATAAGTAAATTAGAAAATTGTATGCCTATCAGAGAGTGATGCTTAACACTTTAGTTTCGTAGACAATTCCCCAGGGTACTGAATACTTGTGTTCTTTTAGTGTGCCAAACTAAACTAAACTTGTTAAATATCTAGTTCACTAGACTATATTTTCTAGACTGATGCTCGTAGTCAAGGTTCGAACACAGCCTGAAAACCTGGGTTTCGAATGTCTATTCCCCGCAGTTTAACGACCGAAGAATGGTATCGGCTGGAAACGTTGTCATAATATGCAATAAAAATAGAGAAAAATTTGTCGAACTAATATTTGCAAAGTCCGTAAACTTGCATTCCGGGGGGATTACAAATCACCACCACCTATATAAGTTGGGTGATCACTTGGAAAGTTAGGAAAAGGAGTGATAAATGAATAATTTACTTGCCATTTATTGGACTGTGATTACTCAATGTCTGATTTTTCAAAAAAAAAGTGGGCATAAACTGGTGACCAATTTAGCAAAAACACATGCAGCATATTGAACCCTCTATTAAAAACCTATCATAAAGGGGAATTTAAAAAAACAAAAACGAAGCAAAACATTTTAACAACTTGGGTGTGTGTGTGTGCAATGGTGAGGGTTGTGCAAAGTTCGGATAGATATATATGAACGTCAGAAGACATGAATAACCTAACCCCAGCAACAGTGATTTAACAGGTCTGTTGTGGGTAGCGGTGATTAATGTTTGAATGTTAAGAGTTGACCTGTGCATGAGTTTCTGCTTTCAGGCGTCATCAATCAAGTTTATTCACGCACTCGTCCTTACCTGCTAGATCTCAGCCCAATTATCCCAAATATAATGCATGGTACCAGGGGAGGGGGGTCGTTTCTCCAGGATATGCCTCCCTATTGCTCTAAAAGGTGTTGGTTCCGGGTCAATAACTGATGGCTAAGGCGTCAGAAAGGGAAGTGCCGAGGGAACTGATCTATTTTGGTCCCGACCCATACGTATGGATCCTCTCTCTAAACTCGAACATGTGTCCAATTCCACCATCGTAAGGAAACGAAAAAATATTCTACACGTATCAACTTACTTACAAACACAATGAGTACATGCGTACATACATAAATTTCTCCCGAGTAAATTGGTTCTACTGACTGGCAAATTTTACTTTACTACTTACGGATCCGTTATTCGTACCTGGAGTGAGTATAACAAGATTTTACAAACTCCACGGACATCGTTCCAGAGCTCTATAATCGAGAAATACCACCGTGAGTATTAAAGAGAATATTTCTTTTGTCAGTTACGACCGAATCACGTTGGGCACGCCGTTTCTTGCGCGATCTCCTTAGTTGAGCAGTTTCAGGCCTGGCCATTATCTAGATGAGTAACTATCTGAGAATATCTGTAAGCAGCTGGGATAATGTAGAGAGCCTACTATGGTGATCCAACTAATCCTCCTGAGGAACAGACCGATCTGCACACTGCACACAAAGACGCCCCTTCCCTACCTAAAACCCTCTGACTGGTCTGGCTATAGGCGACTAGACATGAATGAATGAACAAATGAATTAGTGTGTAAATAGATTTTCCATGTGAAAGACTATGCCCAAATGGATAGGATTTTACTGTTATTTGAAGTCTCAATTTGCTTTTGTGTGAAGTAACCTTCCCAACCCGGCACCAAAAGGAAAAAGGTACCCCAGAGCATTCAAATCAATATCCAGTTGCTGAAACATGTTCGTTAAGTGCAGAACATTAGACATTTGTTTACAATTTACCAGACAGTCCAATGAATAGCGGCAGGAAAATATGGCGCGAGATTGTAAAAAGGGCGGGAAAAGAATGATTACTGATGTCTCTATGAAGGATATGGGTGTGAGGTGGGTAATTAAAATGTAACTGGTGCGAGGTTAACGAGTTGATCAGCTGTGATCAGATCGAAGAGAGGGAGGAACTGAAAGAGAAAGGAAAATCGCAAGCGTAAGTAAGTAAACAAATATGAAACGGGTCTGGTTAGTCACTCAATAGAAACCAACTCGTGACGAATGACTTTTGGTAACATGCTATTTTGGGGGTGATCAATTAAAGAATTGGAAAAAAGGCTTAGATCTTACTTCTCCCGGCCTTTTTTGGCCAGTGATCCCTATAAGAAGTCTAGCTCTCTTGATGCAGTGTGTACGTGCGATACATACATACATACGTATATGGCCAGCCAGCCGGCCAAACTAACATGAAAAATGAAGGAGCATATTGATGTTGACAGATCTGGTTGATTGTTTTCAATACGTTACGCCAGGGAGATGGTAGAGATGGTAAGGGAAAGTTTAAATCAATATATACATATATATATATATATATATGTCGGTTCAAAATTACATCATATGAATAATAGAAGACTACAACATTATAATTAACTTTATTTTTTTTTAAAATAATTCATGCAGTGGCTGTAAATCAATTACAACTATCTAGGCACATTATCTGCTTCTGGACTAGAGCTATTTCGATTAATAAAATTCATGGTTAGTGAAAGAAGAGGTTCTAGTAGCCTGTATTACCCTGATTTTAATCATGGTCTGTTCCAAAATATATCGTATTTTAGTAAAACCCACATTGATAGTGCAAATTTTCCTTATTTTGACAATGAAATCTATTATTGTCAATATGTTGTGCTCCCTCCTTTTGCAAGTAATATTACTTCGATCTTTTTAGGCATCGATTCATATAAGGAATGTATGTGTTCATGTGTTATTCTATTTTCCCTGGTAGAATGAATCGTTGCCATCAAAACAATAGCAGTGATTTAGTCTACCAGGGAAAACATAATAACATATCTCATTCTATTTTTCAATTCTTCACCTAAAATATTCTTAAGTTTTCCCCCAAACATTTTTATATCATACTTAAATCGGGAGATTTAGCTGGCCAATTAAGAATGCGGATTCGCTATCTGAAAAACCAAATTGGAAGGGAATATACAATATATCAGGAGGGCATTATCTTGCTGAAATATTCGATTTCTACATCTTGGTAGCGAGTGCTTGAACACTGATATACAATTTCATACCATGTTTGATAAACGAAATTTTACTGTGTATTTTAATGCAAAGTTTGCAAATCTTCAGATGTTTTCCTCTAATCGTTGTGGTTCCCACCACTGGGAGCATGATGAGTGTTGTATTCATCGCTAAAAATTACTTTTCACCAAATCTTTACAGTCCACAACTTGTATTTCTTATAAAAGTGTAATGTGGCGTATATGTGTTTTTTTTTTCTCTGTAAGGAGAGGTTTCTTACCTCACGATCACATCCTCAACTTACTGCATCGTATATCCCAATTCCGTTTCAAAATGGACAAAGCGATTTCTTCGTATTTTTTGTAGATATTCAGCAGGTTTCGATCTTGTCTAGGAGTGCTCAAGCATGGACGCCCAGGGTGCCTCCTAAGTACAAATATTGCTTCACCTTTTTATTCTTTTCAGAACTTATGAGACACCAGATTCACCAGTCTTCATGTGTGCTGCTACTTCATGCTGACTCTTTCCTGGAGAAGCTAAGTTTGACATCATGTCCTTTTTGGTAGCGTTCAAGCCTTTGCACCAGAGTGTCGGACAATCTTTACTACGAGAGATTGAATATATTACCAGAATTAAAGCAACTATTTGTAATACATGTTACACTAACTGGACGAGTCGAAAAATCTTCCTTTAATAAAAGAAACAACATAATAAATCGAACATTTAGAAAATATGACATATTTTTGGAACAGTCAATCATTGAAATCAGTGTGATACATGCTAGTAAAATCCATTTTTCTTCACTGACCATGTATTTTATTAGTTGAAAAAGACTCTGGTCTGAAGACCAGATGATATGCCCATGTAGTAGTACTGAAATTACATAATGAAAAAATCAGCTAATTAAATAATGGATAAGATAATAATCTGGATCGAGCCAATCATATATGTGTGAGTGTAGCATTTTTCCATTTCAACAGGTTTTTGAAGACAACAAACAAAGATCGTTCTATTGATTGAAAATTTAGTTTTAGCGGTTTGTACCATCCATTACAGATAAATTCACTAACAAGGCAGATAAAGTCATCAACCCCTGCAAGGCAACATATATATATATATATATATATATATATATATATATATATATATATATATATATATATGTGTGTGTGTGTGTGTGTGTGTGTGTGTGTGTGTGTGTTGCGGAATAAAAACTTTGAAGAATATTTTTTTCTAACCATATTTGCTCCGATAAACTCTTGAAAATCTGCTCTTATTACTAACAGTCATTAAGTACTCCTATCGATGATATTTTACAGAATTATTCTTACTAAAAGCTATACAACAGTTAACCCCTGGAGATAGACACCTAACGGTTACTTATTTCATTAAACCATCACACATCAGATATTGAATTACCGATTTGTACTTTGGTTGATACATATAGGTATATTATGTGCAAAGTATATACGTGCATATGTATGCAAACATGGATATATGTATATCTATATTCATATGTGTGCAAATGCGATTGGTTTCGTACTACGAAGACAAACAAATCGTTAATATCATTACATCGTCTTAATCTAAACTGATCGCTATCGATTGGGTACATACATTAGTGCGTTTGTATTGAGTGTTTCTCCGAAATATGGATTTGCACTCATATCTTTTTTTTGTACCTTAGAATTCGTTTCTTTTGTTTAAACTGGGGTGTATCGACTGTAGCGATCGTTTCTGCGTCCGCTGTGAGTATGGGGTTCCCCCTGTGAGTGCGTTCTGAATTGCATGCATATATCTGGCTATGTTCACACGTGCGTGGAAGTACCATAAGTAGTTCTATTGTTAAGATTTAATCCATCATGAACAGATAACGGCGTTGCTGTTCGTTTCAACATCAAACTGATGGGCTTTTCCGTTTCGTATCCATTTTCTCGTTTTCTTTTCACAGGAATTCTTTTGAGTTGAGGATGAATAAGATCAATGGACGATTGATTGACTGAATAATTATTTGTCATTATTTGGCATCGTGTCAGCTATGGTTTCTGACAACAAGGAAGCATTTCTTTTTTAGCACATCCTACATGGCGTAGATTTTTCAAAGGGAAGTTGTACCAACCGTCCTCTGATATGATACCAAATTGTGAGTCATCTACAGATTCTATTTGAGTAGATATTTCAATGGTGCCGAGTGGTAATAGTAACCATAAAATGCAAATTCACAAGAAATAGACTTGCATTGTCTTCATTAGCCATCAGCAAACGTATGCTAGAATTGGTAACCGGGTCCGTATTTAGACCTTGGGAGTTCGGGACACTTTTGGTTCAGTGGGTCCCCCCTTACAAAGAAATTAGAATATATGGCAAATTACTCAACAAGGTCCTCTTGTTAGATATAATTAATGAACTAACATTTTATGCATGAAAAGGTTAAATGAGTAAATGTGTATACATATTAATACATGTCAGCAAAATTCATTGAAAGTATATTTTTAGGTAAGATAAATTTATTATCGTAACCCATATTCCAATCACTGTAGACCTGACGTATGATCAGAAACTGAAGGCATCATAATGTAATGAATTCCAAAATGAATTCTGAGGAGAAATTATCAGTTTATTTCTTATCAAAGAAACTAATTTTCTGCTTATAACATTAGTATATAGCAGGGGCCGGGGCAATTGCCCCTTTTGCCTCCTTAAAAATGCATCCCTGATTCGAACGTCTTCCCAGAGCTTTGTTCACGAAGACAAAGCTAATATTCAATAATTTTGAACGCGTTTGCTATTTGTAATACATTAAAACACACCGACCCGGAAGCAGAAATTCTATTGGTTACTTTTACACGAATGTATTTAAGGATTTATTTGTCTCAAAATCACCACTTGGCATGAAATACCCCAACCAGCAATCAATATGGACGCACAGAAGATGAAGTATTTGGATGGTCAAAAAGTTCGGACTCTTTTGTTGCTGGATAGCATTAGTTTCAAGTAACTTCATCTTAAATAGCCACATTTGATTGTATTGTCAAATCTGTCGTATCAGTGTGAGGAAATTAAAAATTGAAGTATTTTTGTGTATATTTTTGAGAAGGGTCATTAGCATACGGACGAGTGAACTCCTTGTTATTCGTTGCTACTCAACAGGGACAAGGCAAGGAAAACATAAGGAAAGGAACACACTCGAATCCTAGGTTAAGAGAGTTGCTACCATTAGGAAAAATATAATTTTATCACCATTACATTCGGATGGTACAACTAAAGAAGGTCGTAGAATCTACCGGCCAAAACGTCGTATTAATAGCATAAACAAGAAGGGGTTGAATCGTACGAAAACCTCATTGAATTGAATATTTTGGTTTACTGATTCTAACATCGAAGATGGACGAAAATAGGCAGGGTTTTCGACATACCGTGTTTTTTTAATCCAACAAAGCTAGAAATGCGACTCAAACACAAAAGAGGATTCATCCACCTCAGAAGGTGCTGTAAATAATCGAATGTGTGGAAAGTGATTTGCGAAATTTTCTACGACAGATTTCTCGCTGAACAGTGAACCGAGATCAAGTAGACCAGACCAACTGACCTTGATAGCGATCGAATCGATATAATACTTGGGAATAAATAACGTTATATGGTACGGAAGATAGTCAGCATACTCAAAATATCCAGATTAAGCGATGGAAATATAAAAAAATGAGTGTTTTTAACAATGAGATTAAAAAAAACCTGACCGTCTTACCTCATGTCATCTGCAGACATCACTGAATTCCTTGACCTAAATATTCAAATACAATAGTTTATTGGTGTTTTGAGGACAAGTCGCCAATGTTCAGTCGCCTTCTAAAATTAGAGCTCCATCCTAATCCAGTCGTAGGTATGGCTTGAAAATATTTGTTGTAATTAACGCGCACATTTCCTAGTGAATGTCTGATTTCTACAATAGCATTTTTCTTAAAAACAAAACGAAATGAAATACTGCATTTGAAAGGAAACCTTTCTCCTAGTTGGGTAAAAGTTAGCTCTTTATCCCTCTTAGTAAATCAAGTTGTATTTTTTCCTTCCTGATAAAAAGGGGTATATCAACCGGTTGCTCAGTAAAAAAATTGCATTATTTTATTTGCAAAACCTAAAGAAATCTCACGATGTATCTTTGCAGTTATACTCATGATATGGTTGCTCAGTTCAGTAATGTTTGAATTAATTCCTGATCACAGCCAATCTTTTCCAACCTGATTTGCAATGAGTTTCTATAGTGAAATTATTCATAATGAATTCTTATAGCAAAATCAGTCACACCGTATTTTCATTGTGAAGTAATGCTACAAAATAATAATGATACATCATCACAGCGATATTCTGTCAGTAACGCTTGCATCGATTCCTGACAGCATGCAATATTTTTTTCCTGATTTACAACACATTTTAATGGTAAAATCGTGTGCAGTACATTGCTATGGTAACACGACTGACTGAAACAGGGCCAAACTCCTCTCTTACTTCTATTCGGATGGTTACCGCAACTTTTGTATTGTATACTATCATATTAGGTAGGTGGCAAAATAATTGCAGCTTTTTGTTATTTGAACTTCGGTAATTATTTTAGAATAGACTATTATTTAACTATGATCATAGAATATACCAGGCTAGATGTTTTTTTCACTATTCATTCTGGTTTCAAATTTGTTCTGGATGTCAAAGCAAAGATGGGAAGAAAGCAAATTGAGCATTATGTTGTATGAGTTCAAAATGAGACGTAATGCAACGAAAACTGCTTGCAATAACGACCATGTATTTGGTCAGTGGCGGTAATGAACGTAAAGCTTAACAATGGTTCCGAAAATTTCGAAACAGAGATAAGAAGAGCCTTGAAGATGAGAAGGGTCCCGGACGTCTTTCTGTGACTGACGACATCCAATTAAGAACTATTATTAAGGCTGACACAGGCAAAACAACCCCAGAGGTTGCAGAGATACTAGACGTTTACCATTCAACAGTTGTTCGACATTTGCACCAAAAGCAAAAGTTTTGACGACTTGGTGTTGAACGAAAATAGAAAAAATGCCGTTAAAAGTTTGCTCAGTGCTACAACAATCGATATCATTCCACCTAAGGGCTGAACAGAGCAAACATGCATAAAAAAATGTTTATCATTTATGTTTGGAGGTCGGTAAATGGAATAATTTGCTGCAGCTTCTTGAATCCCAATGAAAAAGTGTTGACAGGAAATCGAAAAATGCGCCCAAAATTGCTACGTTTACATCCACTATTGGCCACATTGAAACAGACGAATTATTCTCCTTGTTAACACCTGACAGCATATCGCACGAAAGTCCCTACAGAAATTGAACAAACTAGGCTACGAAACTCTACCTCACCCACCTTACTCACCAGACCCTTCTCTGACCGACTAAGGCTTTTTCAAGCATTTCGATCACTTCCTATAAGGGAAGATCTTCAATAACAACGAAGAAGCCATTCAAAATACCCTCAAAAAATTCATTGATTCCAGGACCTTAGAATTCAATGTTTCCTGGGTAAAAGGACTTGTTTCTAGTCGGCAGAAATGTGTACATTCTGAAGGTTCTTATTTCGATAATTACCTTCTATTCTAAGCAGATATTCTGCTTTAAAGTTGATGAAAAACCACAATTATTTTTGCACTGACTCAATAAATGTATTTATTACAATTGCTCGAGTATTTCTAACGTTGGTATATATCTGAGATTTATCAATTTAGCCCAGTCGATTGATTATTTATCAGTTGGTCATGATTTCTAATTTGCTGAGTTTGTTAGTGTTGTTTTTGTTACGGTAGAAAGATAAAGTATACTCCAAGTTTGGACTGGAGTTTGACAATATAAAACTGCTTCAAAATAATAATATTTAATATAATAACCATTTGTCAGTCATGTTTGCTTTAATTACTGACCACATAAACTTTTTCAAATACACGCTAACCACAACACACCGGTTTAATCACTATTGTTCGGTTCAAGTTGTTCATGTATTCTGACATTTATACGTATGTATGTATGCATGTCGTAGAGTAGTAAAAATGTTTTTTCTTGTTTGTTTGTTTTTTTTTTCTTCATGGGGCTGGAGTCAATTTACAATTGAAGTTTATGCCAAATCGGTTCATCAGTTTGTGACAATGTTTTTTCTTCATCTTTTAATCATGAATTTATGAATCAAACCATACTGGTAGTGTTTTAATCAAGGTATTGATTTTACCAACACTGCTGCTTGATTTACGAGGTAAAAAGTAGCACGTATATGTGGCAGTGATTCATAGTTTCGCCTGGAAAGCTAGTTCTTTGGGTTCGCAATGCATTTCGATTGTAAAATCATTTACTATCCATTTCCATAGTAAAAACTGTTACAAAATATTCCTGCACCCAATAGCTCTATTCATTTTGTAATAACCAAAAAATGAATTCTTTAAATCTGGCAATCCTTTCCTCCCTTATTATCAATCGAATTCTTATCTAAAAAATCTCAGCAGTTAGATTTCAATATTGGGTTCTATTGGCGACCGTCAAATAAAACTGTTACCAAAAGTGTCAACATAGTTTTCTTGAGTTATTGAGTTGCTCCAATTGTATGTATCGTGCGTACTGGTCGAGCCAACAGAGGGTTGAAAATTTCAACATTTACTCCTTATTATGTCTAGAGAAGAGAATTCCTTTTAAAATTACCGCTAAATGGATTTTTAGTGGGGGTTCAATTTGATGTAATTTAATGCTACATTGATCCCTTATATCCAGGAACATTCACCCTTGTTTTTCGAAAATTCTGATTTTCTCACCAACAAAAGGCGAAAAGGGTAACGTTCAATGATCACCCTTTTTAAAAAAACTTTTTTCAATCGATCACGTGACAGTTTCTATTGAGCGACCAAACAATTTAATTAGTTTTCTTATCTAATTCTGCCATATCGGTTCATTAGACAGATTGAATCTGTTTAAACTTGTGAATGGGAATTCAATAGTTATGGAAGCCAGTGCTGTTTTTTTTACAAATAAATCCAAGTACAATAAAATAATGTCAGAAGACTCACAATGTCTCGAAAAGACAGTTGTGAAATGGAAATTTTTGACAATACAAATAACTGTTATGTAATGTTCCCTCTAATTTTTTCATGAATTGCGTAGGACAGGAAAATCTGCTAGCAACTGAGAGTCGGCCACGTATTTTCATCATTGGCCCTTTTTCCCTTTATCTGAACACGTAAGAATTCGTGCACGGCATTATAATTTAATTGCGTGGTGTAACTTTTTCTCCAGCGCAAGCACGCAACTGTCCAACCTAAAAGAAACAGCTCTGCTATGTATTCATCTGGGTGCATTTAAGAATATGTTAACTTCCCCTAATTAGCTCGAATATCTATTTATTTATCAAATAAAAATGCCTCTTTATTCGTACACAATTTTCATTAAAAATACGTATTCAACATTAAAATACACATTAGCTCAAGTGATAAAAATGTACTTGATATAATTACCATCTTATCAGTACAGAGGAATATCAACCGGACACACTTTATTCACTTGTTTCTCCTGATAACACCCCAAATTGCCCTATTAATTTATTTCTATCCCAGATGATCGAAATTTATCTAATTTATACATAAATAGGCCAATACTGATTCAAGGCGGCCATTATGAAGCAGCTAGGAAGAAATTAAGTCATGAATAGTGACTTGCAAAATTTTATGTGTTAACCATAATTCTAGAATACTGATTACTTTCAGGTATGTCTATTTGGTTTATTTCCATTATATTGTAATATATTCAGTGATGTAATCTGACAACGGACGAGGCTAGTGATTTGGTCAAAGGATCATGTCAGTTTTACACGTGGTTGAAAGAAGGCAGATCACGTAATTTGGTCACCTGATAAGTAACGATAACATGGCTCTGATAATGTATCGAAGATGCATCATCACCAGTAGCAGCCTTTTAGACGTTCCCCAAGATTTGCCATACTTCTCTAGACATCTGTTCCATGCGTGATCTCGGGTGATGCACGTTGTGAGTCGTGATGTCCAGCGGTTGTTTACCATTCTAGCAACATGACCAGCCCATTGCCATTTAAGTTTTCTAATAGAATTTATATGTCGGATCCCTATTCCCCCCTTAATATACTGTGCTGTTTTGTGATTTCTCCATGTGAAGTTGAACATGATTCTCTCTTGAGCACGTTGCATGGTTCCCAGTTTTATGGTCAGTTTTTTGGTTAGGTTCCGTGCTTCAACCATGTAACTATGGGGAGGATGCATTGGTTGTATTATCTTTTCAATTTACAGGTTTTTGCGTATGCCCCATATCCATGCAGGAAGGTAGGGCAGTACGACTGGGGTAAAATCTTTACTTTTAATGCTTTCTATATAACCAATAGTCACTTATGGAATTGAAACATGGAACCTAACCAAGAGACTGACCCGCAAACTGAAAAGCGTGCAGCATGCGCATGAGAGAATCGTGCTCAACCTCACATGGAGAGATCATAAGACAGCACAATGCATCAGGTTTCCGAGACATCATAGAATCTATTAGAAAACTCAAACGGCAATGGTCTGGTTATGTTGCCAGAATGACGGACAATCAATGGACATCACGACTCACAACATGGATCCCTAGAGATCACATGCAAAACTGAGGCTGACAAAATACAAGATTGAGAGATGAACTGGACAAATTTTAAAAAATACTGGCTCTGCGACGCCCATGATAGTGAAATGTGGTGGATCCTGGGTAAGGTCTTTGTCCAACGACGGACATTAAAAGACTGATGATACGCTTTACCCAATTGTACTCCTACCCCCATCCCTGTCTATAACTACAGAAACCAGTTTAGTAATTTTCCACGTCCTGACACTTCAATGAAAGATCACTGGTCGTTATACAATTTTTATTTTCAAAGATGAATTACAATATGGATCAAAATTATAAAGATATGGTTTGTCCTTATCTAGAGTGGCTATGGAGGTAACAACTTTCAACTGTAAGTACACTGAGCTCCCTTCTTCTTAGTCAACCTAAGATTTAACAGCGCGAACGCGTGGATTCATGCATTTCCCCAAGGACTTTAGTGTGTCATGAACATAAATGATTCCAGCTGAAAATAGAACTCAGACCATCAATTCTATCCCCCCGATTGCAATTGCAATTATTTTCTCCAGGGACTACCAGCTTGAGTGAACTAGTTTCGAATGACTATGTATAAGAATTTTTAATTGTACGTAACAAAACATTTTTTCAATCCCAACCAAAGGTTATTCTCTCGAATTTTAACTTCTGTGTAGATCATGAGAACTTAGATGACCTTTCAATACTAGCGATGTGCTAACATCTGTTTTTTTTTTCTTTCGATTTATAAATCCATCGATTAGTTGTGTGTGTTGCGTCTGTCTTTGAAACATAGCTGCATTGTCATGCATTAGATTTACAATGGGAGAGAAAAAGAGAGCCGATTCGTCATTATTTAGAGAGAATTTCCTCTTTTGAAAAAAAAAAGTAAATCAACAACTCGAAAAAATTTGCATTATTTCGTTTGTAAAGACAGAGGATTTCATGACGTATCTTTGTAGATATATATATATGATTGTCTTGACATCTATTCCAGCAAAGCTTGAATTAATTCTTTACTACTGACAATCTTTATATCTTTATATCTATAATGAAATTTTGCCATGCATTTTTACGGTAGAATATTTCACAATAGAACCCTGTGCTAAAACACTGCTGCAAAAAAAAATAAATATACATATGATAGCTTTATTGGATTTTTTTCAGTAACTTCCATATCGATTTCTGACCACTGACGTTCCGTTTCTTCCTTATTCAACTTTTCGATTCAACCATTATGGAACTCTTCAAAAAAAAGGATAAAAAGTAGAACTTGAAGAAAAATTACCGAAACGTGCAAGGTAATTTTAATCAGGGTTACTCCGCTTGCAATACTTTTCTTTTTTTTTTTACTTGAATGAACTTAAGATCTAAAATGTATTGCATACAGGTAGAGTGTTGAAACTTGATAGAGTAGATATGGGTCACACTTGCAAAGATCTTTAAGCATTAATTTGGTGCAGGGTAGGGGGCTCCAATCCTGACTTGTTAGACATGGTCAAATGATCTGAAATAAGGAATTCTTGTCCATTACTTGACAGTCACTTATGGAGCTGAAACATGGAACCTGACCAAGAGACAGACCCGTAAATTGAGAACCATGCAACGTGCACATAAAAGAATTATGCTGGGCCTCACATGGAGAGACCAGAAAACAGCACAGTACATCCGAGAGAAGACAAGAGTTAGGGACATCATAGAATCCATTAAAAATCTCAAATGGCGGTGGGCTGGCCATGTTGTTAGAATAGCAGACAACCAATGGACATCACAAGTCACAACATGGATCCCCCGAAATCACATGCGCAACTGAGGCCGACAGAATATTAGATGGAGAGACGAGCTAGACAAGTTCAGGAAGTACTGGCTCCGCGACACCCATGATAGAGAAGTGTGGCAAATCCTGGGGAAGGTCTATGTCCAACGAGGGACGTTAAAAGACTGATGATGATGATGATGATGATGATTTGACCCAGGCAAACTGAAATAAAGAAAGCTCATCTTTCTCCCTGCATTGTACGTATAAAATAAAGCAAGGTATGTATTTTTGCCATTAACCAGTGAACAAGAAGATCATCGACCGTTGTGTAACATGTTAATACAATTATTAACCAATAAAAATGTTCATTCTTTGGTGGGTGACAATCATTTGCTATTGGTATCTCTCGTCGTTCTCATCGTTGTCACCTCTTTCTCAATTGGATAACTTTCTTATTACTTAATATATTTTAATGAAATTTTGTACGTAGGTGGAAAGTCTCTATGTAGGTGGTGGTGAATTAAAGCCGATCCGATTGTCTGTTAAGATTTTATGAGCATAAAACCCCCGGTTATCACGGTTAACGGTCCTAATAAACAACTTATTGCCGCACTCTCTCAATTTTAACCGTTTTCCTGCTGGGTACCTTTACACTTTTTAAGATCTTTTTGGTTGCGATACTCTGACCATCTGAACGACTCGGATCGGAACTAATACATTAACTCCCACCAACTCAAACTCATCCCCCTTTTACCTTAATAAGTCGGTTTATTCTTACCAGCTGCTTTGCCGATTGAGCAACAATCACCATTTGACAGGCAGAAGACTAAATCTATATAAACTTACCCTTTGTTTTCCCCAAACGCTCAGCATCATTTTTGTTGATGTTTCGCGTAGGCTTGTGGTATATATGGTTGTAATATCATCTTTATTTATTTCCATTAGATGAAGCAGTGTTGACCAGTAATCATTTTTGAAGAGTATTCATTTCATCTTATCTTTAGTTGCTTTCCATTGCAACTACTCAGACAGCCAGTCTATACCATAAGTAAACAGCACAGACATTTGGTAATATGAACATCAAAACTTTCTTTGCTCTACTACTACTGTTGTTGTTGTTGTTGTTGGTATTATTATTATTATTATTATTATTATTATTATTTTTTTTTTTTTTTTTTTTTAAATTTATTTATTATTTTTTTTTTTGCAATCTCACACCAGTTGCCTGGTAGTTACCGCTGGAGTTTGAGTGACAGCAAGTCTCCTCAAGTCTCCAGCCCTCTTCTCCTCGTTCTCATAGACCACAGTAATACTGTAGTTTACAGTTTCACATCGGTTGCCCGGTAGTTGTTGCTGAAGACTGAGTGACAATAAGTCTCCTCAGGTCTCCGGCCAATATCTCCTCTCTCCTTTGCCTGTCATACCGGTGCTGTAGTTCACATTTCCGCTTTCATTTCCCTTCGTCTGTTAGGCCCCTACTAACAATTGGTGTTGCAGTCCCTACATTTTTAACACTTTCCTCAGAATCCGTGCAGTTCGTAGTAGTGGTCTGTATAGTCTCAATCCCTCTTTTTATCCCGATCTCCTCCAGTCTCGCCCTCAGTGTCTTTGAGACAGTTCCCAGTGCGCCTACTATGACTGGCACTACCCTGACTTTCATGTTCCACATCTTGTTCTGTTCTCTTGTTTTTCAGTTTTTCACTTTCCTTCCTCTTTACTCTATTATCATTATTATTATCATTATTATTGTTATTATTATTATTTGGAATCTCACACCAGTTGCCTGGTGGTAACCGCTGGAGTTTGAGTGACAGCAAGTCTCCTCAAGTCTCCAGCCCTCCTCTCCTAGTACTCATAGGTCGCAGTAATTCTGCAATTTACAGTTTCACACCGGTTGCCCAGTGGTTATCGCTGAAGGCTGAGTGACAATAAGTCTCCTCAGGTCTTCAGCTAACGTCTCCTCTCTCTTTCACCAATCATGTCAGGGCTAAAATTCGTTGTAGTACTTTTATCTCTAGCACCTTCCTCAGTATCCGTGCAGTTCCCAGTAGTGCTGTGGTCTGTACGGTCTCAATCCTTCCCCTAATCCCGATCTCCTCCAGTCTCATCCTCAGCGTTTCGGAGACAGTTCCTAGTGCGCCCACTATGACCGGTACTACCCTGGTTTTCATGTTCCACATCTTCCTCAACTCTCTTGCTAGGTCCTGGTATTTTTCCCGTTTTTCACACTCCTTCCTTTTTACTCTATGGTTTGTAGGTACAGCAACGTCTGCTATTTGGCAGGCCTTCCTTTTTTGTGTACTATTACTAAGTCCGGTCTTCTTGCCTGGATGAGGTGGTCAGTTTGGATATCATCTAATAGGAGATGCTTACAGCACCTAGTATTCCCAAGCAGTCACCCATCTAAGTACTGACTTGGCTCGACGCTGCTTAACTTCGGTGATCGGACGAGAACCGGTGTTTTCAGCGTGTCTGGTGGTAACCGCTGGAGTTTGAGTGACAGCAAGTCTCCTCAAGTCTCCAGCCCTTCTCTCCAAGTTCTCATAGGTCACAATAATACTGCGGTTTACAGTTTCTCACCGGTTGCCAAGTGGTCATTGCTGAAGGCTGAGTGACAATAAGTCTGTACAGTCTCAATCCTTCCCCTTATTCTGATCTCCTCCAGTCTCGCCCTCAGTATCTTTGGGACAGTTCCCAGTGCGCCCACTATGACTGGCACTACCCTGGCGTTCATGTTCCACATCTTCTTCCGTTCTCTCGCTAGATCCTGGTATTTTTCCCGTTTTTCACTCTCCTTCCTCTTTACTCTATGGTCTGCAGGTACAGCCACGTCTACTATTTGGCAGGTCTTCCTCTTCTTGTATTATTATTATTATTATTATTATTATTATTATTATTATTATTATTATTATTATTATCAAAAACAGTAGGTAGCATGTTCGTTCTAGAAGGAAGACAGTAATTAAATGCAGATTGAGTGCGACAGCAGTTATAATTTGAGAATTCTAAGCAGCAAATATGCGTTAATTGATTACGTTTAAGACGGCTGTAGCTAAAAAGATACGAGGATATCTCATAAATAATGCCTGAAATGTGATAGCAATATGATAAATGATATTTTCGCTGTGCTGAAATTCTAAATGATACCAATACATAGTGATATGCGCTCGTACAGTTTCCAACGGGTGAGTAACGTCGAACTGTCGGATTGCTCATATTCAATTATTTGACCATCATAAAGATCGTATCTACCCGCTTCCCCAAGAGTGCAAGATGTGACACAAGGTGGGTACAGAAAGATTTAAAGAAAAAAAAATGCCCCAGTCTCTGCAACTGGTGTAGCGGAAGCGTCGAGGCGAGCCTGACCCGCCCTTTTCAGTGCAATGGGAAGATGCTCCTACAGGGCTTTACTGATCCACTGAGACTGGACATGGTGATTCTTGAAGCCACGGGGCGAATCCTTGGCCTCTACGCTTAGCAATACCGGACCTCGGTAAGCCATCATCGGCTACGATATTGCACTGGTGCAAAGGTACTGCAGACGGAGTACACGAGACATATGATGTGATATGAGTTTAGAAAATGTAATAATGTTGCAGAAAGAATCCATAATAATTACCGTATTTATTGAACAGATTTCAGTGGAAGAAATTGTCAAAGATTGTTTGAAACGTTTAGAAAAAGTGACTTCAGATCAAGAGATGCACCACGAACAGTTCATCCAGTCATGTCTGAACTCGATAGAAATAATGATGTTTTGCGTGAGAAAATAGCCCAAAATCTGAATTGAAGTCATACAAAGGCCATCTGCAATAACAAAGATGCCTGACTTGAATGAATAATAGAGTTCGATGATCTATACATCTGCATTTTTTTACACTCTCGTAAATGCGTCTCACCATTTTAGATAGATTAGTAACTGATGATGATCAAATGTATACTTTACAACAACCAGAGTAGTACCCGTTGCATGTTTGGAAGGGAGTAGAATTTTTTGTGTTGTCATGTAAGGAAGATTTCTGTCAGTCGTACGAAACTATGGCTTCGAAGTATTTCGGTTACTTCTTTCACTGTGGCCAAATTAGATATCTATATCTGAATTAAGATGACTCTAAATAGCAGAGGTAAAAAATTAATGATATTGTGTTCTGTAAGTGAAAAAGATTCTACATATTTCCCAGTTGCCAATATTTGAGATGAAGCAAAGAACGAAACCCTGGAATTCTGATTTCCAAGGCAGGTAAGATTTTTCAAAACTAGCACAACACAATCACACACATTTTTTCAACCCAATTCAAATATATGCTAAACTAATACTAGTTTAATGAATATATGTGGCCCTGAACCATACTAATCTAAGCTTAGTGAAGCTCTACTTTACTCCTAAGTGATAAAGATTGGTATCTGAATGCCCTGTGTTTTGACACTACAAAATCATTACTGAAGCCGATAAAATTACTACTAGTTTCAACTTATGAATACCCCATAATGTTATTTTAGTGAAACGCGTGTTCGCATACCGAAAAAGGGAAAGGGAACGTTTCATGTGTTGGCACACTAAACAAAGGAAAGGAAACCACTAGCTTTAGCAGGAATTAGACGTGGGATTGGTCGGTAAATCATACTCTCCTTCACGGGGAGTTTTGATTCAGCTGCCAATCAGCGAACAGCTTGAAAGTATCTATCTCTTCTTATTGGTTGACTCTTCAAACAAAGATTAGATGGTAGTATCCGTTGGATAGAGACACTGGGAGCGTGACAACTCTCTGGCACCCGGCTGTCCAGAGATTATCAACAATGAAGATAATCATAGCTGGTCAGAGTTTATCAACTATGAGCGATAGTACAAGTCAAGATACAACCTAATTATGGAAAGTATTTATCTCTTCGGGGTTTCTTTTCTCCCGTTAGATTAGAACCCTTTATTTCCCTCTCAAATCTTTGTCTGGCTTGTTTTTTGTCTCTACGTTTTTCAGAAGCCATTCTTTTATCTTCAACGAAACTGTTCAAATCACAATGGCTTTTCCTCTGATTTTTGTTTCATGTGCAAATGCGTTTGTATGCGATTATACTACACTATTCTTCCAGCAGAGACACATTGAAGTCTTTGGCCAGGGGTCGGTCCCCCGTTGCCAATGGCATAGAGAATTCTGAGACAGTCATCCATCTAGGTAATGACAGGACTCAACGTTACTCAGCTTCAGTATGCCCAACACGATTCGACTCTCCATCAGAGATATAGCTTTCAAGAAATATGCTGGAAACAGCTGAAATCAGTATTCCATCGTTGTGAATCAAGCAATAGCTACTTCATATATATAAAAAGTATATATGACAGGTTTTGTTATTCACTCAATAGAAACCGCCCGCATGTAGTGTTGGGGGTGATTAATTAAAAGATTGGAAAAAGGAGTGATTATTGAATGAGTTACTTCGCTCTCATTTTTGGGGGCAGTGATCACTAAAAAAGAATTTTCAAAAAACAAAAACAAAAACAAAAACAAGCGTGAATGCTTCTGGACACAAACTAGTGTACAATTTTGCATGAATTTACATCGTAAGTTGAATCCCAAATCAAGACCAGAAAAAAAAACGTTTTTCGAGTCATAAGGAGTAAATGTCGAAATTTTCAGCCGCCTATCTCTATTGGTGCAGACTGTACGCGTGATATATCCATAGCCAGTCAACCAGGCAGACTGACTTGAAAACTGAAGAAACCTCTTTTCACATTTTAGTGACAGTTTTAGTTGGTGGTTTCTATATAGCATACTGTGATAATAGGGAAGAATCGTTTGAATTTTCAATGCAATATATTCAGCAATGAGGCTTGGCTTAAAAAAGTAAAGACTGTTAGATCAAAGAATTTGTCTCTCATATCTAGTAACATGGCATAATTAAATGATGACTCGACACGTTGTAATCCATTCGACCAACTGAGTACATGTCGTCAGATGCTGAGTAAAGTAATCAGTGAGCATTCCCCACGAAAATGATATTATGGGCAGTGCACTTGTTTGCAAGGCCTTTCTTCCCTTGCTTTTAAGCACCCAGTATTCCGGGGGCAGGGTGAGTGCAAAACTACGAAAAAAAAAAACTGGTAAAATCAGTTTTCAATTATTGTACATCAAGCAACAGCTATTTCATGCGTATGAAAACATTTCTAATTAATATCCTATAACAGCAGGAATTGATAATTTAAATTTTGAATACATTCAACAACGTGATTTGGCCAAGAGGTTCACGACTCTCACTTTGAGTAACATAACGTAATTAAAAGAAGACACGTGACCACCTAAGTACACGCTGCGAAATCACACGATTAATATCTCTTCTCTCCCCTCCCGCCGAACCGGACAGCTGCTTCTCCATTTTCTTCACCTTCCATTATTTCCAGCAATGTGACATGATCAAAGAGGACCATAGCTGGCCTGACAAAGGACACGTTCCTCATATTGTGACGTAGCGTGTTCAAATGAAGACACGTGATGAAGTACGTACATGTCAGCATATGGATTTGTCCATGAAGCATGAATATAAAGAAACCAGTAAGTATATTGTTACAGTCGGATCGCGTCGAATACGTCGGTTTTTATGACGATCACAGAAGTTAAGCAATATCGAGCCTGGTCAATACCTAGATAGGTGACCGTCTGGGAACATCAGGTTCCGTAAGCAACTGCAGAAGTATCCCCGACAGCCATCCTGATCTCTAAACGTATTGAACACATGTTCCTAGTGTATATCACTTCCTCCATACTAAGCGACCAAAGATCGCAGCTATGAGCTGTTCACTAACGGTCGACCTTGGTTGGCGTGGGTCTCAGTGAGTATTCTGTAAAAAAGTGTATTTTTGCACAGATCATTCATGCAGAGATTCTTCACTTCTTTTCAAACACACGGCGTTGTGGATCCGTGTTTCATTATAATTCATCAATTGTGAGCACAACTAACAGAAACGCCGAACAGATAAACCACTATAATATGACCGTTAACTACAAACTTTTATTATATTAATTAAACTTCGGTTCGTTTTTCTCTAATACCCTTAAAACAGATCTAGAGGGCTGAAGTTTTTAATATGTTGTAGCTTAGCCATGAAGCTTTCAGGGGAAAATGCCACTATCCGCTGATGATTATAAATATACTGTTTTTAAAGCTCTTTGTCAAAGTTACAACATATAAGTACATTAGCTCTCTACGTCTGTTTAAAAAGTTTTCGAGCAAAAAAAACAAAAACGATTTTGCAATTTTTCTAATTCATCGTCAGTCTCCTGTCGTCCGTCGTTGGACATAGACCTTTCCCAGGATTCACCAGGCCTCTCTATCATGCTTTCTGGACATGTCTAGTTCATCTCTCCATCTTGTATTCTACTGGTCTCAGTTTCGCATATGATTTTGGGGGATCAACGTTGTGATGTTCATCGGTTGTCTGCCATTCTTGCAACATGACCAGCCGATTGCCACATGAGTTTTCAAATGGATTCTATATCTCGGACTTCTGTTTCTTCTCTAATATATTGTACTGCCTTGTGATCTTTCTATGTGAGGTTGAGCATTATTCTTTCATGCGCACGTTGCATGGTTCTCAGTTCTCGGGTCAGTTTTTTGGTTAGGTCCCATGTTTCAGCTTCATAGGTGACGATCGGGGGGATGCATTAGTTGTATACTTTTCTTTTCGGGATTAACGGGATTTTCTTGTTCTTGAAGGTCGGCCTTGCTCTGCCGAAGGATTGCCATTCTAGAGTGAATCTTTGCTTGATTTCTTCTTTTGAGAATTTCATGGAGATTCTTCCTCATATGTAGTTGTAATGGTCTACTTTGTCCAGCTTTGCATTTTCGATTTTGATCATTGTGCGTTTATTTCCGACGTGATTATTGCAGATGAATTTTGTTCAACTGAAGTCCATGTAAAAGCCGACTTTCTTGCTTCCTTCATTCAGTTCATCTAGCATCAGTTGGAGGTCGGGTGGGTTCTCTGCAAAGAGGACGATGTCGTCTGCAAATCTGAGGTTGCTCTGGTATTCGCTGCCCGTTCTGACTCCTTTATTTTCCCAATCTATGTTTCAGGAGATTATCTCAAGGCCGGCTGTGAAAAGTTTGGATGAGCTGGTATCACCTTGTGTTACCCATTTTGGAGCTGAAAGGGCTCTGAGTCTCTATGTAGCCTGATAAATGATCTGCTGTGACTGAATATATGTTGTGGTACTCTGGCATATACGGGATCTACACCTTGTAGAGTATTAGCCTCCATGACCTTAGGATTTCCATTGATTAAAAAGGCCTTCTTGAAGTCGATAAATGCTACAGGGAGTGGTATTTCATATTTTGTTGCTTTTTCTTTTAGTTGATTTACCCCCAATACGGTATGCTTCAAAAAGACATTGGTTGCGTGAAAGTTTCTATTGTATGATTAACCAGACCTGTTCTTTTTCTCTTTATATTTTTAGGAATACTTCCCCTCGCCTCGCTCGGAGTTATTTTTCAGTGTTGTTTTGTATCGAGCGTGACTTCCTTTCTCATTGCAGCAGCCAACAACTGCAATTCTATCACCCCCTCGTTCTGGAATCATTTACGGCCCTTCATTCCTCTCTCTATGCATACCCCTAACCTACGTAACGCCAGGGCGTGTTCAATATAACATAGGAAGACATTAACGAACTGTTTAGTTTGTCGTTATTCTAACATGTCGAGCTAATATTAATAGAATTAAGTAAGCACAGAGCTAGATCTTTTTATTTTATTTGTTTTTGTACCGTTCTTCATGGTTCGGTGGTAAATCTCTAGCAAATACCATTTGTTTAAATTGATGTTGCGGTAATGATATGCATATGTGAGTGCCAGATAGAAATATCTCGCTCTGATTGGCTAATTCTACATGTAATCATATTAAGCCGCCGGCATTATGGTGATAAGCGGCTGGGTTTGACAACCGGAGAAGTGTGTGCAATCGAATTCAGTTGCCCCAAGCAGGGTTGCATGGATGAAACAATCAGCGTTAAAGAATGAAAAAGAGAAAAGTTCAACTCATTAACTGCAGACGACTGAAATATCAGTCATTGTAGCTCTATGGTTTCATTCCGAACGATGGAAATTTCCATAAGTCACACGTATACACTAAGGTGATTAATTGCTGCACCCTCTGCTTATTAATTTTTGAGAAAAAAAATTTCTGACAACCCTCACCCACTCTCGATAGGACCCGCCGCTAATTAATTTTTGAGGGTCCATCTCTACTCTACCCTCCAAAATAGTTGGGAGGGGCTGGGAGACAACTACAGATTTGTCCAAATTTTCCCATCAAGATAAAATTGATACACAATAGAAGCGGAGGACTTGGTTTACCAAGTTGAATTTTATCCGCTGATTCCAGCGATTTCAAAATCTTGTAGCACCAAAAGACTTTTCAGTACGATTTTTAAAAACAAAAGAATTTTTTTAATCCTGTCAATACTGTACGTTTTTACTTCCAATGTGCTAATCCCGTCCTTACTATGAATCTTTTGCGTACAATGTTGTTTTGTTCAGATCATACTAAGAGGTTTTCTGGTTTATTCCAACACACTTGATTATTGATTGTGACAGATTTCCCACCCCCTGCTTATTCTGACTCCCAAGCACCTTACAGTATACAGGGTGGTGCAAAGTAAACTGAACAGTTTCTTTCTCTACAAGCAATAAACCCTCCCAGTTAAAGTTATGGAAAGAGAAACAGAAGAAAACAGAAAAAATGTCTATAACTTCAATTGGGAGGATACATCATTCACAGAGGAACCAAAATGCTCGGTTTATTTTTATTATCCAGTATAATCACACATATAACATTTAGGACACAGCAACTGAGAGACTCATATTGCAGTTATTGGGTTAAAAGACCCCCGTGCCCTTATTTACTTCGTACACTACTACTATTACTACTACCAGTAGTAGCAGTAGTAGTAGTAGTAGTAATAGTAGTAGTAATAGAAGTAATAGTAGTAGTAGTAAGAGTCGTAGTAGTAGTAGAAGTAGTAGTAGTAGTAGTAGTAGTAGTAGTAGTATCCTGTTTTATTTTTCATCAGTTGAAGAAACATTGTCAACTATCAATTTTTAACTAGTATATTCTGTCATCATAAATGTTATACTTACTTCTCACTGCTTGACTCCATAATTTCAAGTGGCTGGGTCCATTGTTTACAGAGAAACCAAACAGTTCAGTTTATTTTGTGCCACCCTGTATAATCAAAGTTCCTACCGTATTCAGTACACAGCGACTGGGTTGCTCTTGTCGCAGATATTTGGTTAATGATGGCGTAGCTGCACATTGCAATAACTCCATCCGAAATCACATTGACACTATTATAAAAGGCACATTGGATATAACAAGGCTGACGGTGTTATTTTTTAAAACTGCGACAAAGGTCGACAGTTCTATGAATGCTAAAATGCTTTTCTTTTGAATGGGTTAATAGCGTTCATAACGAAAGGATAGAGTGGGCGAAGGGAGAGGATTTTTTTCTCGTCAAACTACGTCAGATAATTTTTTTTTTCAATCGATTCTCGAAATAAAAATATGACGTAAGAAAAAGTTCGTATTTTAAGAAGCTAAAACATTTTTACCATCTCATATTGTAAGCGCAGTGTTTTGACCAATAATCTACGGGGAACACAAATAGATACACTGTGCTTGGATACAAACGTAGCAAAGCTCGAGATATCTAGTCAGTGTCTATTTTCAGAGAGGCTTTTTTTTAATCACTTAATAGCGTTACGTTATCCCCCTTTTTCGATCAATTAAGAACAAATAATTTTATCTCAGAAGCAAATGTTGCCAAATGCTATCAAAAACTGTGTAAACAGCATTGCAGGTTCTGAAGAGAGCTTTCCTTTTTCATATTCCCATAGTAGCTTTGCGTAATTTACAACATTGGTTTGTAACTATTGAAGGGATGAACGAGGAAAATTTAATAGGAAATTTTGTTGTCTGATACAGGTATTCCCGACTTTCTGCCACATGATCTTTACCAAAGATCTACACCAGTGAAAAAAAGTGTGAACAAGGTTGCAAGTTTTGATCAAAATCTGTAAATTTCTTATTCTCTCTTTGAAATACATTAAATAAGTATTGACTGAAAAACTCTTTCATTTTCTAAATTTGTCTAGTTCATCTCTCCATCTTGTATTTTGTCGGCCTCAGTTTCGCATATGATCTCTGGGGATCCATGTTGGGAGTCGTGATGTCCAACGATTCGTTATCCTACTTTCCCCAATTTTACATCTTCAATTTTTACAGTTATTTGGTCTTTATTAATACGTCTCATGGGCGGGGAAGTTTCGGCTCAGTAGCACCTAGACATTGGAATCAGTTACTCTTTGGTATCCAGAACATGCACACATTGGTTTTAAATCAAAAACAAAACTTTCTCTCTTCGAGATGTTCATTTATTTGAATTCAGTAAATAAATACTCTTCGTAATTGAGGCTCTAACGTATGTGACTTTATTGACAAGTTTATTTTACTGCAGCTGTTCTTCAACAGACGTTACAGTCTTTTTTTTATTGTGATTCTTACCTAGATTTGTAGGAGCTTTTGTCTAGTGCGTACTTGAGTATTGAGGATCCCGAGAAAGGACACTTTCTATGAGTGCATATATTATTATATTACTCGCATACACCCGTGAGAAATGACTGAGTTATCTACATATGCATCGACATCAAGAAGCACAAAGCTATTTTATTGGGTAATTCGTTTTTGATAATTCAAGTATCCTAAGTTCAAGTTATTTCAAAGTCTCAACTTGACTCGAGCTATTTTACTGTGTGATCAAAAATAAGGTTTTGGGAGTTCCTATGACGTAATTTTCAGTTAATTCAAGATAGGAAGATAAATTAACCAATGAAATCGATGTGCAACCGGAGAAGAAATTTGCAAACATGCTTATGAGATTTTTTGCTGCTTTACCTGGAGTCGAATCTGACTAACATGAAATAGTGAATGATTTTGTTGAGCCATTATCCTCATCTGCATTTTCGACACTATATTTTTGTCCTTCAGTTACTTAGCTTTCGTTAGATAAATATAGCATGATGCCATCAATATCCCAGGATTCAATATTGTCCGCAGTTAGACCAAATGGATCATACACGGAGGAATACAAACATTACTCGTCTGGAACTTGGTGAAAATAATGGGCATAGGACAACATTGGAAAATAAGCAAGTTGAAAGTGTCAGCACATGTATTACTAGAAAGGAATAGTACTGTCAAGCCTATAATGTAATTAAATACTATATGATAACAAGCCCAGTTAGTCACTCAATAGAAATCGTCATGTGGCCAACGTTTCTTTTTTTTTTTTTTTTTTTTTTTGCAGCATATCGTGCTGGGGTGATTAATTAAAATACGGGGAAGGGGTGATCTATATTTTGACTTTATGCGTGAATGGCGCCGAACATAAGCTAAGAGATAAACTTATGCAGAGGAAAAAGTTGAAAACAAAAACAAAAACTTAAAAAAAAAAAACATAACTAGGAGTAAATGATTAAACTTTCAGCCCCTACGCTCTATTGGTGTGGCCTGCACACGCGATATATACATAAACAACGAGCAAACAAGCCAGTCAGCCAGACAAATGTAAAACCTGAAGAAACCTATGAAGACAGTTTTGGTGACAGTTTTGGTCGACGGTCTCTAATAGCTGGTTATAAAAAAGATATAGAAAATAATAGAAAGACAGTTATATAGATCGAGTGATCTTCATGAGACTAAGAATATTCATTAGATATCACCCACTAAAACGTCATGAAATAACATCGAAAGGTGTTTGTGTACTTCCGGTTTCACGCTGTTAATTCTAGTGGAATCAGTGTAGCTCATGTGGCAAAAAAGAAACTTCTGACGATTAATGATGATAGTTAACAAACCATTGGATATGCCCTCAGCAAATCACTTTGCTCGAAAGAACTTTTTTAATTATTTCTCCCATTTATAGCTATTAGTCGACGCTAATGTTGCATTTAAAAACAACGTGTTTGACATTTGATTGTGAATAGTTCAGAGTGATCTGCTCTGAGACTTATGGTTCTTTGCTAAATCTATTCAGTATGAAATTCCCTTTCTAATGATATACAAGGTGTAAATATTTGATAGAAATGTTTCTCTGAATGGGGCACAATGGCAAATAAAAAATGGTGCTATTCTTCTTTTTTTTTTTTTTGCAATTGATCATGGATATCTACCATAGATATTCTTACACACTGAAAGTCTCTCTAGCGTGACCACAAAGTTTCATAAGTCAACTAGAAAATTCCTGTGGGGCTCTATTACAGCGCCAGGATTATTAGTCGTATAATGACGCTTTAATTTTGGCCATCCGTCTTGTTCACTCAGTCTGCAATGTCTCTCATAAAGCATACACCAGTTGCGCTTTATCGATAGGATGATATTTTCTTTTCCTTTAATCGACTAATCAGGGTAGAGCGTGCGAATTGACCCCTTTCCGACTGCGTTGCCAAGTTAAATTTAGCCCGAGATATTTTTAGAGCTCAATGACATATTGGTTTTCCGTCAACAGCAAGTGGTACATTAATCTTGAAACAACAATGGAGAACAGCAGAACTCTAAAATAATGCGTAAGCAGTAAAAGGACTGATACTTCAACGCCCTTGACGAATTACGTATATTTGTTGCACTCGCATAATTATTTTTATTACCTCTACTGTTTTGGCTTTTACATAATTTACTCGTAATAAGCACGTTTTCCCCTTAAGTAACATGACGTTCTAGGAATTAGATAAAGATAACAAACACAGTATAGATTTTATCAGGTAATGCAAAGAGTGTGTATTTTTCTTGACTAACATGAAATAATTAAACAGGAAAAAAAATGACAGGTCTGTTAAGTCATTCAATAGAAACTGCCAAGGAACCAACTTCTCTTGGCAGCATAACATGTTGAGGGTGATCAATAAAGAAAAAGGATATGTATTCCACTTGTGATGTCATACCTTTTTATGTCTCTCTGTGCATGATTCAGTGCTTTAAGGGTAGGAACAACAGTTTTAAAAAAACATTCAAAGAATATCGGGAGAAGAAGGTGTGAAAAGAATGCAAGATAAAGGGGTAACAAAATGAAAAAAAGAACAGGTGTGGTTATTCAGTCAATAAAAAAACTGTCATGTGACCAACGCCTTTTGGTAGCATGCCATGTTGGGGGTGATCAATCGAAAAACGGGAAAAGTAAGTGATTAACAAATAAACTATTTCTCTCACCTCTTGTTGGGATATTTACAGGTTCATATTTTAAATAAGCAAATCTGAACGCTTCAGGATACGAACTACGGGGGCAATTTACCATAAACGTACATCGTAAATCGAAACTGCAGCTAAAAAAAAATGTTTTTCTAGACATGATTAGTGGTAAATGGTGAAGATTGCAGCCCTCTCTCCCCATGGGCGTGCCCTGTGAGCATGATACATACATAGCCAGCCAGTCAGATAGACCAACTTAAAAACTGAAGGAACTTATGTTGTCAGTTTTAGTAACAGTTTTGGTTGGGATTTTTTCAACATTACAGAAAAGGTTAATTAACCATAGTTCATCTATTGAGTCCGAATGATATTACTGCTAAAATATGTAAACAAAGGTGTCGGTGTATCTGGTGTACGTTGTAAATAAAGAATAAAGGCTATATGGTTCGGTTTAGGACTCCTGTAGCCGGTTGATCTTTGTTGTTTAATCAGTAAGACAAAAAACTCCGGAGAGGTAAGCGGCCCGAGTATAAAAGATTGTGGTTCGAATCTCGCCGGTGGCTTATTATTCCTGACCCATACTTCTAGCTGCCAGTTTGAGAGCTTCGATGAAGAACAACAGAAATCAAACAGAAAGAAAGAAAGAAATAGTAGCCTGAAATGAATAGTAATCGACAATGCTTCGTCTGAGAAATTCGAATAACAATACATTTAGTAATTCTAAAGTAATAAAAAGTGACAGAACTGAAAGGAAAGAAATACTCATCAAGATGACATTGCTTGATCTGAGAAATTCGAATGATATTTTATTATGCTTTGTTGTAAAGCAACCAACGTGTTCAAATTGCATAAAATATCGACAATGAAACTCTTTGGGAATTCTGTGGTAAAAATGCACGCAAAGAAGTCAGAGAAGAAACAGACGAGTGTTAACAAAAAAGATCAATCTTCGTTTAAGAAGTTGAGTGCCCAAGTCATGTATACGGAATTTCGACGTCCCAAGAGCCAGAATTTATGAATGGGTCAAGAGCCAAAGTTTATGCATGGGTCAAGAGCCAGAGTTTATGAATGGATTAACAGCCAGAGTTTATGAATGGGTTAAATGCCAGAGTTTATGAATGGGTCAAGAGCCAAATTTTATGAATGGATCACCAATTAGGTTAGATAAATGGAATTCAATACGTTGTATCTGCAGGTTATTGCTTACCTCTGCATCGGTAGTCATTTTCTGGGACAAGATGACGATCACTAATGGAGCAATATGCAATTGTGTTCAAGCACTGATCTAGACATCATTTCATCTGGCATTGTTTCAAAGATCTTCGGTCGTCAGAACAACCTGTTGCTGCAATTTCCGTGGTGTTAGTAGCAGCATCAGCTGTTGGCAGAACATGAAATCATAGGAAAGTCATTCTGACATCTAGATGCCACCAGATACAAGTAAATTTAGACGAAAAAGATCTAAATTTTTCAACATTGAGCAAAGGACGTGACTAACATTCTAGTATTTCAGAATGTTTCTATCCCCTTTTCATATGTGTGTGTTTTTGTATTCCAGCGCTGCTGACCATACTGTTTTGTCTACAGGCTTGAAAATTGGCATCAGTGCTCCACTGGACTCTTTCGAAATTTTTTTTTTTTTTTCCAATTTAGGAAAAGCTTTTTTGACCTCTCAGGGGCTTCATTTGACGGGTATAGTTTATGATCAAAATCTAGATTCTCCAGAATTAACATGTTTTTTTTTAACTCTATTTTAGTTTATTTCCATTGGAAAACGCCAGTGATGTCATAAATAGATCATTTTACGTGTTTTGATGCTACAGTTGTATTATTGACTATGATGGCGAGTCTCCGATGTTTTTATGATGCTTTATTGATTGTCAAGCAAGAGTAACGAGAGAAGAGTGTACAGCGAATACTCAGTCCCGGATTAACTATGTTGCAAAAATAGCATATGGTACTGGCCCCGCAATTTCCAAGGCACTGCACTAAATCTTTGCAAGCTATCGAATCCAATTTAGCGATTTTGCACGAGGTTTATTACGAGAGTACTATACTTCTATCAAATTTTATGAACGACAGGGTGTTTGAGGTTAGCAGCTCGAATCAACATCTTTAATTTGGTTATCTTTTTAATACAGCTATCAATCAGAGGGTTGTGTCTATGAGATGCAAATACAACACGTAGATACGAAGTTATTTGAAACTGGAGACATAATCACTACATCAATAAAAAACGATAAGAATGAATAGCTGGGTGGGAATGTATAATATTTAGTGACAATCATGCAATCTGTCTTGATGTTAAGTATGACCATAACATTATCAAAAACATTGCAAACAAGTTGGTGTCGACATGTAGTGGCCTGTGTATGCAATCCAATATGGCCACTACCGAAAAGCGTTGGTCTCATGACCACACTGTCGGTAGCCCTAGATTATTGTTTAGTGTCGCTAATTATGTGTGTTTTATAAGTACTCTCATCCTCATCCTACAACGTACTTGTATGTATGATTCTCTATGTGATTGGTGCATGCAACCTTTTCTATTGCTCTCCCTTAGCCTCAACCCTTCTACCATCACGCCCCTCAAACATTATCCACCCAAAATGCCTTTCCTTCTACCACCACATATTTGAATGTGTCTCCCGTTGATTCTCTGTGTGAGCTGTGCATACAAACTCTCTCTATCTCTCCCTCATCCTACCTCTTCCTATAATCGCACCCTTCCTTCGACCATTTTCTCCTCTTCTCAACACTCCCTAACCAATATTACTCAACATTACAATAAATGCAAGCTTAAAAGAATGAGGCTACATAAACTATCATAGATATGTGATATGATTGGTCGACCCTAAAGTATCTTTAGCTATTTCTTAATGAGAGTACATATGTTTGTACGGATTAAATGAATTTAAAATCCCTAGTTATGGTAATTTTAATAAAATACATCAAACAGTGAGTTCTGACCTTGAAATGAACTTGAAAAGCAAAATTAACGCCTGAAATGGATTTCTCGTCACGAGATACATATAATTAGAGGTATACAATAATCTGGGGCTACTAGTAGTGGAGATATGAGAGTGACTCTTTCTGAGAGTGGCCATATTGGATTGCACGCACAGATAACCACGGGTTGAAGCCCACTTGTTTGCAGGTTTTTTTTTTCTTTTAAGTTGATACCTATCGCCGTGGCACATTATTAAAAAAAACTTAGCGCCAAATTCACCAAATTCTTATGAATTGCTTCCTTGTTAGTACAAAAACAATCCTTTCTTGTGATACTTTTGTGCCTCCAATCAGCTATGGCCTGATTCCGAACCATGCTATTATTTCCGAATGTTGACTGTCACTGGTAGGACATTAAGCTTTTATCATACAATATTTTATTAATCGATGTAAGAGAATATTCAGATCTGTCACACTGTGACATGCAGAGAGTAGTGGCAACACATGTGAACACGGAACAGCTTAACTTTTTGGAGTTATATAACGCTCAATTCTTGCCAATGTATCACAATATAAAATTTGTACTTCATTAAGTAATTCTAGTAGTTTTGTATAGTAGTTGATTGTGTCATTAAACAGGCTGAGTTGATGTTGATGCTAAAGATAGGATTAAACATGCGAGAGTTACCTTTGCTGCATTGAATTCAATATGTAAATTTATTTCTCCAGTAGCGAACCATTACGATATTGACAATTTCGGTGCTTTCATTTGTCATGTAATTGACTCATATAATCCTAAACACTAACTCTAATTGAAAAAACACTAAATCTAACTTATAACGAAATCTAATGCAGAAATGTGTTTAACGCAGAAAAGGTTACAATCACCATTAATTGATACGCGAATTCGTAGTCAAATTTGGTATATCCGATATCAGAATTAGGATTATTTTTTAAAATATTGATATTTTCAGATGTGACCGTTTTTTTCATTTGGTCTGCTCCACACGTTCGCTACCCTCGCCAAGAATTTTTCTTTCTAAAACCAGTGGAGATCTGAATTAGTATTTTATGACGGTGTCCGCTGGTCATAATGCAGTCAGCATTTCTTCTATGGGGGTATTTTGGGCTTCGATCGTCCATATCTACCGTGTGTATGCTGCTTTAGATCGGGAGAAAGTTGACAGCTCTCTGAATGCCAAAAGGTTTTTCGTTCAGACCAAATTTGAATCGGTTTATACCGTTCATAAAAAAAGAAAAGATACGGAGAGTGGGCGAAGTAAGAGATATTTTTTTCTCTTTTACGTCATACTACGTCATGTTATTCTTTTCTTTTTTTTAGATCAATTTTCGAGAAAAAAAAGATAGAATTTTATCAGACAGGAAAAAGAAAGACGCAAAGCAGATTATATAATGTTTATATATATATATATATATATATATATATATATATATATATATATATATATATATATATATATATATATATATATATATATATATATATATATAACTTATTTCCCAATTAATTATAATGCATTTCGGACGATATATATTTTTTTTTTTTTTGCAATGATTCTTACTTTTGTTTTGGGCATTTCAACGGGGATTAACTTTGAAAAGCAATTGGAAAAAGATAGTTTTATTACAGAAGCAAATGTTGGCAAATGTTGGCAAACATTGCTCATACAAGGTCACAGATTTTGAACTGAGTCTATTTTTTTCTCGTACGATACTCTCAAACTGGCTTTACGTGAATTACCACATTAGTTAGTCTCTCTTGAAGCAGTAAACGGAGGAGATTCTGCGATGAGATACACATATATCCCGCTTTTTGAAAGTTCGCTCTGTACCACATCGCTTTGGCGAAATATCTACTTTAGTACAAATTTCCCCTTACTAACTAGAATGGCATAAAAGCAAACAAACAATTTGCATTAAGTTATAAGAAGAAAAATTTTGAGGGTTCCCAGATGAAATTAATCTTCCTCTATGTCAGCCTGCCTTGATGTCTAAGGTCGAACTTTGTTTCTGTTGTGGCTGATATGAAAGGATTGGAATACAACAGTATTATTGGCTGCTTTGCCTCATACATTCCCCCATCATCCAGTGCTTTGTAGGCATTCAAAACACCGGACAAATGTACCCTAAAATCTACGTACCCTTTCGAGATTAAGGCCATACGTTTCTCTTATCATCATTGTACTGTCAATCGTAGCGAAAGATTTATTTTAGGGGTCTCTGGACGCTGGAAATTTCATCTTCGTATAAATGATTAGTAATCATTTTACACCCTGTCAGCTAACTACAGGTTTCACGGGAACGCACAATAATGGGCGAAACTTGTATTCTTGGTTCCTTGTGACGGATGTCCAGAAACCACCAATGATGCTGGGCAAGTAGGCCGGAAAGTATTCGAATATAAGAGTGATGGAGCATTTCTGTACAATGTTAATCTATGAACGTGTGTGTATTCACGTTACACCATGCAATTATATCTGTGCGTATAAGCGGTCTGTACGAGATGTGTGTATGCATGCGTGTATATATATATATATATATATATATATATATATATGTATGTGTGTGTGTGTGTGTGTGTATGATGGATAATTGACCAAGACAGGTGGCACCACGGAGGCTGTTTAGAGGGCAGATATCGGTCTCGTGCTTAGGACCCCTGCAGGTATCCTCTGGTTGGAGAACCTCGTTGAAAACTCATTAAGGCTTAGTAATGGGTAAGGGTAGCAAAAAAAAGGAAAAAAAAAACATTCAGAGATGTTGATTTGTCGACAGTATTTTGAGAGACTTTGGATACCCGTGTAAGGATTTCTATGGATCAGTAGTCAGCCAGCAGTTTGAGGGTTAACATCTCCTTTGCTCTCTCACTCTCTCTCTCTCTCTCTGTGTCTCTCTCTCTCTATCTCTCTCTCTCTCTCTCTCTCTCTCTCTCTCTCCTAATCTTGGCAAAGGAGAGGGGAACCTGTGTAATGCCTGTTCAGAGAGAGTGGAGTGTGCTTGGATAAGAGGGAACGTGAAAGACTTTGGTATTTGCTACTATGTATGCATTTAACCCCAAACTGTTTGCATCTAGGTGCAAACTGTCTCATGTCCTTTCGGGTTGCAGAATTTTACCCATACACCAGAAAAGAGAACAATAAAAAATATGTTTATTTCATAAACAAAAGACATTGTCAGTTTTTTTTTCTTTTTTGTATCCAAAATAAAATCATTTTTCTCTTCACGGCTCTGCGGGTGGTCTCCTTTTCTCTCTCTACGACGTGGTAAAATCTATATCAACCGGAGCCTTACGTAATTAGTTTTCCCCTGAATCCTTCACAGCAGGATGGTTTAGCTCTGATGTCCTTGGTAGGTGCATATCTTTTTTCAGGCAACGGGGTTGTACAGCGTGTGCCCTTTTAGGAGTCGTATCTGTTTAAAGTTGCATGCTGAGATGCAGTGGTTATGCAAAAAAAAAAGTAACTTCTGACAGGAGGAAAAAAAAATTTGTGTGAAGAGATAATTAGTAGAAGAATTGTGACTCATTCTGTAAGTATGTAGATTGCTTCAGGCAAGCGTCTAAACGCAGGAAATATAATCACAAAATCCTTCTCACACGTATGAAAGAGCGTCGGTCTTGTTGCTGTGCGTGTTGGGGGTGATTGTAGAGAAATTGGTGTCGTTTGTGTTATGCACTAATCAGAAATTGATCACCAGGTGGTTGGTTATAAATGATCATCGTCAATTGAGCGCTGATGCTCGTGATTTTGTCCTCAGAGACAGAGAGAGACAAACAGAGAGACAGAGAGAAAAGAAGAGGCGACAAGGAGAAGAAAGATAGTGAAGGAAAGAGAAAGCGAAGAGAAATCTTGCTGAGAGACAGAGAGAGGTTGGCTCGTGAAGTAAATCTGTTTGTGACTAATGAGACCAAGAGACTGAAGAGCGTGTCTGTCACCACGCCTTCTCGCCAAAGTGTTGAACCATGCACAAGGCGAAAACTCAAGCAAGAAAACGCACGAACACACGTGATTATGCAAACACAAGTTCGTACATGCATATCCTATTTATTAGAAAAAGAAGAAAATAATGTCAACAGGTCTAGTTATTCAATTAATAGAAACCATCATATAACCAACGTCTTTTGGCAGCATTCTGTGTTGGAGTGATCAATAAAAATTTGAAAAAGGGGATTTTACTTCTTTTGTCCTTTATTGGATCACAAAAAGGTCTGAATTTTTCCCCTAATATGCGCGAACGTTGTCGAACACAAGCTGAGGGGGGCATTTTAGCGTAAGCCCTCATTGTAAATTGAAACCGCCTCATATAAACTTTTGGGGGTTAAGAAACAAATTTTCTTCTAAACATATTAAGAGGTAAATGTTCAGATTTTTAGCCTTCATTGGTGCAGTCTGTACATATACAGCCGGCCAGACCAACTAAAAAACTGGAGAAACCTGTGGTAACAGTTTTAGTTGACGGCTTTTTCTAAAGAGAAAGGGAAGAAAGCTTTTTGAAAGAGAGAGAGAGAGAGAAAGAGAGAGGGGGAAGAGAGAGAGAGAGAGAGAGAACGTGAAAAACAGAGACAGAGAGAGAGGCAGTGGTACATGAAGAGAACAAGAGCCTAGAAAGCGTATCTGTCATTGAGCTTTACTTACCCAAATGTAGAACCACACGCAAAATGCTCAACGGTGAGGACTCCGATATTCAGGCAAAGAAACGCACGAACGTACGTGATTATACAAACACCGGTGCGCACATTGCATATCATCTTTATTCCAAAAAAAAGGCAACAGGTGTAGTTTGCCACTTAAAACATCAGTTAGCATTTGTTAATATGACAGATTGTTTTCATACTATATATATATATATATATATATATATATATATATATATATATATATATATATATATATATATATATATATATATATATATATTCTAGAAAGGTACACAGCTTTAAAAACTCAAGATGTAAAAAAAACTAATTTATGTCATTTCAGTCATTTCTTTCCAAATATCTGTTAAATCAATTAATGTTAGATTTTTCCAAATGGATTCTTGCACAGAATTAGATATTACCGTACTGCATATGAATGTTCCTTGTCGGGATACTCAGTTGTCTACTCCGTAATCGTTTCAGTGATTTGAAAACAAAACAGTCATATATATATATATATATATATATATATATATATATATATATATATATATATATATATATATATGTGTGTGTGTGTGTGTATGTGTGTGTGTATATATATACATATATATATATATATATATATATATATATATATATATATATATATATATATAAGATTTGAGAGGAAAAAGTCTACCCATTTCATAGTAAATCCATTCTTATATATCATGAAAAAGAGAAAGGGGGTACACGCACACATATATAGATAGATAGAGAGAGAGATAGAGAGAGAGAGAAAGAAAGAAAAGGAGAGAGAGAGGGGGGAAATATCCACAGATATACATAGGTATCTAATTAAATAATTAACATCTTTCGTTACACCTGTAGTCAGAGTCAGTCAACCAGTGATAAAGCAAGCCTAGTTTCCCGATAGAACGACTCGTTTCACTCTTCGTGTGGCTCGCACTCTCAAAAGTAGCTCTATTGAATTTCACGACTATTGGAAATCAACCAATTCTTGATGGCTTCATGCAAAGTGAAGTCAACCGAAAGTAATTACGTCCGTCCTTATTGTATGACGCGTTTTCAGGTGAAACTGGTTTCCCTCGGGGCTATTTCGGTGTGAGTCACGCTTTTTTCAGCCACTCGACCACGCAATTAATTGGCGCATTAACGAATATAGATAAATGCTTTTCCGCCATTCTAAATATTTTTCTTTAAATAGAATCGTGTTTCTCTATATATAAACCTGCTTAGTTACACAAATAGAAAAAAAAATTATCTCTCAAAGCCTGTTTCTTCTTTCATTTATTTTGATCAACTATCTCTCAAAGCCTTTTTTTCTTTCTATATATCTATCTACCAGAAAGAAAGAAGTAAGCAAACAAAGAAGCAAAGAAAGGAACGGCTTAAGATATATAGATCGATAGATAGATAATTAAACAGGTCTTGTTAAACATTTAATAGAAACCTTTACACAACCGACTTTTGGGGGAAACGTGCCGTGATGGAGGTAGTCAATAAGAAAAATTAGAAAGTGGAATCAATGGATGTGTTAATTTTCCTGCTTTTTGTCGGGCGGTGATCACAAAAAAATTTCTCAAAGCCATTCGTGAACACATATTAAGGGACCAGTTTAGCATATACTTACATTGTAAAGTGAACCCCCTCTAAAAACACGAATAGGGGGATTCTCCTGTTGGATTATATATTCATTTCTTTATTATTATATAATTGTTCGCGTTAAAAAAAACATAAAAAGCGAGAGTTTTTAGGCTCAGATGGTAAGAGCAGCGTCGCCTTATGACGGCCTCCTGTTAGACACGGGTTTGATTCCTGCTGCAGTCCATTACTTCAGTTGTTTATTCTATTTACGATGTCAAGGCCAACTGGCTTATTCATCTAATAGAGTCTCAAATGATAATAAAGCATTTACAATTATACATATAGTCATGTAAAGTTTTCATATTTCTGGAATATCAAAAAAACAAGAGGGAGATATATTTACTATCTTGGAGAAAAGGAATCAGAAGATTGTGTTGCACCAAGTGGGGAAGTTCCTACCTCGTCAGGACGATGATCAATAAACACTGACGGAACAGTGTACAGGATGATGTCGAGACGATAAAGGAGGAGGAGAAAATAGCCAATTAGATGCAAAACAGGGACGACGTTTTCATAAAAGAGATCGGTTTAGTACCAACAAAACTGGTGATACTAATCTATATGTATTTTCTGAAACGTTTTGCGCGATTCGGTCAACGCTTATCGAGTAGCTAATCTGAACTTGGCGTCCAGGGCCGCTGATATCGTTTGGCTAATTGGAATTATCAATCTAGAGGTGGGAGATGGAGGCATGCAAGTGTACATTGGACACGTTCTCTCTTGCCGCCCATACCCTTTGGCATCACTTTTTTTTCTCATTTGTAAACACGCATTGACATCAATCAAGCAACCTTGAAAAGGTGGATAGATAGATAGATAGATAGATAGATAGATAGAAAGAGAGACAGAGAGAGAAAGAGTGGGGAGAGGGAGATAATTAGTTTTAAATGATTTTTCCTCCAGACAGATGTGGTTCTTCGAGTGATCAACAATTTACTGTATTCAAGTTTACATGATTGTTTATAAACTTACTCAAATTTCATTTAAACTCAGATGGAACCAACGCTTTCAACGTTGAGGCAATATCATTATTCATTTTCTTATCAGATGGAGCATTATTAATCATTATTAGAAACTGTCAACGAAAACTGTCATTGAAACTGTCAACATAGATTGTGCTCAGTTTTTGTGCTAGTCTGGCTGGCTGGCTGGCTGGCTGGTCATCTATGTGTTGCAGGCACAGGTTGCACCGAAACGACCTTTCTATTAAGGGTGTCATTAAAACAGTCAATATAGAAATAGAACCATTAAACAATGCGATAAGATAAAAAATTTTAAAAAGCTGCAGATATTCGTTCATGATTTTGAAGTATTTGCCCAAATATTTTATCGATGATTACTAATAAATTTGAACTTTTAGGAGTGTTCCCGTGGCCGAATGGTCTAGGCCGTTATGCTAGATTAGTTGATTTTGCGATCGAATCAGACTGGAAGCCAAACATTCTTGCATTAGGCTGAGTAGGCCTTTCCTCTTCATCGTGCTTTTGACAAAAGTGGCGGATTAACAATTAAGCTGTGCAGGCGTTTTCTTTCTTTCTTTCGTCAAACTCTTACCATTGAGTTTTGTACGTAACAATGACGGATGACAATGACCAGAAGGAAAACGTGTGACGTCAAGGATTAATAACAGTGACAATGACACAGTGACGTTCACAGACTGAATACAAATTCACCCCCACTTCTAAAGCCCAACTCAGGTTAACTTGTTCTGCTCAAGTTAGCATTCACCTGAACTATTAATAAAGGTGTCGGAATGAGGCAGGTAGTTCTGGAATAAAATTGCCTTTGTTCAAAATGATATTGATACGTGTATTTGCACGTGAATATACTTATCTTAGTCTGGTGCAAGGTTAAGTGTGTGGAGTGACGTGTCATTATCTGCAAGACTAGTTACCTAATCATTACCTCAGTAAGAAGCACTTCCTTTGGAGTAATGCAAAACTTGATATCTAAAGAGTTCATTGATAGTGTGTTGTTTTTCACAAAATGCAACTAAAATTATGATTTGCAGTTTATTAGCTTAATGCAACGGATATGATTTACTATGAGTTTATGTACCGAGTTTCTACAAAATTTCGAAGCGACATCTCTTTCAAAATATTAGTGGAATTTTAGAAGTGTCTTAATATCTTGTTCGGACTATCAACCGTTGTATACCATTTACAAGCCTTGGGCAAATTTTCAAAAGCTTGGGAAATAAATTTCACATGAACTTACCGAGACGAACGGCGGTCTGCAGTAAAGCAACAGACTTCCTTTTCTTCCTCGACTTAAATGAAATTATTTTTTAGATAAGAGAGTAACAGGCTGAAAAGAAATTTATCAAATGAATCCAAAATGTAGGATTTGGACAGTAACATCTCAAACTGAACGGTATCTACTGGATTCAAAGAGATTGTTAACAAATTGCGCTTGCTTGGACAAACTGTTACTGCACAACACTGCTGTGGGCAATTGGCCTGTTTGAATGACTAAATCGAAAAGAAAAAAAATATTGGCCAAGAAATCAATCAATGATTTTTTTGCACGACAACGGACAAAAGCTTGAGGGGAATAATTGACATTTTATATACTTTCCAGACATAATCAATTACAAAATAACACTTATTACACAGGAACAAAAAAATAAAAAAAAGTTGTACGGTGTTATCTACGTGTTGAATAATTGTTTGTGAAGTGATTTTCCGCGTAAAATCGATGTTCTTTGTAGAAGCCTATGTAGAACAGTCTGCCCTGATGCAATTTTTAGTTCTACCAAACAATTTCATCTTCTCACTTGTATTGTACAGAAGCAATCTAAATTGCCTCCCTTTTCAAATACCATTTTATATGCCTTAATAATGAGCCGATGGGGTGACTGTGGAGTTAATGGCGTTTATTGGCTCAAGTTCAAAATCATTGAAACCTTATGAAAAGGCTTCCATGTACGATGATGAACAAGGCAAGTCTGTTATTATAAATAATAGAAGATCCCCACTGGGAGAAAAAAACTAGAAAGGGAAAGACTCCAACATATTAATCCCGCAGAGTGGACCCAATTTGGCCCTTGGCATAATCTGATTTTTGGGATCTCTTCGCCTTTTTGGCCCTTTCATCGCTTTTGGGGCCCTCCGATGGCTATAGGACCATTACCAGCTGCTTAGTACACTAATGCCTCAGACTGGCGCTGTTCGCAGACAACAGTAGGTTAGTTTCCTACGGCAAGGCCTATAATAGTGGCTCTTGCCATATCATAAGCAAGGAGAAGAATTATGAGCTTTTTATGCCTAATTTTCCTGCTTATATGACGCAGCGTGATGGAAAACATCCAACGATTTAAAGAAAACAACTAGGAAAGAGTTTTGCACTCACGACGCCAAAACTTACCCTGCAAAAACCAAAATTATTCACATTATAATTACCAAATAGGCAGATGTCTTCTATCACGCTAAGGGATGCAAGTGATGTAATATTTGTTTTATTCGTACCACTGGCGTAGTTGAAAATAATTTCATTCACATTCTAATGATGACGTAATAAAAATACTGAATTTAAGGAACAATGAGAAAAAAGAAGTATTAAATTTTTTAAAAACAAAAAAATAAAAATCAATCCGTGGTCATACGCGATTCTCCAAATTCGCTGCAAAACAAATCTCTATTATCTACGTATATGAAATGCAATATGCATCCATATATTTTATATATGCCGTCCGTCATTTTTGATGGCACTGGTAAACTAGTCATTTATATAATACCGCCATTCTACCATTAATGCTTTCATTATTTCCTGGCCAATGACAATCCCTTTCTCCTTGATATGTTATACATTTCTTTGATAAAATCATTGGCAATTTGTTTATATAGTGATACCCAGTTTGCCAAATAATAATTATGCATATAATAGCTCTATTCTGACAATAACGCTAGCATCAATTCCTGACCGATGACAATCCCCTTTTTCTCATTTCCAATCAATTTCCATACAAAAATAATTAGCAATGCGTCCACACATCACGTGCAATATCCTTGTTCCCTCAGTAATCCTTGCTTTAATAATTGACTATTGACAGTATTTTCTCTAGATTTCGTATGCATTCTAATTGTAAATAATTCGAAATGCTTTTCTATCATAAAATCATTAGCAATGCATGGATATATTTTCCTTTTTCTGCCTGTAATGCTTGCCTCAATGTTTGATTATGGACAACCATTTCCTTATTTGCGATGTATTTCTATGGTAAAAACATTAGCCATGCATTCACATTATACATATAATAGCCCTATTTTGTCAGAATGTAACATCCACGTTAATTTCTATTGGTTAATCGTTTACAATACACTCTTGTCATAAAACAATGTTACAAAGTAATGCAGTTTTCCCTTACTTTTTGATAGTTCACTTCATGAAAAAGGCAAAAAGCAAAAATAGCGTTCAGTGTATGATTTGTAGTGTTATAGAAGCAGCATATTCCCTCTTCCCCTATCTCCTACATTGCAGTCTCCTATACATTCCACCACCTCTGAGTATGAGCTGAAACAATACCCATACGCTGGTGCAGCATTTAAATAGCATTCACTGTTCCGTTTTCTGGTAGGAGGAGATCACTTGTGACCAGAATATGAATAGTCTTTTTAATATTTATAACGCTAAAAATCATTCTAAAAACCTTCACAAAATTACCACTATTATTGAAAAATAATGACAAAAAAAAACGAACTATACAAAATATTACCTTACAATGAACTGATACAGCACACATTTTTTTAGAAATATCCTTGAAATGAATTCGGGAAACATACATATAAGACAACCACAAAATCCACAATGACATGGAAAAAAACATACAATGTGCTAACCTAAAGTTCAGGGAATTCAAACATCATTTGCGAAAAAAAATGTAGTTTGGACATTTGCCGATAATCTCTGTGGGTGGTGTCATTGTAAGACGATGTGAAAACAAGAGTCAAGCTGAGAGACCACTCTTTATGGTTATGGGATCATTTGTGAAGCTGCGAATTCGATGATTTTCATCCTTATCTGAAATGGGAGAATTTAGGAGACAGGGAATCCACATAAAATGTTTCTTTAACCTCAAATAGCCTGTTTCAGGAACTCGTAGAATGCTTGAGGCAGAGTTTGGTGATAATGCTGTTGGCAAAGGCAAAATCTTTATTTGGTAATGAACGATTCAAAGACGGACAAAAGTCTGTTGGTGACTATGAGCGTTTTAGATGACCATCGATAAGAATTACACTGCATGACAAAAAAGCTGCATGAAATTATCTGTGTAGATAGAAAACAGAATATCCCTGATATTTGTGAGATTTATGAACATCATCATCATCAATCCTTTAACGTCCGTCGATGGACATAGACTTTCCTCAGGATCCACCACATTTCTCTACCATGGGTGTTACAGAGCCTGTATTTTCTGAATTTGTCTAGCTCATAACTCAATCTTGTATTTTGTCGGCCACGGTTTCGCATGTGATCTCTGGGAATCCATTTTGTGAGTCGTGATGTCCATCCATAATTTCTATGATGTCTCTGAACCCCGTTTTCTTTCTGATATATCTTGCTGTCTTATGATCTCACCATGTGAGGTTGAGCATGATTCTCTCATGTGCACGCTGCATGCTTCTCAGTTTGTGGGTCTGTCTCTTGGTTAGGTTCCATGTTTCAGCTCCATAAGTGACTATCTGGAGAATGCATTTGTTCTTTTTAGGGTCAATGGGATCGTCTTGTTTTTGAAGGTTGGGCTTGCTCTACCAAAGGCTTGCCATCCTAGGGTGATTCTCTGCTTGATCTCTTCTTCTTCTGTAGATTTCATGGAGATTCGTTGATTTTCGTACAGGAAAGTTCAATTCATCTGGGCGGGCAAAATGGACATTAGACGTATTACTGCTAAATTTATGTTGAGGGTACTGAACGTCAATCATAAACAACATCGCGTTGTATTTGTGGTTATGACCCCGAGACAAAACAGCAATCATCAATGTCATATCGCCATAACCATGCAGTCAAATGAAGTGTATCATCTTCAGAGCATCGTCAAGACAACGCTAATCGTCTTTCATTTTTGATATCAAAGCATTGTCAACAAGGAATCCATCAAACTGTAACGAGCTATTTCAATATTATGTTGTGAAGAAGCTACAAGTGGCATTTGGTGCAAATTTCCAAACTTGGATGAACAAAGACTGGTATGGTCACAATGAAAACGCACCCACTAGCACATCAAGTTTGTTTGAAACCCTTTAGCACACAGAATTACTTTCAAAAAAATAACAGTAGTCTCTGGTTTATTTGATTATTTTGAGGGTCTTACTGTTGTTTAAAACCTATAAAAACATATTTTTAATTGTAAGTGGTTTTATACAAGGAAAGATTAAACCCAGTAATAACTCCTGTGGATCCTATTAACCACATATAAATGTGCCTTGAAACTGTGGCATTTTGCGTGATTCAGCGTTTTTACTGTTCCTGGTATCTAAAAATGCGTCAGTCATTCCACATCTTCTTCTACATGTTCTCCAAGATAAATGGGTGTCGTTTTGACAGAATCCCAAGAGATGTCCGACATGGTCACACTTTAAAACTTCCTGCAGTGGAATCATTGGAAGACCTCTGGAGTTGTTCTCTACATAGTCAAGGGGATTACTTCGGAACAGGCGATGGAAACTAGGTGTTAGTGCGAGTAGATATTTATGGTCATATCCCCCGAACTTTTTCGGTAGCTTTTAAATAACGAAATCCAATATTTCAGTAAATAAATATTACAAAAAAAAAATTAAAAAAAAATGAACAAAGATGAATTGACGTTGGAAGTAAAAAGAAAATCGGGGAATCAATCAGTCCATTATCGTCCTGTCCATTCAAGTTTTCAGAATGGGAGGCTGGCACTCCCGGGCAAGAGTCACAAAGTGCAATTTGCTTTTATTCGCTACGAAGCTATTTTCGTTACTGTGTGCTGCTTATAAGTTTATAAAAGATGATTCTTATTCATCTATACTTATCTTTAGACACATGTCTATCTATGTCATTCCCCTTTATCTATCAAAGATATATTAGAAACCGTCAACTAAAACTGTCAGTTTGGGCTCCTCCAGTTTCAGCTACCTGGCTCTGTATGTATGTATCGCGCGTATATGTTGCTGGTGGGCTTGAAATTTTTACATTTATTTCTCACGTCTAGAAAAAAAAAGATTTTCTCTGCTTTCCAGTAACCCCCCAAAAGATTCCCTTTACAATGTAAGTTTATGCTGAAATGGTTCCCAATTTGTGCCCGGTTGTGTTTATGCTGTTTATTCTAAATTTTTGATTCTGACTTTTTAGCGATTGAACAGATGGCGAGAAAAGGAATTGATGTCCCTTTTTATTAATTTTGATTTATCATCCCCAACACGACATACTGCCAAACACTATTGGCCTCATGACAGTTTCTGTTGAGTAACTAACCAGACCAGTTTCTCTCTCCCTCCCACTATATATATATATATGCATTTATACACACACACACACACACACACACACACACACACACACACACACACACATATATATATATATGTGTTAGATTAAAGGCCACAAACAAGGACGTTCTTTTTAATTTTTCAGTTAACATTTCCTGCTTCCGTACGACTGAAAATAAGCAAATGATTATTGCCTGTAAGAATAATTTTTTTGGGCTGAGCGTTTTCGGCTATTCGTTTCGGCAATTATCGAGATCCAAGACCTTAATATTTGGGTATAAAAAAAACTGTATCTACAGATGTATTTTCTAAACTTCAGTATCATGACATTTTGTGTTATAATTATGTTGCGTACATAAAAATATGTAATAGAAATTCTTCTCAGGGGGAAAAGTATCAGTCCGTCGATAAATATGTTAAAATCTCAATTCCTTTGATTCAAGGTCTGTCGAGAAAAGATCAAAACCATTTCATATTTCATATGCAAGAAATTGGGCCTACTAGGGGCAATAGCACCTTAGTTTACTTCAAAATACTACCCTCAAGGCTCCACATACATCACAGCGTCCTGTCCACTTTTCAAAGCAGTCTACAGAGGCCAATTTCGGGATCACTATTAGTTGTCCTTAATATCGTCCATGGTCTGAATCTCTCTTGGAAAAGCCAAAAGTCGCTGGAAGTCAAACTGGAAGATAGACGTGGTAGATGCGATGACTCGCTCGCTCATTTTGAATACGAGTGCCAGACAGTCCAGAAACTCACTTATTGCCGACTGAGTAACCCTAGTAGAGATTGCCAGTAAGGTTTTCTATTATTCGTTGCACAGTTATATCAGTCTCGCGCAACCGCCTCTAAAAATGGCTTAAAACCAACCGGACAAACTTTAACTTTTACTGTATTTAATATATGAATGTATGTATGTACGTGATGCTACCCCAAAATTCGTACAATTTTAACGACACGTCTGAGTCGAATGTAATATGGATTTTTGCACGAAACCTTAGGAAAACCGCCGAGATCGTTGAATATATGACGAAGAAGACTACTTGAAGGAGATGTTGGGGACTAGATGCAATTTTTAATGATTTCTGTTGGTCGAATTCCCTTCCAGGTAGCACTCTTTATGTATTTCTGTGTGTGTCTATGTGAGTGTATGTTTGCGTATCTTTATATTGATGCCATGTACTGATTCACTTATCGTATCTATTGTGACGAAATTAAGCGAGCGATCACCGGAAAGAAGTCCTGTGACAACGCTTGGTTGAACTAGACGGATTCTGGCGCCAGAATAAATGGCTTCAGTTTTTTTGTAACGACATTTAGAGAATGAGTGCGTTCTATACAGTACAATAGATTATAATCTTTTGTGGAGAGAAATAATTTGATATCCTTAGAGGCTTTTCAGAATGCTCTAATTCAGTCATTAACTTATGGTCGCTGTCTGAGGGTTGCATTGTTTTTGTTCTTCTAGCCTGAATACGACTTCAACGATCGTCCATGCGAAATCAATACTCATATTCTCTGGTATTGTATATTGATTGAGGAAATCTCTTCATCAGTGTGTCCAAGGCTTTTTCGGACTACCGCCCCCCTTTTATAGCATACAATACAGCCCCCCTCCCGATCTCGTAAAATCAGTCAAAATTGATTCATTGAATATATTTGTGGTCTTTGCTAATTGCCCCTCCACACCATCCCCTGTCTTTTGAAGCCTCCTACCACTATATTTTCCTTCTAGCGCCCCCCTGTACTACAGCACCCCCTACTGCTTCTTCTACTTTGAACACCTCCTTGATTCCAAAAGAGGGCGGCAGTGCCCACTTTTGGAATCACTGCTCTACACTGATATATAAGTATGCCCTGTAGCTGATAAATTTGCGTATTTCCCACTGGAGGATGTCTGCTTCTGAGCGTAGGTAGAAACCTGAACTCCGAAGGCTGGTTTTCAAATGGGCAGATCATGATCGCTTGGAAAATTGGCGTTACATAGTCTTCCCACTCTTTCCCAAGATGCATCACATAAAATGATGGTCAACAAAGTAGTCTCGCACACATTTTGATAGTTACAGGGAGTGAACCGGCATCAGACCAATACCGTATATTTTTTTATGTGTCGAACGTTAGAATAAGCGTTGATTTTAACATAAAAATTTCTAAAAATCGACTGACTCAGATATGAACCCAGTCTAGTATTTTGCCGTAACGTCGTCATGAGAGATATCCACTGCTCATGGATACACCTTTAATGACACTTGGTCAGCTTTCAATGATACATGAATTTCTTCCATCTCCGACAAATCCATTGTTGTTTTCAGGTCGAATAGGTGAAATTCTCATCAGTCGAAACAACGGGAATTATTGCTCGCTAATATGCAGTCTCTATCGATGTTGTATCAATATAAGCGAAAGTAAAAATTCATCCTATATTCAGAAATATATGGTGTTTATTTTGGCCTGCCATCTGGCTGAAATTGTCGCATACTTTCTATCAGTATCAGTGGCTGCTGCTTGAGCCCAAATAAAACAAGGAATTCCAAATGCTGATTTTTAAGGTAGTTAGAGCATCCCCACTTGAACTTTGGTACGACACAGTTGCCCTACTTTATTCAGCAAATATGTACATTAATATTTGTCGTTCTTGACTACCTATCTAATGGTCACTCAACTCTTCCTACACTGTCCATAAATTGGTTGACTCAACTGTTAAATATTTCCTCACAACTCACAGATCAATTCATGATCCGCACTGAAGGTGCACATAACGTATTCAGTATTCTCACAAAGATGATTATATTTTCCTTACGATCAACATATCCATTTATGATCCGTACTGATGATGTACGTAATCATCCCAATATCCCTAGACGAATGATTACATGTTTTGCCAGTCTTCGTCCTTGAGTCTCCAAAATGTGCTCAAACCGTTGTTCGTAGGTCACTGGCTACTGTTGTCAATAATTCTTCATCATTAAGAACAGGTTTAGGCTTCCCTCGAGGTTTCATATTGGTATCCGTATTCCCAGACCCAGACCTATTGAACCAACCCTGTAGCTTCTACGTGGATTAAGCACTTCAAACACCGGGTACATTCCCGGGGCACATGAACCGGTTAGAATGAATTATAAATCACTCATCTTAGATGTGGCCATCTAAAAGACAAGAATCGTGAAAATAGATATTGATTTAGATTTCGGATGGTTTTGTCACGGTTGGATAAGCCAGGAATGAGTTCTGTAGTGTTCTGGACGATTGCAAAAGTACCCTTCACCAACAGCTGCAAGGAGAGTCCAACTAAAAGGCTACGGTCGTTAGTTAACATACCACTTAATAGACACCATCAAATATTAATCACATTACGAACAAGTAACCTTTGGTATCGTTGCACATCTCGTAAATCGACTTGTCTATCTGGCAGACGACACAGGTCAATGCCAGCAGAATCGTACAAAGTAAGAAATGGGCTTAGGCCTGATGGGGAATTCAAAACGGTCATTAAGTATGTATGTATTCGTGTATCGTGCGTACAGGCCGTATCAATGGTATTAAAAGGATGAAAATTACAGCATTTACTCCTTATTATACCTCGAAAAAAAGTATTTCTTTTTCCTGTTAAATTCATCCCCTTACATGGGTTTTAGTTGGTCGGGCTTAATTTGCAATGTAGGTTTTTACTAAATTGATCCCTTAATTATTCCCCAATAGCCTTCTCGCCTGCTTTTTGAAAATTCAAACTTTTTTGTCAATTACAGCCCATCAAAGGATAATTAAAGTAACTTTTCATTGATTACTTTCATCTTATCAATATTCTTATTCATTGCCCAAACACAGTATGTTGTTAAAAGACATTGGTTATGTGGCAGTTCAAATTGAGTTACTAACCAGACCTGTTTTTAAAAAGGTTTTGAAGTTCAGGATAGAGTCGTAGCCTCACAAATGGTGTGACTGACCGACCAGCCAAGTGGCCTACAGATTCTTCTCTCTTTATGTGTACGTGTGTCTGTGGGTGTGTTTGTTTTTCTGGGTTCTCCTGGTCATATTTTTGAGGCTTCAACCTTGCAAATTTACATCAGTGCATCCCTAGGCAGATGCTTTCAGTTGCAGTTACCGCCCTCCCAGAAGTGCTGTTTTGGGTCACAATGGTCATTTTTGGATCAACAATACCAAAGTCATGCGGTATTATTTGGGGGGTGATTTTAAATGAAAGATCTATTTTTTTAGCTAAAAGATTAATTTTTGAGGATAATTGTAGATATTCTTTTAGATAATTAGTTCTGATACACGTGCAAGCTACGGTGATTCATTCATGAGAGGTGCAGACTTTGTTATGTATTTGTGTGTCAACAAGAACTGCAAATTTAGATGGTCGAAAGGTGCTGACTTGATACCAAATTGTTCTGTTGAATATTTTTCTTACCAAAATACATAAAAATCATTGAGTATCGCAGATTGTACCAATGAAATACCGATTGAATAAACTTTTTCTCAATCAAAGTTAAATTTGCCTGGGACTTATTGTACACAATCAACAAAGTTAATTCCTGAGATTTCAAGTAGTTTGAAAAAAGACAGTTTTCGTTGGCCACTCAATAGAAACCGTCATGTGACCAGTAATTTTTGGCAACATGTTGTGTTGGGGGTGATCGATTGAAAAATTGTAGTTTATTGTTTGTGCAGGAGCTCTACAAATTCAATCATTTTTCTGTGATGTATTTATTTATGGTATCGGTATTGGCATCGGTGTAGGGGATTTTAGTATTTGTTTGGTTCATGTTTAGTGTTTTTTGACTCTACATTAGCCCCATCGTTACCGTGGGTGCCAAACTTTTTTTTTTAATATCTTTCCCAGCAAAGAATTGTTCTAGGTGCCTGTTACATTCTTCCAGGTAATTGAATCTTTTTTCATTAAGAGAATTCTATAAAGATCGGAATAAATGCTGATCTGTTAATCGTTAGGCCACCTGTATCTGAATAGGCAGTAGCATAGACATCCCTACACCTATAGATCTAGCGTTCTCACCTAGGGTGAGTCGGGACTTTGGCAAATAAAGAATTACAGTGCTGCACAATTGTTTTATGTAACCCCAACATAATGTACCTATATATCATTCTTCACCGTTAGCATGATTTCGGCTTAGATATATCCCCCGGAAAAGTGGTAGCGGACGCCCATTGATGGTAGTAGTATGCTTAATGTTGTATGCTCACCTACTCTCTTCTCTACCAACCAGTGTCAGGGTGTTTTTTGTCAAGATATCGGGCGATCAAACGGAGATGTGGATTCATATCCTCCCAAGGGTATTAATGCAAAGTGAGCATAAGCAGACAGACGAAATTCTAACTCAGTTTGCTGAGGTCTATTTTCTTTGCTACCTCAGACCAAAATGGCGTATGATTAAGCTACCAGATGTATACTCACAAAAATATACCCAAGATTTGCTGACGACCTCGTACTCTTTGCTGAGAACCTTCATGAAGCCCAGATAATGTCAGACGAAATGAATGGCGAAAGCAAGAAGGTAGGTCTTCACATAAACTTCAGTAAAATGTATGTCATGTAAAACAAATATATTAAGGACAAAGACTTAACGATCAAAATTGAAAACGTAGAACTCAAGAAAATAGACCGCCACATCTACCTAGACTACGAATTTTCATGATGTCCTCAAAAGGAGAAACCAAAGAAAGAATTGCTGTAGATTGGCAAGCTTTCGTTAACTTAAAAAAAATCATATTCGTTCTGTAAAGAAAGGTCTACAAGCAACTAATCCTCCCAATAGTCATCCCTATGGGACTGAAACATGGAAACTAACCAAAAGACTCTCAAAATAAGGACCCTGCATTAGAAAACTCAATTGGTAATGGGCAGGCCATGTTGCAAGAATGACAGACAACTGCTGGATATCGCGACTCACCACGTAGATCCTCAGAGATCATAGGTAGAATTGCGACCGGCAGAAATAAAATGGCGTGATCATGTAGACAGATTCGGGAGATATTAGCACCACGATGCCCGCGATAGAGAGATCTGGCTAATCTTGAGGAAGGTCCACGTACAACGTCATTTGTTAAAATGCTGATGCTGATGCTGATGATGATGATGATGAGAGGGGATAATGGAGAGAATGAGACAACCAAAGTTCGAACTCGATTTACCGAGTCTATTTTCTGTGCAAGCTCAGACCAAAATGGCACATAATTAAGCTACCAGATGTATGCTCACATCATTATGGTTAGTAAGTCTGTGAGCCAAAGTCTTTATCAGATGAGTCGACATAATGCTAAAAAGGTGGTTCGTTGTCTGGAAGATGGAATAAGGAAAAAAGAATCATTCCTTCTATTTTTAAACGTCCGACGTAAACAAAGGCTCGACAGATGTGATGATGGTCCGATTTATTGATTTCATTTTACGCAATGGTGAAATCATATAAACTTCATGGTTCTGAAAATAGCTGAGGAGACACATATTTTTGCATTTTGATTAAAAGATCGAAAAAATGTAATGAGATATTAATTATTCTTTCCACGTACCTTTCTTTTTATAATTTTCACGTCATTCTTCAGGGGTTTTTTTCCATAATTCTTTATTTTAATTAATCTTATTCGTCTTCCAAACTGTCCTTTTCTTTGTAGAATTTTCCCCTGTTTATTGTGTTTTCTCATTACTCTCTTACATTCATTTTTAGAAACAGCCGAAATCATGATCACAACCACCATCATCATCACCATGACCATCATCTTTTCATCATCTGTCGTTTGACATAGACTTTCCTCCAAATCTGCCAGACCCCTCAGTCGGGGACATAGTTAAGCCAATTTCTCCTGAACTTGTCCAAGTCGACACGTCATCTTATTTTCTCACGGCCACAATTTCGCATATGATCTCTGTAGTGTGTCATGAGGCCTAGTGGTTGTATGTCATTCTTAAAATATTGCCTACCCATTGTCATTTGTGTTCTCCAATGGATTTTATGATATTCTGTTTTTCTCTAATATACTATGTTATCTGGTCTCTCAATGTGATTTTGAGCTTGATCTTTTTGTATTCGTTGCATGGTTCTTTGAGAGCCAGTTTTTTCGATTATAAGTTGTCTCTGGTTAGCTATATATTCGTCGGACAGAGTTTTGTTTTTTTAACCCTCGACCCAGAGGAAAGGTTTTTAGTTTGGGGTTCAATTTACAATCAATGTTTACGCTAAATCGGTCCTTTATTTTGAGTCCGGTACCGTTCACATTTGCTACTTGGAAATTTGGACTTTCAGTGATCACCACCAAAGGGCGAGAGAAGCAACTTATTCATTAGTCCCCATATTCCCCAATTTTCTAATTGATCACCCTCAACAAGAAAAGCTGCCAAAAGACGAGTTATATTTTGGATTTCTCTCCATTTCTCACATTCGCTTTCTTTTAGAAACCATCAACCAAGACTGTCACAATAATTTTTCTCAAATTTTCAGTTTGGTTCGAATGTCCGTCTGGCTGGCTGAGTAAGTATCAAACGTATAGGCCGCTCCAATGGAGCTCGAGAAATGGAAATTTCAACCATAAATCTCCCTCCATATAGTAAGGGGGATACAGTTTACTATGTAATGTCATGCTAAATTGGTCCTTTAGTTTGTGTGGTAGCATTTACGCTTTTTAAAAAAAGTCAGACTTTGCCCAGCTAAAGGAAAGAAAGGTAAATAATTCATTGATAACTCTCTTCTGTTTTTTTTAATTAATCACAACACTTAATGGTTTCAAGTGAGTGACTAACCAGACCTGTTTTCTTAATGTTTCATTTTATGTTGAACGTTGTGCCTCGACTTTTTAGCATATTATTAATAGACACCTCTTGTAGTTGCAATGGTAGCGTCTCTTCTCTTCCGTAGGTTATTGTATGCCACTTTAGACTTCGGTATCCTCGACGGTGGCAGGGAGACAGTAAATCAAAATATGTGATTTCACTGCCGAAGTACCTGAAGCCTTTAATGGTTTCGAAAGGTATTCCGTTTTGTGTCAATACTGGCTTTGTTTAATTCCAGTCCTGGATTCTGCATTTTGTTAGGCAGAACTTCATTTCAAAGGGTGCTGCTCAATTAGTGACCCACTCAATCTTGTATCGCAGGGTTGAAGCATCCTCAGCAAAAAGTGCAATATTGTCTCCAGATTCTAAGTCCTTTATTTTTCATGTTCTGATGTAATACGCAACACAATGGTGACTGATACCGCGATGGTTGTCGCAGCCACTACGTTTTCCTCTCTTGTAAAAAATCAATACAATGGCAGTTATCCAATAGGGTGGGTTAATTTTCAACTCAAAAAATCAACTTCGTACAGGTCTAGATACTTGAGGTTTCATATGACAAGAACTGATGCCAAAACTTAATTTGAGGAAACATTCAAGTAGTTAACTCTTTGGGGTAGTTTTCTCAAATGACGGTAAAAGCTGGGAATAAAATACTTCGGTCAGTTTTACTTATATCAAACCCTAACTATCTAGACTACAAGATCACGGTTCCAAAATTGACCTACCATATTGTCCAGTCTCAGTGGGGTCTCTGTGATCACATTGGTCAAGCGCCTGATGAGAATATCATTTTCATTCTTATATAATTTACGAGTAACTAAATCTTTTGTTTTTGCGTCTTTCCAATGCTCTAATAACCGAGTGAAGTTTCTAATTTGTTAAACGTGTTGTTGTTTTTTAATTTGCTTGCCTTACTTTTTAATTTGCTTTGGAGGTTCACTTCCTTTCTTGGTTTTTCGTCTTTCGTCGAGTCTTGATACTTAGCATATCTTTTTATCGTATTTAGTGTATGCGTGAATTCCCTTCTTCCTTCTTTATAATTCATCTTCTCATTCCGTTTCGTTTTTTTAAATTTTCCTTTCATCTTTACTCACTCCTACATCACTACCCCTCATTTTTTACTTCCTCACATTTTTGTCATTTTATGCTTTTATCCTGTTTTCATTCATTCATAATTATATTTTATTTTACCGCCTGCTTTTTTTTTAGTTTTTCGTGTTTACTTTATGTATATTTCCATTGTTTTTTTCGTAAAATGCAGGACGTAGCTTTGGTACACTTTCTCTTTCTACTCTGACTTTTGTTTCTTCTTCTTCTTCTTCTTCTTCTTCTTCTTCTTCTTCTTCTTCTTCTTCTTCTTCTTCTTCTTCTTCTTCTACTACTACATTTCACTCGTTTCCTTCTTTCTTTCTCTTTTACGTCTCTTCTGTCTTCCTTCCTAATCTAATTTGCATACTTCTTCTTCCCCCCTTCTCTCTTCCTTCCTCTCTCTCTCTCTCTTTCTTTCCTTTCATTCTCCATCATCCATGTTCGTGCCAACCATAATCTCATCGCTGGTCTTACGTGAGCGCATGGCATTTCCTGTCATTATCTCAAAATAAAACAGTCGTCCGCCTCGTCTGTGTTACCAGCCACGGATAAACGTGCTGCAGTTTTACGGTTTTTTTGCCGCATCTCGGGGGCTTCCAGAAGCCAACCATTTATTATAGGCGCCGAATGTTTCATGATGAGGCAAAAAACACACTCAAATATCATGTCAATCAATACAAATCATTGCCGGTCTCAAATAACAGAAAAATTGCTATTTACTTCTTTCAAGATTGTGTTTTATTTTCCTTTCATTTTTCGTGTTGGCCATGTTTGTGCAGTCTTATCATTACACGTTATACGCATGCGCATAATTTAAGCTCTTGCAACTATGCACCAGCATTTTCACAAATAAACCTTCATATTGTTTCCCATGAGCAGGACGCCGAGTGTAGAACTATAGTTTGGAAATTAGTCTCATACACCATTGATAATGTAGTAATATACTAAGTTTGATTTTCATGGCCACAGTATCATTCTTGCTCCATGCTAGACTAAGCAAAGATTAGTAAATATATGAAAGAGGTGCCGGCCATAGAGCAACGATTTGAAAGCTCATCTCTTAATTAAAGTACAACCCCCAGTATCTGAATCTCCCAAATCCGGAAACCTCATGACTCCATCAACAATTTCAATTCTTTTGGGGCTTAAATCACTTTTTCCCCAGTCTTTATCCTGCCAGTCATACATCGGCATTAGTTCTAATTTCTCATCCCCAAAGTAGACAAGCATAAAATAGAACCTCGCGATCGTCAGGCTAATAATGTTTGAAACTCTTTTAATCGTCTAATACAAATATTTAATGTATTTATTGCATGAATCAATAAAACTAACAATTCACGTAAAGTTATGCCAATGAATAAAGAAACCACGGCCACTTTCTGATTGTATCCTGACCGAAACCTTACACACGCGTATTTGTGTTTGTTTACATATACGCGTTTGGGTATATTTTCCTCACAGAGAGTCTTATTCCTCAGAAGATAGTCTCCAGATATCCTTCTTCCTGATGCAGAAAGTAACTAGGTATGCAAACTTTGATGTATTGTACAGTTTAAATCAGTACTCACAAAGCAGAATTTTAGCCATGGAAGAGATTTCAGTCAGGAGAGGGACATATAATAAAAATATTAATGGTGGAAAATCACTAAATGACGATTCAAAATTGGGGAAGGGTGATTGAGGAAACCTGGGATCAAAATGGGAAGAATGTTCCCTGGGACTCTGACAACCACAGATTCAAATGTTCGTTGAAATAATATTGTTTTGTTGTATGGCCATATTCACGGAGCGCCCGGCAAGTAACGAACTAATTAAAACTGTTTTCACAGGACGAACTATCGAGACGCTGTATTGAGACTACACCATAGCTAAATAATTCTAGAGGTGTGAATCGATAACAATGTTTAATCCAGACGTCAAAAATACATTTATCTATCTATCTATATTAGATTTTGTCCAAAGGTTCAGGGAATTTGGCCAGCGTAGTAGTACGGACTTTTGCTGTTACCATCTGGTTAGCATACCATACATTAATAGATAGATAGATAGATAGATAGATAGATAGATAAGACTGACGGATAAGTTTGGTTAGTTACTCAATAAAAAAACATCACATGACAAACGTTACTCCTCTTGCCTTTTATTCAGCAGTGATCAGAATTTGCACAAAGAAACTAGTGCGAATGCTACCGGACACAAACTAAGGGATCAATTTAGCATGAAATTACCTTGCAAGCTGAACCCCCACTGAAAACCTATTAAGAGAGAATTTCTAAAAACAAAAACACCGTTATTTTCTAGACATAAGAGTGAATGTTCAAATTTTCAGCCTCTGAAATTAGTGCAGCTTGTATGCGTTATAGATACATAGTTAGCCAGCTAGCCAGCCAGACCAACGTTGAAACTGAAGAAACATACGGTGACAGCTTTGGTGAAATACTTGCTTTCTAAATGATGAATACATAGATTCTTGATGTTGCGATAAAAAATTCCTCCTAAATGCATTTTTTTAGAGGGGGTTCAGTTTGCAAAGTGAGTTCATGCTAAATTGATCCCTGAACTTCTGGGCAAAATCCGAGTCATATAGATAGATGAATAAATACGTATTCTTGATGTCTGGATTAAATAGTATTCTTGGCTTTCACTTCTAAACTCACATTGTCTTCCCAGTGCAGCGGTTCATGTATTCGTGAAAAGACAGTTTTAATGAATTCGTTGCTTGCTGGGCGCTTAATAAACGTGGCTTTAAACATTCTCACTCCAACGAACGTTTGAAATCAATCATTTACATCTGTGACCCCAGGGCACATTCCTTCCCCATTTTCAATTGTCGTCTAATTATTTTTCCACCATTAAACTTTCCCTTGAACGTTCAGCTCCCGATTAAAATTCCCCCTCAATCTCTTCCTTGGCTAAAATTCTTCCCCAAAGCAAATTCCTCACCTGGGAACCGAGGACTTTCCAGTTGATGATTACTCATTTGAACTGTATTAAGAACACTGAAGTTTGCATCATCAGTTAAGTTCGCTGATTTTTCAGCATTTATCAGAGTAGAAAAGAGATCTGATTGTTTTTATTCTCGGGAAATAGGCCAAGCCTCGTTGTGAGAAAAATATACTCAAACATGTGTAAAGAAACAAAAATATGTGCACTGGAAAAAGCGTTTCTTTGGACCAACTTGAAATAATTACTTGGTCAAAAGAATATTTGTTAACATAAATTCATCAGTTGTCCTGGAGTAAATTTATAATAAGATATGATAAATATTACTAATAATAAACAAATTAATTTACCCGTTAAAAATTCGAGTTATTTTTTAAAATTTCACTGCGTAACACTTTTCCATTGTGTGTAAGCGGTGACCATCATAATTCCTAATTACACTTGGCCGAACGCTGTTTCTCCGAATATTGAAACATACGATCGTAAAAGCTAAATCAACAATAGATTTTTTTTTACATGTATCGTGAACATACGATATATCTTAACAAATCGTAAATATACCAAATCTCCAACCTCCATTGTACCAATAAACCGTTGATTCTGGTAAAAATATTACATCACATGAAGAGTTATCTTCCTTTGTTTTCTATGTAAATGAACATCAGTGAAAATAAAAAGCTAACTCAAAATTCAGCCAGTCAACATTGGTGTTCAGCCAAGTGTGATCCTGGATTATGTGTGTAAGGTATGTGGTCAGAATCCAATCAAAAAGGCAAGAGTTACTTCTTTATTCATAGGCATAACTTTGCATGAATTGTTAATGTCACAAAGTGAAGTACAGAAGGCTATGAATATTAGAAGATCAGCGACCGAAAAGAAGTGAAAGAGATTGTTTAGATGGAGATAATTTAAACACTACCTCAAAGGGAAAAACAGCTACTTTTAGACTTACCAAGCTAAATAGTTTTAGAAGTTATGTTTAAGGGATCAATTATTTATGAATATTAGTGTTTTTCAGGGAGATTTTTTTCAAAATACTTGTGGGACAAGAAAAATTGAAACCAATTAACATTGATAAATGTATATACAGTATTGCTCATAAACCACTTTTTTTAGTGTGAATTGATTTTCTTCTAAACCAAACATAGCAAGATTTTACTATTTCTAGTCTATTTATATAAAAAGTGGTGGGGTTGTACTCATTTATGGATGACGATCTATGCATGTGTATGTATTAGTGTTCGTATGTGGGTACGAGAAGCCACAAAATAGTCTAAAGAATTTGACGATTAAAAAATTACTTACCATGATACCAATTCCTATCGTCTGCTTCAAAGTAGTTCTCATAGATATGCATATACTTACTCACAAAAGGCACTGCTCACAAATGATTACCGCAAAAGTCTGTACTCCACTTGAAATTATGCGAACTTTTGGTAGCACACCTGATTATATAAATTTTTCAAAACAACATCTTTCCCTGTCAAGTCACTTGATTTACTGGTGAGCAGCTCATTGATGTGTATGTGTGTGCGTGTATGTATAAGATGAGTCCATAAAGAGACTTGATTTTGAAAACAGCGCGCCAATTAGACGTTTTTTGTGCCGTTGATTCGAATGGTATGTACCAGTGACATTGACTTTTTCTAAGAAAAAAATACTGAATCAAGCTACGTTGGTTAGTTTTTGAGCTATACGAGCCAGGATGAACCTTTGTGTAGATCCCTTGGCGTTTTCCCCTGAAATGAATAATGGAAATTAATGAGTTTATCCCACGTCTGTATACATATGTACGAAATTTTTGGTAAGCATCTCTATTTATACAGTATCCCTCATAAATGAGTACATCGCTACCACTTTTTCTTCCAAAGCAAACATAACGGAGATTCAATGCTATGGAGTTTGGTCATATATAATACCTGATAATAACCGTTTTGATTGTGTGATGTCCCGCTAGAAATGATGATATCGTCCTCCAGCCCTCTACTCCCCAGATTTTGTCATTGCCGGCTCCTTTTGTAGATGTGGGGCAAACACGTTGCTCTCCATCGTTCGTCTTGGCCGAAGAAAAAACAGTGTTCTCTACACACACGTCAACTCTGCAATGTGTAGCTGAAAAAGTAACCAACGTGACTTGATGCATTTTCATACACAAGATCAGAATAATTGTAAAATCCCTCATTGGTGCGTTGTTTTGAAAGTTCGGTTTCCTCATGGACATACCTCGTATATTCTAGTTCAATATAGTTAGATTTCCTGACTTTTTGAACGCAATGTATAAGAACCATGTATTGAGAAAACTTTTGGGAAAATCGGAATTGAAACGAACTCATCAAATCCAGAGAGTTCTCTCCTTTAAAGAATTACTGTCCTTTAAAGATATTTACCAAGTTTAACTTAGTCTGGTACAATATTGGAACACCCAGTGAGGATTGAACTCCATATGATAACCACTGATTGAAGATAATGGCATAGCTAGTGAGTATTTAAGTAACTACAAAATCAGTGGTCCGCAAGAATAGCTTCCTAACTATTAAGTTAAGCTAAGGGTCCCGCTTACGGTCGGTCACCGACTGGATTTCGTCAAATCTCCGATGCTTCAAGTCCAATCTGCGATGAATTGATCGGCGATCAGCTGTCAACATGGGCGTTCTTACAACCCTCGAAAACGTCCGGTATCGTATCTGTGACTGAATTTTAGAAATGGCTCTATTTTTACGATCTAGTCAGATGTTGTAGCCAATCAAATATCAAAAGCGAGAATCAATTCAACGTCACTTCTTTTTCGAATAGAATAAAAATAAATAAGAATGGCAACATTTTGTATCATCACGAGAAATCGTGGATGATTAATAATGTTTACTTTCATATTTTTACATTATTTTTAGGAAAATTTCTATGTTTTATATTATTTTTGCCTCATTTTTCGATGTCAACCTATGACATATTGATGTCTTTTCAATTATAAAAGTATTAAAAATAGAAATTGAGTAAAAAAAATGGCTAATAAATAATTTTGTTTTAAATGAATTATCGTTTGCTTTGTAGTGTTGTCACAGATTCAACGTGCAGTTAGCAGATCTAAAACATTGTTTGACGAATGGGTACGCGTGGAGAAAAAGATCTTGTTAGTTTAATAAGGAAAAAAGATGGTTTCACGAGAGGGTAAATGAGGTATTATGGATTGAAAGTACCAAAAGTTTCTCACAGAAATTATTTTCTATCTATTCTCAAATATTCGACTCCCTGGACAACTTTTCCATCGAAAAAGTTTTGTTGTAGTTATCATTTTTTTAATAGACAAAATGAAATAAAATTCCGATAAATTATAACTATCTTTTTTATTCATCTTCATCCATATATTATGGTCACGTGGTGCTAGACTTTTCTGCAACGAATGAGGGTCGAGTTGTAAGGACAAGAGTATAGAACGTCTCAATCCTTGATTAGAAATACAAATCGACAACACTTCGCGAAAACCAACCAGATTTCAACTTTCCGTTCAATCGGCAATAATTCTATCGTATCGAACAACAACCTTAGCTTGAGTCTACGGCAGAAACATTTGGCTCTTCTCATCATCGATATTTACAAAGCTTATCAATCTAGAGTCCACGAAAAGGCACCTGTGAGGAACGAACTTGCCATTCTGTCGGTTGTCTGCGAGACAAGCTTTCTTAGCACGGCAAGAAGTTTTAACGCTTCAGAGAGAAATCTAATAATCTCATCTTGATCTGTCACAATGCCCCAATAAACGGGCATCCGTTAGGATCCATCAATTGTAATGTTTAATCCAACTGGCTTGCTCACCATTGGTCAACAATAATCTTAAGCTATTTATATGATATTTACTGTTTTAAAACTTTTGGTCACCCTAAGCTAGGTTTTTCGACCATGTTTTACATCAAAGGGTTAGTAAGGAGCGAGTTATTCATACCATAGAATTAAGGCCAATAAATACAGTAAAATAGTTTGTTGGCATCAAAATTGTAAAAGTTGGAAACTCTGAAACATGAAATGTTTAAAATGAAGACTAAAAAAGACCTAAAAAAGTAATGAGTGTCAAAATGACTTATGCAAATTGGATTCACTAAAATGAAGACCGATAAGAGATTTGAAGAAAACTAATATTGTATAAGGCACTTGTTCACCCTAGATTTAAAAAGTCTCGATATATCTAAAAAATATCGGTATGCCTGGCTAACATACAGAGTTTTAATTGGAAATTTCCGGATAGGAAGGCCTAGGGAATGTAATAAGTTTATCATAATCTGGTACAAGGCCAAAAGCATCGAAGTTGCTACAATAATGGTTAGTCAGACTTGTTTGCTTACCATCTCTCTAAGCAAGGTGCCTTTTATCTGGTAATATTGTAAGAAAAGATATTCAGCGTGAATGTTTTGGACATTAATTGGATATTGTATACTTGCACCAGCGTTGATGTCTATTTGTGGCTTAGCTGTCAAACTTATGATTTATAAGAAATGATTTATGAGACGATTTATAAGAAATATATGGAAGATATTCAATGACTGGCCTACTTTACAGGAAGTATTATATTCAATAAACACTTCACACTTTTCTAAGCTACTTACTCGGTTTTTATTTAACCTGACTTTCCAAAAATGTTGGCTCTTTTACATATTCTTGATTAATCTTGGGTGAGAAGAGACAGCCCACATATGAAACCGATGGCCAGAACACATATCTCTTATTGTGATTGAATGATTACCGAGATTAAAGGCTTACATATATTGAAAAAATGTAACTAAACGAGCGTGTTAGAAATCGTCAACCAAAATTGTCAACATAGGTTTCTACCGTTTTCAAGCTGGTCTGGCTGACTGGCTATGTATTTATGTACCATGCGTACAGGCCACGCCAAAAGAGATAGAAGGCTGAAAGTTTAAACATTCACTCGTCATGTTCAGCAAAATAGTTTTTGTGTTTTCGATCCCCCTAAATGTTTTTTTCAGTGGGGGTTTAATTTTAGATGAAAGTTTCAAAGTAGCCCCTTAGTTTGTTTCGGCAGTATTCACGCCTATTTCTTGAACATTTAAACTCTTAATGATCATGGCCCAACAAAAGGCGAGAAAAATAATTTATTCATTGATCCCCCTTCTATCAAATTTTTTAATTAATCACCTCAAGATGACATGCTACCAAAAGATATTGGTTTTGTGGCAGTTTCTAATGAGTAACTAACCAGACCTGTTTTAAAACAAGTTAAAAATATAATTCATCATCATCATCATCATCATTAGCAGCAGCAGCAGCAGCAGCAGCAGTCTTTCAACGTCCGTCGTTGGACATAGACCTTCCCCAGGATTCGCCACAATTCTCTATCATGGGCGTCGCAGAGCCAATATTTCCTGAATCTGTCCAGTTCATCTCTCCATGTTGTGTTCTGTCGGCCTCGGTTTCTTATGTGATCTCTAGGGATCCATGTTGAGAGTTGTGATGTCCATCGGCTGTCTTTCATTCTTGCAACATAGCCTGCCCATTGTCATTTGAGTTTTTTAACAGTTTCCGTTATGTCACGGACACTCGTTGTCTTCCTTATATACTGTGCTGTCTTGTGATCTCTCAATGTAAAGTTGAGCATGATTCTCTCATGTGCACGTTGCATGCTTCTCAGTTTGCAGGTCTGTCTCTTAGTTAGCTTCCATGTTCCAGCTCCATAAGTGACTATCGGGAGAATGCATTGGTTGTATACTTTTCTTTTTAGGATTATCGGGATTATCTGGTTCTTGAAAGTTGAGCTTGCTCTGGCGAGGGCTTGCCATAGTCAACAATAATGACGATGCTACGTTTAAAAAATTCAGACATCATTAGGTCATTTTTGCTACTTGTTTTTATGCTTAGTTAGGCGATAAATAATTCTTAGTTTTTTAGTCAAATTTTGCTGAAATTCTATTTTCTTGCTTTTTTGCCTTCTATTCCACAACCGTTAAGTAAAAAAGGAACAAAAATAAAATGAACAAAAAAAAATATTAATAGGTTATAGCGTCGATATAACATAATTCTTTTAAATGGACCTAAAATCCCCGGTGATTCCCAAATCACTTTTAGTCTATTCGCAATAATTCTGCTAATTTTGAACAATGTTCTATCTATAGTCAATACAACATGACTTTGTAGTTCTGACCTAAAATTCCTGGCGATTCCCAAATCATTTTTGGACTATTCATTATAATTTCGATAATTTCAAACAATGTTTTCTATCTTTAGTCGATCTATTCATTGAGTTCGATGAAGTCTTTTATTAGTGGTCATATCTGGAAATGATGCACAACCAAGTGCGTTTTTTTATATTTTTTTTTATGAATGGTCTTTGCCTGAGCTGTGAGATTATCAATGCATGAGAAATACAAGTCGATAAATCAACAACCGATTTTCCCTGATAGCCGGGGCGGCGATGGCAAAGGTTAATTGTATAAATATGGAACAAAAAAAGCAACTAAATTGCATTTGAAAATAACTGGTGTGTATCGATCGTCAGTTGCAAATACAATACTTGTTATGCTTTCAGATACATATCGGACGATCTAGAAGAAATTTACTAAGCTTGGCTCAGTCTGATACATCTTTTGATAGAAGTAAGAAGACTATTAGGCCAATCTTCCAACTATAGTATATGCTTATCTTGAAAAATCGGTATTGGTTGGAGTGTTAATTTAAGTCTTCCTAATGAGGTACTCTCTTTTCCAGTGAGTTTTAAAGCTATTTGCTAAGTGATATTTTTATTGGGAGACTTCGTACTACGAATCGAAGCAAATCGCCTCTATTTAGATCAAATAATTTAGTTTTCTTTATTTACTTATATGTAAGTAATTATTTAACTAATACGTTTGTAACGATACTGTCTATAGTTCTGATAAAGGTCATTACCATTCAAGTAGTTTTTCGAACGATTGATCTTCCTTTTTGTTTGTCTTGTTAACAGGACGTTTCGGTCGATTCATTCTACGGTGTCCATCACGTATACTATCGAAATGTGATGGGGGTAAGCATAAAATTTCTTCTCCAATGGTAGCAACGCTATAACGTTTGATTCAAGTGATATCTCCAGCTTTCCCTTGTTTTTACTTTTAACATTTTTAGAGAGTTGGACGGGAGAATAACATTTTTTGGTAAGATCATGCTCCCCTTACAGTAATTTTTTTTAAGAAGCTTCCTCCTCTTCACCGGATCTCAGAAATCGACCATTGAATCCAGTGAGAAATACGCAACCAACTCAACTTTCGATAATTTATGATGTTATTGAGGCATAGGGCAGCGTTTCCTTTACTTCCCAACAAAAGTCAAAGTTCACAATTTTGAAGTGCAGAGATCTGGGAGAAAAAAAAAAGATGTAGGCATTTCTTTCCCGCCGTCAAATAGCTTGGTACGTGGTGTTAGTTTGCGGTCAAATTTTGATCACGGAGAATCTAAACATTTCAACTTATCTCCCGAACTGTCTGTATCTTACATCTTTTTGGGATCCAATCAGCCAAGTTTTCAGACTTTTAAGGCTAATGCCGTCAAAAATTTGAAATAAGGAAATTAGCCGTACACAACATAACATTTCAGCGTTTTTTTTTCTTTTTTTGTTAGTCCCCCAAACAAAAAATGTTAATAACATGTGGAAATTGATATGTCAAGTTTATTTCATTAGTTCCCGTCCCCGTGGCTGAGTGTTAGGGTTTAGAGGAAGACCCAGCATTTTGTTCGTTCCCCCTCGGCGAGAAAAAAAAAAATACAATTCGATTTTTATATTGTTTTTGTTTTTTTTTGTTTTTCAGATTTTGGTTTCGTACTTAAAAGTTGTGAACGTTAGTATTTTTTTTGAGGAGTAAGGAAAACTACCCAAAATATTTACCCCAATATCTGGTTTTCACTGTCGCCTTTAAAGTAGTATTTTAAAGGAGTCCATTGAAACTAGGTGTTACCAGGATGCTTATAAGGGGTAGCAGCAAAAGTGGGCAACTCCTGATTGCGTACGATGCTCGAATTCCCTGAACTTTTTGGCAGCACCTCGTATGGGTTTGATTTTTTTCAATATTCTCGTTAATTTTCTAGATATTGCTGGAGACCAATATTTCCTGAAAAAAGTAATCCTCTTCGGCTTTGCTGTCCTTCTCTATTTGTCTTAATTCAATTTTCACGTTTTGCAAAAGTCTGGTCAAAATAAGATTTTTAAAAATAAAAAGGAGAAAATGTCTCTGGCTAAATGCTAGTCATAGAGAATTTGTCTGCTTTTTCAAAGCAATGTGTTATTCCTGCGTCTTCATCTTATTCATCACAAATTTTCCGGTAGCTGTATCCTCTGACCTTCCTTGGGTATCGATTGCATTTGGCAAATCTGGAACTTCCGAAACAAGCCCTCGGGTGGGGGGGTATCAAATATGATGGACAAATGAGGAAGCTCTGAGGGTCCAGTGGTCGAAATGTTGTAATGGAGACTATAAATGGGAAAACTGGTCCAAGAAAATCGATGTAAAACTTTAGTGAATATATTACAACTTAATCTAAAACTAGCCGGGGGTACCCCGCGTTGATTAGGGAAAAATTCAAAAATACCAACTTATAGAGATTTCATGAACTGACTGGCTGAGTAACCTAGGTATTTAGCTCGATATGACAATAACAGCTGAGTTGCCGAAATGTCCTTAACTTTTTTTATTCAATTTGTTTAGCAAACAGAAATACGGTCAGTTGTAATAGCTATAACAATTTAGTGTGTTGGGGACAAACGGAAAGACCCACAAATATGTTTCAGGGATGATCAGCGAGATAAAAATCGTTAAATGCACCAGAATCGACTCTAATAAAGAGCAGTGTTATTTTTTGGGTTCACCGGACGTAAAAATGGATCTGGGCGTAAGTCACACAGCAATGATCAGTAGATTAATCTTTTCTCATCGGATATCCCAGTTTAGATGATCCGATACCAACACAAAGTAAATAAATAAATATCTGATAACCTGTACAAAGAGCAGTGCAGCCTTTTCGTTTTTGAGTCTGTAACACGGGAATTCTTCACTCGGGGGTAAAAACTTTGCTAATGAATATACTTCCCATCCGCCTTTCAAAAGTAATGTCTTCAACTGAAACACATTCGCTACTTTCTTTTATTACCTGAAAGTTGTTTCGTAAAAATTCAAGTAAATCCGTGATTTTTTTCTTAACGGGTTTTAGCTAATACATACAAATATATAAGTATGTGTATGTGTGTGTGGCTGATTGGTCCGAGGAACAGGGCATAAATATGTGGCTGCTTATTTTTAGAGCATTTAAAACAGCAGATCACGCTAACGTGAGGTAGAACAAAAGTCTTGTTATAAGACTGTTCACTGAGAACAAGTGCGAACGTGTTGAGAGTTCAGAAAGTCTATAATTATTTATAGATTTTGTGAAGTGAATATTTTGACATTTACATAAGAAAAAACTTTGGAACGCCCAATTGCAATTGGAAACTATAATCAGAATGTGAACTTCCAGGTGAAGTCATTATTTTCATTCATTGCGAATAAGTAAATATACGTTTTATTCTGAGCACGTTCTTTCGGCAGGATAGAAGGTCTACTGATCGCAATTCAACAGACCAGTTAAACCATTTTAGATATATACAAGGCAATCCAGTATAATGGGACAAATGAAAAAAAGCCATATAACTTTTCAAGTTTAATTCCTTTTATAAAAAACCCATATGTTATTCGAAAGAGGATAGTTACAAGTTTTCGTCAACAATACACATATTTTAGATAATTCTTTAAATGATCTCTATTAGTTTTCAAGTATTCAAGCATGTCAAGTTCTGTATCATTTAATAAGGGTGTATGTCATTAGTGATGGTAGCCTTCAATTCTTGAAACGTCGCTCGCTTATTTCTGTAGCCCTTACTCTTTAGACATCCTGACAGATAAAAAATCAAGAGAGGGAAAGCCTGGAGACCTTGCAAGCCATTCAGATCAACTTGGTTTGAAACGTTTGACGTAAAATTACCGTACAGTTAATTTAATAGTATTTTTTTAAAGCAAAAACAAGAAAATCTGATTAGATCTAAAAAGAAGGGTGTACAACAAACATACCCTCCCCATAGTCGCCTATGGAGCTGAAAGATGAAGCCTAACCAAAAGATTGGTCCTCAAACTGAGAACTATGCAACGTGTGCAGGAGAGAATGGAGAGATCAGAAGGCGACATATTATATTAGAAAAACATTCAATATAAACCATTAGAAAACTTTAATGGTAAAGGGATCGTCGTGTTATGAGATCTCCGTGATTGGGAGGTCTGGCGAATCTTTAGGGAGGTCTATGTCCAAAGACGGGCGCTAAAAGGTTGCTGTCGATGATAATGATTTAAAAAAAATAAAATATCCTCTTTCAAATGATACATGGGAGTTTATAAAAGATGTTAAATTTCAAGAGTTATATCGCTTTTATAATGTCTGCATTATCCTAGGTCACGCTGTCTCTAAAATATGAGCCAGTCAATTTATTCAAATATTGACTCTTGTTCAGTTCTTCTATGTTCGTGGTATACTGGTTTGCAAACTGTTCTCACAAATCAATTACTCGTGAGTTCTATCCTTAGTATGCGCCATATATTTGTATCTTTGTGTCAAATATAAGCTGCACAAAGTAAACAAGAAATTGACTGAATGTTAATACAAGATAACCATGTCTTTTCATTTACTATTTAATGCAAAAATGAAATTTTAGACTAATAAAAAGGGTTACAATTTAGAGTACGTTTTTGAACAGTATATAGGACTTATCAAAATTAAAGTACGATTCTTGTTCTTTCTTTGTTCAAACTGTGGTGTGAAATCGACAAGATAAACTGAAGACTACTGTTTTCTCATATACAATAAGTCCGTCGTCAGGCACATAGTTATTAGATGAATTTTAATTGGTAATTCCCTTTGTATAATGTTTGATCTATGTGATAAGTATTCACTGCTTAATTTATTTCTCACGACAGAATCTATTCAACATACTTCTTCCTATCGATACAATTAATTCAGTGGTGAATATTGATCAAATAGATCGAACATAGTATTTTAACCATCTCTTCAACTTATATAGAGAAGAACGTATAAGAGATCATTGAAAAAATGATCAAATATCACTGAATACATATTACATATCACTACTCTGATCACAAAAGCTAAATTTGAAGGGAATGATATTCATTGTTCTACTTTATACGCAAAAGCAAACAGACAATAACACTTATTACCCAGGAACAAAAATCGCGTTGCAAGGAATATCATTCTTTCTTAGCAAAAAATGCTCCATAAACTGAAAAATACAACATTACTGATATATCGGACAAGAAAACAAAAACGTCTTGTCTTGACTGTCAAAAGTGTTATTGCTTTACGAGCAGAGTGCAGACGTTTTGACTTTCTTATCTAGACACTCAATGTCTACCAGAAGATGCCAGACAACATTTCATTGCATTTTATGACGATAACATAGTATATGGCATTTTATGACATTATTGGATATTTCATTGCATTATATGAATCTAACAAAGTACAGACGTCGGCAACATATGACCTGGAGGCCAAATTAGGCCCGCTGGGATGTTTCATCCACCGACCATCTGGAATATGCTATTATTATTAAATAATGATTTTATCAATACCCAATGCAAAGCCTGGAATATTCCTACCGTAAAAAAGAACAAGAAGAACAATCTTCACAAAAATAAGGAATGTAAAGCGACATTTAAAAAACACATCCCCCTTTCGTGATTCAAACTAACGTCCAACTGATTGCGAGATGTCTGTCTCATTGACTGAGCTAAATAGACAAACCTTTGAAATTAACGAAAATTTATCAAATTTACAAAAATATATTTATTCTTATATTTTTAATTCATTTCATATACGATACCTTAATCATCTGCAGAAGTCTTGTTATAACATTTACCTCTAAGATGATTATTATTATCATCATCATTATTATTATTATTATTATTATTATTAATATTATCATCATTATTATTATTACAACTACTACTACTACAACTACTACTACTACAACTACTACTACTATTTCTATTACTACAACAATTAGTATCATTTACATCAGTATCATTACCTTAATCAATATCACTATTGTTTATATCAATATCATTATTATTAATATCATTATCTATATTGATATCATTTGTATTAATATGATGATTATGTATATTAATATTATTTCTATTTATATCAATATTATTAGCTATGTTGATAATATCACAATTATTTATATAAATATTATCTTTCTCGATATAAGTATCATTATCTATATTAATATTATCTATATCAATATTATTATTATCTATATTGATATCATTCTTATTATCTATATTAGTATGATTATCATCATCATCATCATCTATACTAATATTATCATCTATATTAAGATTATTATTATCTATATCAATATTATTATAATCTATAAAATGAAAATGTGTGTGTTAATGTATTTGCTATTTCTTTCTTTCTCCCTCTCAACTTATCTTACTCCTCCCTCCCTCTACACACATACATTCGAACTATACGTAATCTTCCCTCTCTCTTTCTCTTATACTTCCCTTGCTCCTTCTCCACTCCTCCACACACACATACACACACACGTGCACAGACGGACACTTTCCTTACTTTCCTCCTCTTTCTCTCTCTCCCTTTCTCTCTGTGTCTCCTTCTCTATCTTTCCAGCACGTACTCTATGTCTATGATTCCCTAATCTCCTACCCCTTCTTTTTCTTCCATAACCTGCCTCACCCCTAACTTCCCACTTCACACTCGCACGTACATTTTTTCTCCCTTATCCTCTCCTCCTCCTCTCTCTCTCCCCCCTCTTTCTCCCTCCACATACACATGCACACACATGCAGGTGCACACATACTCCCTGTCTTTCTCTTGCACTCTTCGCTCTTTCCTCACTCAATATTCATGAGATCCGGTTTCAAACCGAATATCGGACATGCATCATCATAATCATCATCCTTTTAGCCTTCATCGTTGGACATACACCTTTAAAATTCGCTATATCTCTCTACCATGGACGTCGAGGAGCTTATATTCTCTTGTTTGGTTCGTCATGTCATCTGATATTTTACCGGCCTAAGTTTCGCATATGATCTCTGTGGATCAACGTTATGAGTCGTAATGTCCAGTTGTTGTCTGCCATTCTCGCAACATGATCACCCCATTGCCATTCAGGTTAATGGATTCTATGATGTATCTGACTCCTGTTCCTCTCTAATATATTGTGCTGTCTTGTGATCTCCATGTGATGTTGAGCATGATTCTCTCCTGTGTACGTAAGGCCGAACTCCACTCCAACGTCTATGCCGACTGTAGATGATTATAGCAACTTTATATTGTTTATATGATAAATGAAAAACATAAATATATATTCGTTTGTAAAATGTATTTATTAAAATTAAATATGCCTGTGCGTATGAGTATGATAACTTTCTGTTAATATCTTAGACTCGGTCAGTAAGAAAGCCTGTCGGCCGGTCGTGAGTTCTAATCACGGTAACGGAATGTGAATTTTACATATCAGTTTACCTTCATGACTTTCTAGTTTTTCTTGTTCTCATTACGGTAAAGCAATAAAGTCAACTCCAGCGTCGGAGTTTGACATAAGCAACCTGAGGTATTTTTATTAATCGTATGTGTATCATTAATTAATATTTAGCGCAGTTTGGATTGTATCAATCTAGCTTTAAAAAGTACACATGTCTTTACGATATCTTTACAATCATCACATCGCTGACAATTTATCTGATCATAAAATTGGAAAGAATGTGAGAATGATGCAGGAATCGAAGACGCAATGTTATTGTTCTAAAATATCCTAAAATATTTCAAGATAGACGATGATACATGTGTTTATTTCTTGTTGCATTTTTGCATTTGAATTATTCCTCTGCATCTTATAAAACCCTTTTGTCTCTGTGATCCGGATAGCATATCATTGAGAGGACATTGGACCTGATAGAAAGCTTGAAATATGAAAATTGGTCATTTAAATACATTTGATCATTTTTTGCTTCAAATGCTAAAAATCTTTTTGTGCATAACCAAGTATGTCAATAAGTGATCAAAGAACTCAATTTAGTCAAAATACATTTCAGTCAAGGTATCCTTTGAATCTACTAAAAAGACGCAAAGGAGATTTAGAACATAAAAAAAAACATAGTATCTTAATATTTGCTAAGATCCTTTTGCGGTTCTGATGTGGCCCGTGGCTGCAGGTCTTCAACCCCTGTTATAAAACATCGAATTTTGACAAAGTAAGCAAAACGCAATACAGACATCATCCAAAGGTACAACGTTTCTATAAAAACATTTTATAAGTCAAAAAGGTGTAAAGCTACTAATCTATTAGGAAAAAAATTCTAAGCATCAACAGATTCGAAAAATTTTGTCTATCAGGCTATTTTCGCTTTTCGCATGTTTCTGTAAAAGCGAAAAAGTGGCGTAAATAGACTTTCGAAAAGCGGAGAATACTTGTATTCTAAGCAAAAATATCATTCTGTTAATCAGAAATCTGTTGAATATGTGTTTACGGTTATTGTAAAGAATCCTGCTTTCATTACAAATAATGGCATTTTTTCAGAAATGGCTTATTTTTTCTTAAAGCAGTAAAAAAACGACACAGTTTCTGGTTTTCTATCAATTTACGTCAATAATCAATTTGTCATATCCAAGCCTAAAAACGGGAAAAAAGTCACAGTAAAAAAAAACTCCATGATCTGCTGAATGTGTTCCGATTGCTGATCTCAGGTTATTTTCTGTAATTTTTCTCAATTAGTTGTCTCCCTTGAGGCTCATTTTGAGATATTATCATTTCCTGAGCGAGGTTTCTGAAACCACTATAGTATCATGTGCTCGTTAGCGATTTCTTCTTCAAATGCCGAATCAATGCTTCTGTATGCCTCATCAGGATTGTATTCCAATTTAAACACATACAAAAAAAGTAATCATTCTTGATCCAGAGAAGACATATTTTTACTCGCAAAACCTCACGATGAAAAGAGAATAGTCAGACTTTCAATAGCAGTTTAATACACATCTATGTAAATCCAAATCATGAATCACCGTAAATACGACAGTTTATGTGGTACAAGCGAATGTGACAGTACAATGATCAGAATTATCATAGCAAATGATACGATATATTTCACATATGTATGAGCCCATGTTGATAGCACCAAATCATGAATCACAGTGAATACGACGGTTGACGTGGTACAAATGAATACAACAGTAGAATAGCAAGAATTACTATGGCATATGATTCGATATATGACTCGTCTATTCAAAACCATCTTGATAGCACCAACTCATGAATCATCGTCAATAAGACATTTCGTGAGCTTTAGCACGGTATGAACGGCTGTTTTATAATGTTCTGCTTCACACTCCAGGCATAATTATCTCAATTTTAATCAGGATCGTCGGATTCGGCCAGAAAGACTTCAATCGACTGGTATTGAACTGCTGTCCCCAGACAAGCTCGATTTCCAAGTTTGATGCTATTCTAATGCCTGTTTTGGCTAAATGTCTGAAATAAGTCTCAGATTATCTCTCCTTTTTGGCCGAATCTGGCAACCCTGATGTTCATCAAAAATATCCAACGAGATCATGAGGAATGGAATGAAATTTGCTGGAAAAGATTGACCAGCAGTGTGGGCAGATGCTCGAAATGTTTCCAGCGAGAGAAGAGACAACAAATGAAGCTGACATACAAAAGGTTTAGCAGTCATATATACGTATGTACATCGATAATTCCGTAGCCAAATGATGGAACAGGATTTGTTTTATTAGAAAAATATTTATTTTTCTGCACAGTCCTTTCTTCTCAGTACACTCAGTGGTGAATATTAATTACATAGATCGAACATCATACAATGAAAATTTAACTAAAATCTACGAGACGAGCCACAGACATTGATTCTATTTCGTCTATCTTCCTATAGATAGACAGACAGATATGAACAAAGAGAGCTGAATATGAACCGACTGATAAATAGATAGATAGATAGATAGATAGATAGATACAGGCTCTAGAATGATGGTAAAATCTGCTTGGTGCCGTATCTCACATAATACCCGTTCAACTATGATGCCTCATTTGTCTTATAGTCGGCATAGTTACAAAAATCTTTCGCCGCCAAACTGAGTGCGTTGTTCGAGGTCAGCATAAAGCAACTCAACCACGTTTTTAAAAGAATCTTTTCCTTCCTACTTAAGACATGACACAGATAACCTATACGAACATAAAAGATAATGTATTGACTGTAATGATGAAAAGAATCTCAGGAACTTTATCGAATGTGTCAAAGAAAATCTGGGAGCTGATGCTTCCATCGCCGTAAACAAAATAAATAGAAAACACAAAATAAAAAAGATAAAATGAAAAAAAGGCGGAAAGCTTCACTCGTTTATTGTGATGCCATAAGAAATTGTCCACTAAAACTATCACTAAAATTATCAACATATGTTTCTTCAATTTTCAAGTTGGTATGTATCATGGGTACAGGCTACATCAATGGAACTAGAGGGCTGAAAATTTAAACATTTACTTTTAACTATGTTTTTTTTTGTTTTTTTAAAAAAATGAGTTTTTAGTTGGTGGTTCAATTAACAATGTAATTTCATGTTAAAATCGTCCGTTTGTTTGTGCCCGGTAGCATTCAGGAGTACGCATTTCGATCAACATAGTATTTTTCAGTTTTCAAGTTGGTTTGGCTGGCTGGTTTGCTCTCTTGCTGGCTTGCAAGCTATGTATGCATAACGCGTACAGGCTGCACCAATTGGACTTGAGGAGTGACAATTTGAACATTTATTCCGTATCATTTTTACAAAAAACTTTTTTTGTTTTTTGAAAATCCGCCCCTAAATAGGTTTTCATGCTGCCTAAAGACATTGACGTCAAAATATGAACATAATGAAGAAAGCAGAAAAGTAGGTCTACATATGAACTTCAGTAAAGCAAAAATCATGTGCAACAATTACAACGAGAATAAGGACATAACTGTCAAAATTGAAGATGCAAAACTGGGGAAAGTGGACTACTACATCTTCCTAGGACAACGAGTCTCCATGAGATCCTCAAAAGAGGAGGAAATCAAGCGAAGAATCACTTCAAAATGGCAAGCTTTCTGCAGAAACCAGACGATCCTAATAATCCTAAAAAGATGAGTGTACAACTAATGCATTCTCCCTATAGTCATTTATGGAGCTGAAACATGGAATCTAACCAAGAGACAGACCTGCAAACTGAGAAGTACGCAATGGGTGCATGAGAGAATCATGCTCAACTTCATGTGGAGAGATCACAGGACAGCACAGTATATCAGGAAGAAAACAAGGATCCAAGACATCATAGAATCAATTTTAAAAAAACTCAAATAGCAATGGGCTTGTCATGTTGCGTGAATGGAAGACAACCGATGGACATCACGACTCCCAACATGGATCCCCAGAGTCTACATGCGAAACCGAGGCTGATAGAATACATGATGGAGAGATGAACTAGACGAATTCAGAAAATACTGGCTCCACGACACCCATGATAGAGAAATGTGGTGGATCCTGGGGAAGATCTATATCCAACGATGGACGTTAAAAGACTGATGATGGAAAAAGAGTAAAAAAAAAGGGCAATAAGAGAGTTTAAATGACTTATAAGATTTGCAAACGCTAAAATGAACAGCACCAATAGGCATAAAAAGATTAACATTGGGTAAGGGATTAGTTCACCATTGATTTGACAAGATCGTGATTGTATTCGCCAGGAAGACATTCATGGAGGAGTTATTCAACAATGAAATGTTCTTTGGAGGAAGTCATTTGCATGGAACTGGAGAGTCCTTGATATATCCAAAAAGCAGGGATTTCTAGTATGGTAAAAGACCAGATTGCAGCGTTGTGGAATGGTGTTCTGCCAATCTTCCATGCGGAACGCGATTACTTGCCTGCTCTTGATACCAGTACTTTCATGGGTTCTTCCTGGAATCGAACACTGGCTCCTTGCACTGGTAAAAAAAAACATAACTACCCCAGTCACAAGGTCTTCCCCTTCTGCTTCCATGACTAGTATGATTTCGCTTATCTCTGCCATGTCTTCTGGAAAAATGTTATACCTCGTCTCTCGCTCTTGTGTCCGGCCTTTTCCTACTATGCTTACTGTGAAATGGGTACTAATCGGTTAGCATTTTGCTCCATCTATTGTCCTATCTCTTCGCTATGTGCCCTGCCCGGCTCCATTTTTGTTGCTTAATTACTTGTACAATATTCTCCATTCAGGTACTCCCTCAGATCCAAGTTGATCATTTTCTATCGCTGAGATATATTCCTGACATTACTCTTTCCAATGCCCTCTGTGATTGTTTTCGGGTGGTTTGATGACTGTTCAGGTTTCACACCCGTACGTCATAGCTCATACTGTGCATTGATTTACGTTTTAAGCATATTGACAGTTTGTCTTTTTAGGATGTTTCTATTCATACCAAATTCTTTTCATTTAATTATTAAGCGCCGTTTTATTCTAATCACATAGTCTTTCTGTAGCTGTATTACCTCTGGACGCGCACGCGCTTTTGTTATTGATTGTGCTCGTTCATTGTTGACTAAAGAGGTAACGGCCTTCTTCTTCTTCTTCTTCTTCTTTTTTTTTTTTTTTTTTTTTTTGCTGGTGAGATAGCAAAGGAAGCGAGAAATTTTGTGAAGATATGACGATGTCCGAGCGCAAGAGGAAAGCATTTTAAAGTCTTTTCCCAGGGCGAAGTGAACATAAAAAGCCTCGGCCCCAATTTGCACTCAGTTGGCCGATTCCAACTCTTACCCTACCCTCACCTCTGTTCCTTCCTCCTTTCGTTTTTTCTCTCTTTCTTTTTACCTTCTTTCTCTCTTCCTTCCTTTCTTTCTCTCGTCCTTCCCTTCTTACTTTCCTTCTTCCTTTCTTTCTTTTTTCTTTTTTCTTTCTTTCTTCTTACTTTCTTTCTCTCTTCCTTCCCTCCCTCTTTCTTTCTTCCTGTATAGATGTATGATTCTGTCTATCTATTTCCCCATCGATCTATCTTGACACTGTAATTACTCAAGATTTTTCAAGTATTTCATCGATCTAGTGAAAGGAAGGCCACTTGGGCCCAGCTCTTTCCAATCCGAAAACAGAAGTGTACCGAGGGACTTTTGTTGGCGTGCAGGTCTTTAATTTAGTGAGCGTGCAGGCCCTTAATTTGCCGACAAAGTGGGCGTGCAGGTCGTAAAGGGGAAGAAGTATGCCGATATAAGGAGCATTGGCAGTCCAGCCCTGTCTGAAACAATTATCGTGCAACATCATATTCTTCAATATTTTACAAAATTTTGTTATCGGTTAATTGGGACAGAACAGGAATAGATCAATTTGGGACAATTAGATACCGGCTTCGATAATGCAAAGAAACATATAAACAATTTGAATAAGTGCATTGTCAATTTTACCTTAAAATAAGTAAAGTAGGTGACCAACACGTTCTTTCTCTCTAAATGTGTCCCCCCCAAAAAACCCTTTACTTTTAAATATTAACAAAAACATACTTCGATGAGGGATCCCTATTATAGATACCCACCTGAAGGAGACTGTAGGGTATAACGGGCCAAACACTGCGTTCAAAAGATAATTCAAGATAAGGGAAACAGTCTGAAAAAATCTGTGCGTATCCTCAAATGCGTGATATCATGGTTTAGTATCCCAAATAACCGTGGGTGTCAGATCCGATGAAAACTTTTCAGAGTCAGTTTTTTGCAGTGTCAAATGTTTATTTGTATTTTTGTTCATACAGTTCTGTACGAAACCATACCACCTTCGAAAACTTTAAAAACAATGGTCTTCTACCAACTATTTGTCGAAAAACTCAAGAGATATGAAACGATCCACATGGTGGTCTAGGGAGGACTAGAGTGAAGGATATACAAAATGATTAAACAACAAAAATGGAGATAGACTGGACACTTAGCAAGACGAGATGATAACATATCGAGCAAAAGACTGAGTGGTACCCATAGGACTATAAATGCAGCAAAAAAAAAAACAAAAACAAAAAACAGACACAAGATGAAGGGATTAGATAGAAAGGTATGTCATACATGCAATATGTGGCAAAGGTTAGCGCAAGCGCATTCGTCATGGACGGAGCTGTGGAAGACTTTCGTCCAGCGATGGATTTAAAATGGCTGCTGCTGCTGCTGCTGATGATGATGATAGTTGAAATAGCTGATGGAGTGTTTACTCCAATTTTATTTACAGCTTTTTAAACACTTTTTTTAGAACTGATATCTTATATTTACATGTTCACTGTAATCAACTGAGTGCCCACACACAAGCACGTCGATGATTTGAGACTAGAACTTCAGGGTAACTGAGTATTAAATGCTAAACTACTTTTTAGTTTTGTTTCCTGATGTCCGATCTCGAAAGTCTTATACCATTCTTGATATTTTTAGAGATATATAATCAGGGAAGGTTGCGTGTGAATGTGCTTGTTGAGTTGAAATAACATTCGGCTCTTTCTGGTTTTTAAACTCCTCCATCATCTATAAGCTCTTTCTCTCTCTCTCTCTCTCTCTCTCTCTCTCTCTCTCTCTCTCTCTCTCTCTCTCTCTCTTTCATCATTAATGAAGACCGGATATTCTTCGTATGATATCCGGCTGGCACGTGTCTAGTCAGGTGTCGGTGGAGAGATAAACGGGTCCTTTCTTTCTATGTTTATATATTTTTTACCCTACCTCAGTCCCATGATAGTTGTTACATTTGCAATGTATTTCATGAACTAAATGTCACAAATATTATGGGACAGATATTGTAGCTATCTAAAAAAACTCATATGCTCTCTCTCTCTCTCTCTCTCTCTCTCTCTCTCTCTCTCTCTCTCTCTCTCTCGTGCTATTAGAAACCTTGAAAAGAAACTGTTGCCAAAACAGTAAAACACAGGCTTCTCTCAGGTTTTTAGGTTGGTCTGCCTGACTGTCTCTCTGGCTGGTTATGTATGTATGACGCGTACAGGTCAGACCAATAGAGCTAGAAGGCTGAATATTTTACATGTCTGGATAAACAGTTCTTTTGTTTTTGTTTTGTTTTTTGTTTTTTGTTTTTTTTAAAATTCCATCCGTTTTTAGTGGAGGTGGGCTCATTTTGTTGTGTAAGTTCATACTAAATTCATCCTTTACTTTGTGCCCGGCAGCATTCACGTTTGTTTGTAGGGGGGTATTTGGACTTTTTTTACTGATCACTGCCTAACAAAAAGAGAAGTAACATATTCATTGATATACCACTTTTTCCAATTTTTTAGTTGATCGTTCCCAACACGGCATGCTCCCAAATGATGTTGGTCCCATGGCAGTATCTATTGAGTGACTAACCAGACCTGTTTCCTTACTCTTCTCTCATTCACATTGGAATTCGTTCCGTCAGCTCTCCGACTGAGGTCAGTAGTCGGCATTCAAAACCAAGCTGAGATTTTGAATGCTGATTTTACGGGTGGGCACTTTTCACACAGAAGTTTGGTACAAAACAATCTTCTCCTTCTCCTTCCCATCCGGCCATGTGCCTTACTAATCCAAACGTAGTAAATGCCACTAATAGAGACTTTTAAGAGTTGGGTGCCTCGCCGTGCAGCAATGGTTAGTGAGCCAATCTCGAAAACCATTACTAATGCAGTGAGATTCATCCTCACTTGGTGCCCCACACTTGTGATTCTGGGCCTAAACTAAATTGAGAAACATTCAAAACCTTACGAGTCTACTTTACAAAGACGTATATAACTGTCGCCTCGGTAGTTGAGTAATTTATTTCTGTTGGAAAGTCTATGAAGACTTCTCTCATTGCCACTGTGATAAAGGGCTACCAAAAGTAGCCACAGCCCCCACCTGATCTAGGTTTTTCACCAATCATCTGGGTTTAAGGGTTTCTATTTTGAGAATAGTTGCTAATCATTTTTTTCATACCCTAAATAGATAAATCCTTGAAAACAGCACAAAAGATTGTATAGATATATTCTAATTTTTTATTCACTGTCCATGGGGCAGTTATTTGGGTCTCTGCCTTTTCACTGGGTTGTTCAACTCAATAGTAGGAGCAACGATACGTTAAAGCAGCTATCTAATCGATCGTAGGTTCGATTCCTGCGACAGCCCCATCTTTCTCAATTGTTTATTCTATTTACGCTGTCTAGGCAAAGTGACACAGTCTCCGTGTAATAATGGGGGGTCATTTCTAATAGAGTTTTAAATTATACAATACATTCACAACGATTCTGTCGGATTATATATCCATTTCTTGATATAATTGTTCGCTTTGAGAAACAATACTGCAGATATGGACAAACAAAAAAAAAAAAAAAAAAGAGAAAATACGGGGATGAAGTAGTTGTATAAATATGTTCGAATAACTTTAATTTATTCAAAGTATCTTTAAATAATCCGTTGATAGATAAGTCATAATCTAAACGTGTTTGAATTCTGATGAAGAACTGCTTCTAACTATTCAATAAACTAAAGTGTCGGTGGGAAATCGACTTCTAAGGAAAACACTTTTAGATGGAGTCCAGTGGAGTACTGATGTTATTTTTTTAAGTCAACGATATCACCTGGAGCGCTTGAACACACAAACACACAAATGGGAGCACTTATTAAAAGGGACGGAAACCTTTGCCACCTTTGATGGCTATGGATGTTCAATACAGTTATGTATCTATTTAAACCTGATGTCTTTTATAATGTCGGGTTTTTCTTTCAAGTGATCTTGGAGTTTCCTTTAAATCTCATTACAAAACCCTGCTGTAATGTCACCTCTTACCATTTTGGCTCAACTGATGGCCAGGGTATATAAATGGTCGACAGTCGGGCGACGTTGGTAGAGCTTGATTTGCATGGTAGAATAGCGCAGATATCTCTCGCTTTTCGAAAGTTCGTTTCACGCTACTTCTCAACTTTTATGAAAAGGTGAGTGAATATAACATTCAATGATCTGTTATAGAGGCAGCGCACACTCTTTCCCTCTCTCTCTCTTACACCCCAGTTTCTTGTACCTCTCATCAGCCCAACTTCCATCACCATTTTTGTGACTCAGAATACTCAAAAGATAATTCTCATATAAATTATTTAGAATTTACTTATTTGCTTTGTGCTATATAAGCTTACAAAATGTTTTTGTAGGAATGTTCTTACGAATAGCGAGGGGAAACATGTACTCAAATATTGCTCGGTTGGAGAGCAGAGTAGTTATCAGCTTGTCGAGTTAAGTTAGGAGTTGTCGAATCGAAGTGTGAGTGACACATATTAGACGACAGGAGTTACGGTCCAAGTAACCAGAAGTTGTCTATTGCAAAATTTATCTAATTAATATGAATGTCTCTATAAACATCTTCATATACAATTTACTTTGAAAATACGTATTCAATAGGGAAATACACATTAGCTCAAACGATAAAAATGTATGAAACCTAATGATAAAAAAACTTATCAGTACAGGGAAACATTTACTAGGCACATTTCATTTCATTTTATTTTATTTTTCTCCGAAATTCTTATCTTTATTTTAGTTGATAATCCTCAAAATTTCTCCGTTAATTTATTTTCTATTCAAGAAGATCTAAATATATCCAAATTATTCTTAAAATTATCTGTATTTGTACTTTTTTTCCACGTAAGATCATATTCTATTCCAGTATTTCACGATTATTTGGGAGGAAAAATCAGTTTATTTTTTCGAATTTATTCTGCAATGAACCTAGCAAGTAAGTTCCCAATTCTATATGACTTGTTGAACATTAGACATCTGTATTTTGTAAAAACATTTTATTAACCAAATTTAAATGTATTCACGGAAAACAACTGGTGTCCAATAAACATTACCATCTTTCCCACTGTATGACTCTAATTTACTAATGCCTCAAAAATGCTTATACGAAATGTATGGATGCACATTGCATTTTACATGGAGTAAATAATAGAGTTTGGAGATTTTGCATCATTTTCATTGCAGTTAACTTGTTGATTGCAAACAGATTTTTAAAAACTTTTATTAAATTTAAAAAAAATTTCATTATACTTTAAATTCAACATTTTTACAACTTCATCAGATCATAAAATTCTACTACGTCAGCTGCATCCCTTAGCGTGACGGTATAAAACATGTTGCTAATTATCATATACATGGATAGTTTACGCAAAGAAAAGTTGGCGATCGAGCCCAAGTAAAACTTGGGATTTCGATTGCTGATTTCCAATGTAGGAAAGCGTTTCTAACTTGGAAGATCGGTGCAACACAATCTTCGAAATACCTATCTCTTTTACACTTGGCCCATTGCTGGACCAAGCAAAGTTCCGTGAAAATCCGTATAATGAGATAAGGTGGCTTTTTGAAGAAGTATAAATTGTATTGATAACAATTGGCATATATATGTATATCGAAGTGAAGGACTAAGTATTTATGCTATCATTAATTGATTATAGTTTCACTCTTATCATCGTTGCTTTCTCGGTGAGGTATTTTCATTAGAAACTGTCAACCAGAACTGTCACCAAGACTGTCAACATATTTTTACTCAGTTTTCAAGTTGGTCTTGCTGGCTACGTATGCATGGGTGTGTCACGCGTACAGGCCGCGCTAATGGAGCTAGAGGGATGAATATTTAAACATTCACTTTTTATCATATTTGAAGTTGTTTTTTTTTTTGTTTTAGAAAATAACCCCTACAAAATAGGTTTTTGGCGGGATGTTCAATTTGCAATGTAAGTTTACGCTAAATTGATCACTTAGTTTGTCTTCGGTAGTGTTCACACTTTTTTTGTTGTTAAAAATTCAGACTTTTATTAGTGATCACTGCCCAACTAAAAGAGAGAAGTAACTGTTCTATTGATCGACCCGTACTCCATTTTTTAATTGATCACCCACAATATAATGTGCTGCCGAAAGATATTGGTCACATGGCGGTTCTATTGCGTAACTAACCAAATCTGTTTGAGTATAGTTTCACTCCATTGATTTTTAGATGGAGCATTTTCACCATTATTATTTTAATATATCTTTCATCATCTACCATCAAAAGGCAGCCCTAAGATATAGATATTATGGTTGCTTTTTGATAAGCTATTTGATATTTGATTTTACCTCTAGTCTACTGCATGTCATTATTATACATCATTTTTAAATCAATTATCTACGATCAATTAGTGAAATAGTCGGAATAAATTTCATTTTTTCGATTTTAAAATTCGTCGGTAAGGTCCCTCATGGAAAAGGTAGGACAACCGATGCTGGATAGAATTCTAAATGATTCGTAAACAGGCCTGATAAGTCACTCATAAGAAACAGTAATGTGACCAATGGCTCTTGACAGGATGCTTTGTTGGGGTGATCAATTAAAAAAATTAGAAAAAAGGATGATCAAATAACAAGTTACTCCTCTCGTCTGTTGTTGGGGAGTCATCACCGAAAAAAGTCTGAATTTTCAAAAAAACAACAAAAAAACAAAAACAAAAATATAAACAAGCATGAATGCTACCGGACACAAACTAAGGGACCAAATTAGCAAAAACGTACTTTGCAAATTGAGAGCCCCATGAAAATCAAAACGATTTTTTTCTCGACTCGATAAGAAATAACTAAATTTTATTTCTGGTGTAGTCGGTACGCGCTACACATAGGTAGATAAATCACCAGCCACCCACCCAGCCATCCGACTAGCCAAACCAACTTAAAAACTGAAGAAACTCATGTTGAGAGTTTTAGTGACAGTTTTGGTTGACGGTTTCTAAAAAAAATAGCGAAAATTCATTCTTTTCTATCATTTGGTGGGATCCACTCTTCACAAGTTTTATGATACGATGACTGGCCCCTGTCAAGGTTTAAATAAGATGTAAAAGTTCTTTCTGCTTCTATTGCCTGAGCATGTAAATTAGTAATTGGAGATCTGTTATTCCAAGTATTCACTCACTTCTCCGTTAACCATGGTGGTGCGACAGTGATGGCACATTTTAGCACTCTGATTTAAACCATTTGTTGAAGTGTGGAAATATGTGAACAAGTTTTTTAGAAGCTTTCAACCAAAACAGTCGATATGGGTTTCTTCATTTTTCAAGTTGGTCTGGCTAGCTGGTTATGTATGTCTGAATGTATGTATCATGTGTACAGGTTGCACCGATGGCGCTTAAGACAGGAGTGCAGTACCCCGGCACCTCCATAAAATGAATGAATAAAAGACAAAATAAATAAACGATTTATATACATCCAATTCGTACCTATATACTGAGCAATATCCTTGAGCCATTTATGTAATATCATCATCATCAGACGTTATAAGTCAACTAAAGCACAAAAGCCTTTCCCGTCTCCCTCCATGACGAGTTTTATGGCAAACCTTTCTATCTAACCCCTCCTCTTCAAGTGCATTGGCGGGTGCAGCCTAGGGAGACGGTCCTCTAGACTATGCTTTTATTTTCCGACCACGGTTCTGGCATAAGAGTCGAGTAAGTATGTGTTTGTAAGATAATGGAAAAACCTCTAGAAATGTTTCAACCCCACCCCTAAAACCTCTATTCTTGTGAAGAATCTGGTTTTCTTTTTGACTTGGTTTTCCTTTTCTTTTACAGAACAGCCGGCAGAAATAAAGACATGAAAAAGCACCCCGACCTGCGCACAGCCACACAAATCCGGCGAAGTCTTCGTGACTTTGAGAACCTTGGCCATGTTTTTTTGAAGGCGGCGAAGGAGTTTCAGTTGTCGGTAAGAATTGGTACCGAACAGAGAGAGATAGAGAGAGAATGAGAGAGGAACTGGGGGTAAATAATAGTGCCTGTTGCACTGAAACTGCTATATTTGCGTTGGGCGGTAGAGGCTTGGGCGTTGTTGAGGGCAGGCACTAGGAGCGGAGGCGTAGAAGATGGGGTAAGTCGGCGGCGGTCGGTTTAACAACGAATCTAGAGTGTCAGTGGCACGCGTCGTCCTCTTTCTTTCTTTTCTCAGCTTATCTCGCTCTCTCTTTTTTCCTTTCTCTCTCTGACTGAGTTTGTTTGTCTGTCTATCTCTTTCTCCCTGTCTCACTCTGTCTCTGTCTCTCTCTCTGAGTCACTCACTTTCTCGCTCTGTTTTTCTCTCTCTCAGTCTGTTTTTCTTTTACCCACGAGCTCCGACACTTGTTCACACACGCTTCGAGCCTCGCTTTCGCAGGCCGACATTGCTTGGCGTGTGTGAACGCGCGTGTCTAGGGGCGAGTCGACCGCCTTACCATCACCACCACCGAGCGCCACCCTTGTTAGTTTTGATGATGATGATGTTGTTGTTGTTGTTGTTGTTGTTGTTGTTACTGTCGTGGTTGCCTTCAGTTTATCTTACCTCATATCACAAATATATCAACAGTCCACTTTGTACAGGTTACAAGCAAAGAATCCATTTCTTCTCATATCTCATCACACGTCTTACTTTTTCATAATTTAACCATATATATATATATATATATATATATATATATATATATATATATATATATATATATAAACAGGGCTGGTCATTAGGTTCCTGGGGTGCCTGGGGTGCCTGGTGTCCCGGGTGACCGTTAAAGTATACTGTTACTTATTTTAGATCTGCCTTCACATTAGGGAATTTTCTCAATTTGACTGATTTTGATGTTCAATTTATTCATTTACCCATTTGTTTTTCGGAAGTCTCAATGTTTCAGACACATGACAGGGACCTCCTGGCACTTGGCGCCCTAGGTAACTGCCTGTGTTGTCGGTACCTTGAGACAACGTTGTCTTCCTAATTACCAATTGAAACCGTGGCGTGGTCAGCGTCTTCAAGCAGCATGCAGTGTTGGAGGAGGGATCAATTAAAACATTAGAAGAAGGAATGAACACTGAATAAGTTACTTTTCCCGTCTTTTGTAGAGGATTGATTATTAAAATGTCTGAATTTTCGGGAGCAGTTATTCAAATCTAATCAAATAGCTTCTTACTTATTTTATCCGAATACATGCTAACGATCTAGAAATCTAGGTGAAAATGATAGAAAATTAAGACGAAAGAAATAACTGCCAAAAAATTGAAATGACTGACAGTGCTTCACTTGAGGAATTCGAATACTATTGCATCTGATACTACTTGAGATATAAAAAGTAACTGGAATTAAGAGGGAGCAATACTAGTCAAAATTATACAAGCCCACACATACATATATACATGCGTGTATGTATGTGTATGTGTGTGGTTCATGAGCGTAAATATCTAGTAAACGTAGGAAGGAACTATATACCGAAACATATTAGTTGATCACAGCCTAACAATCACAGCCTATGCAAATATCAGTGACCCATATATATATATATATATATATATATATATATATATATATATATATATATATATATGTATATATATATATTTATATATATATATATATATATATATATATATATATATATATATATATATATATATATATATATATATGTATATATATATATATATATATATATTTATAATTGCGTTATATCGTATAGGAACTCTCATTTGAAATGATTTCCCGTTACTGCGCGGCGAATGTATCACTTGGTCGAGACAATGTGTAACTGTTGGATCATATATCAATTCCCTAATAACACACACAAACATATACATACACAGACACAGACACAGACACACACACACACATATATATATATATATATATATATATATATATATATATATATATATATATATATATATATATATATATATATGTGCATATTTGAGTTGATACAAACGATGTACAGATAGTTATCTCTCAACCGAGAAATTATCTGGCGTATGTCCGTGTGCAAAAACCCGAAAACACGGTCAGTAAGATTCCGATAATGGAAGAATAATTTGAACAGGGTAGATAACTCTGTTGCTCTGAGTAATTCACACTGAATTGCAATTCATACTAAATCGCCAAAAATCGTTCTTTCAACGTTTTCAGGCATTTTGCACTAGTATATATGCATATGCATACATTGGCACCCACACATCCATATATATATATATATATATATATATATATATATATATATATATATATATATATATACTTGCAGGGTACCCAATGTTGCCCGGGGGGAAAGAGTGATCAACACTTACGGATCATGAAGTAAATCTTAACACACAGCTTCTCAAGGTAGTGATCGCACAAAACCCTTCAGACTGTTCGAAAATGCCCTGATTGACATTTTTGCTTAATATCAAAATTGACCTGACCTTTAGTGGTCACCTGAGGTCATATATACTTCTGCGATTAAAATATATCATTTTGTTAAAGTAAATTTAAGGTTAACTTTTTTTCTCATTTTTAAAAAGTATTTCCAGTGGGGGTAAATTATCAGCCCTCATTCTACTATTTTTGGCATAGATAGCAAGCCAGACAGACTAACTAAAAAAACTGAAAAAACCTAAATTGATATTGATAGTTTTAGTTCACGGTTACTATTTGTTAAATTGAGACAAGGACGTCTTAGATACAGCGAAATAACACAAACTTAGTGGGAATAATGAAAGATATTTTCTGACGCCATATTCAGCGTTTTTTTTTTTGTTTTTTTTTGTAATACATAATTGGGTGCATACTCTAAGACGAATAAAACAAAAAAAATATGTCCCTTGATACAGTGGATAAAATAGAACAGTCAGTTTTAGGTACCGAGTACGATTCATTATGCGAGAGTGAAACTACATTGCAACCGATAAGGATGTCTTAATCATACAATTCTAATCATTTTATGACGCGTTATGTACATACATATCAAAATATATCTAAAAAATCGGTAAAATGAAACATTGATACTACATTGAGAACACAGCAAAAACTTTGTTGTGAATGAAAAAAAATGAATGAAACAGGTCTGGTTAGTCACTCAACATAACCAATGTATTCTGGCAGCACGCCGTGTTGGGAGTGATCAATTGAAAAAAATCTCTGAATAAGTTACTTCTCTCGACTTTTGTTGGGTAGTGATTACTAAAACGTTTGAACTTTCAGAAAAAAGCATGAATGCTGCCGCACACAAACTAAAGAACTGACAAAGTATAAACTTACATTGCAAACTGAATCCCTCAATTTGGGGAAGGGGTTCAAAAGGGCTTTTTTTTATAAAGAAACGATAAGGAGTAAACGTTGGAAATTCCACTGGTGTGGCCTGTTCGCAAAATATTCCAACAGACCAAGTTTAACTGAAGCAACCTATGCTGACAGTTTTGGTGAAGGTCTTAGTCGATGGTTTCTGATAAATAAAATGAAAATAGTGCCTACAAAGGTTGGAAGATTTCCATCAATACCATGAGTTGTTTTCTATCTATCTATTATCGTTTTTTATCTTCTAGATTCAATCTTGAAGCAGCATGCACTTGGTACAAATGACCCGATCAGACCAAATTAATTGATTTGCACAATAGGAAATTTTCCTGCCGTTGTTTTTCATAAATAATTTTTAGTATCAAGTAATGTTATAAAACCCTTTCTGACATTCACATACGTCTCTTTATATATGTTTTTTGTTTTGTTTTTTTGCTTTTATTTGCAAAGATTTTTTCCGACACGATGTCAATGTCTCTTCTCAAGAGAATTGAGAAAAAAATATAATCTCTTTGAATGCATTCAAGGACTGACTATTTCTCTATGTTTGATAGTAAAAAGACAGTTAACAACCAAAATATTGAATTATAACTTACTGGTCCGAGCGAAGCAAAACTGGCTTTTATATTATTTTCAATTTTTAATAATTTTTTTAATAGTAATTCAAATCGTCAACTACGACAGCTAGTGTTGCATTCAAACTAGAAAAATGTGTTCAGCTTTCAATCGTAGTTGTGACGTCGTAGATGGAAGACTTCTTTCTTTTTTTTTTCTTTTTTTTTTTCGAGTTCTTCTATCACAAAGTCAGCCTTAAACCCAAGCTGTCGCTCAGACTGAAACAATAGAAGAAGCAGCTCTTCGTTTTTAGTTCTGCTTAGCTGTCCGTCTCTCCATCATCATCAAATGGTCAGACGTCTCCATCATGAATATCACTGAGCCAGTACTCTCCGAACAGGTATAGTTTGTCACGTGATCTCATTTTTGGTTGACTATAGTTTCGCAGATGATCTTTTTGGATCCATATTGTGAATCGTGATGTCCAGCGTTTTTTTTTTCTTTTCTTACAATTACAATTGAGTTTTCTTATCATAGAATCCATTAAAAATCTCAAATGGCGGTAGGCTGGCCATGTTGCAAGAATGGCAGACAATCGATGGACATCGCGACTCACAACATGGATCCTCCGAGACCACATACGCAACCGAGGCCGACAAAGTGTTAGATGGAGAGACGAACTAGACAAGTTCAGGAAATACTGGCTCCGTGACGCCCATGATAGGGAAGTGTGGCAAATCCTGGGGAAGGTCTATGTCCAACGACGGACGCTAAAAGACTGATGATGATGATGATGATGATGATGTTTTTATGATTTCTCTGACCCCCGTTTTTGCTATCTTGTGATCTTTCCATATGATGTTGAGCATATGCCCTCCAGTTACTAAAAACAAACTCTCGATGCCAAAGCTTTGCCAAAGAAACCCAAATAATTTCATCAATGCCAAGCTCTGCATTTGGCGCTACGCTTAATTGGCCCCGGACGTTGGAAACAGACCATGGTCGCCATTAGACGCCGGATCTTAAGAGTTTTCCCTGAGCGGTTTTTTTGGTCGAAAGAGAGGCTTTTCTACTTTTCATAATGGGGGAATGAGATTCTATCTATCACTTGTGTCAAACGCACAGTAAGTTGTTGCAATGAAGAGAAAGGAATGGTTTCTCCAAGTGGGGCTGTATTGTCTGGCAGAAACCCAAGGAGGGTTATAGATTTAAGCAAGAAATTGGGTTTCTAACCTTGTGGTACTCCAATCAGTGAATGCGATTAAGATACTTCTATACATCTACACCGATGCTGCTTGTGTGGCTTGGTTTAAAGATTAGAAAACAGATTTTTACGCTATGAAAATCAATTTCTATTGCAATCAGCACGACAAAGCATGCATTAAGTAATTCTGAATGCTTATATCGGGAATTTTTTAACAATTAAATCAAATTGCTGTATAACTAAACCGAATATTGTTTTTCTACCTAGCTGGAATGTTTTTCGGAATCTATCAAGAAGTTTTAAAAGGCTAACTAACAGAGTTGTTTGGAAGAGTTGCCAAGCTGATCAGTAAAATAGCCTTAAACTCAAGCAATAGATATGCAATCATTGGCAAGAACGTAGTTCATGCTTGTTGTAATACTTAGGAGTATATTTTGTAGACATAAATCAATGTAACTAATTCATATCAATATAAGACACACACACACACACATATATATACACTTTACGTTGATATAACACATGCATATAGTTCAAATGACTATTTTATATCTTTATAACACATGCAAATGATTATGTTGTTAAAGCATCATCATGTAAAATTTTACAGTTAAAGATTTCACCATTTAACGCTTTATCGTTTGAGCATTATCATTTAAAGCTTCATCGTTCAAAACTTTATTGTTTAAGGCTCCATCGTTTGAGCATTTTTGTTGAAAATTTATTCCAAGATATTTTTGCTCAATGCCTTATCGTTTGAGTATTATAGTTCAGAGCTTTATTGTTTAGGGCCTCATGCTTTAAAGCTTTATCGTTTGATCATTAACGTTGAAAGCTTCATCGTTCGGAACCTTATCCTTTGAGCATGATTCTTTAAAAATTTATTGTTGGGAATATCATCGTTTAAAGTTTCATCGTTTGCGCATTATATATTAAAGTTTTATGGCTTAAAGTTTAATTAGTTATAGTTTTATCATTTGCGCATTATCGTTGAAAGTTTTATCGAATAAAGATTTATTGTTTGAGCATTACCGTTTAAAACTTTATCGTTCAAATCGCTATCGTTTACAGTTTTATTACTTTTGGCTTTACCGTTCTAGCTTCAAAATGATCTGTCAGCGCCGTCCCCTCTCTATTCAGTATGCTGAAAGCCCAAATGACTAACAAAAGAACATACGTCGAAAAACAAAACGGAAATTGATTTTAGGCATCGATAATTGCACTTCCATTTCAGCATTGAATTTCGAGAAGAATCGATGAAACTTTCACTAAAAAGTTCAAGTCGCTGAAATTTTATAGCAATGTTTTCAACAACCCACTTTCAAAAACAAGTTCAATATCGTCCAAAGAAATTATGTAAGATGATTGACACAAACGGGAGGGCGCCCTTGTAGATAAATCTGGCATATAAACTGAAGTGCCAAAAAATTAGAAACAGCTACCTAATAACGAGTAGCTCCTGCCTTTACCTGAATAAAGGTAGCTACGCAACGTTGCATGGAATCTATGAGGAGTTGTTGCTTGGGTGGATATATATATATATATATATATATATATGTATATATATACATATATATATATATATATATATATATATATATATATATATATATATATATATATACATATATATATATATATATACACATATATATATATATGTATATATATATATATATATATATATATATATATATATATATATATCCAGGCACGTTCCAGGGATGTCCATAACTTAGCTGTATTTGGTGGGTGTGGCAGTACAGATTTTTGTGAAGTTTGCAACATACCCCATACACGCTCATTTGGGTTTAAATCTGGCGAGTTCTAGGGCCAATGCAGTACCCGCAAGTCAGTGTTCCTAGAACTACTTTCATACCACCCACACGAAGTGAGAGGTTGGTTTATCTTAATGGAAAAAGTCATGACCACTTGCGAACTCTAACAGAACAGTCTCCACACCATTACAACTGAGGCGTAGCAAGGTGTTAATAATGGTACCCTTCTTGGTGGGAGACTACGAAACTCCATGGAATACGGTGTACGCTGTGCAGTGCGTTGATATGTGTTGAGCGTCACCGGGATGTGATTTGATGCAATATTTCTCTTCGATGGATGGTTACTATACTTGTCCGCCACAGGCAGTCCCGTTTTTGCATTAGCTATGGGCTCCCACAGTTGGTCCAGAATTCTCGATGTACCATTTGTACTACCCAAGAAAAACCTGCAGCATTTATCACCACAACGAGTGTCACATTTTTCAAAGTGCGCTAAATCCCATCTGAGTTCCATAGCTACCACAGCTGTCACAACTAGACTATCTCTTTACGTATTACGTAACATACGCGTCATCTGGCTGAGTCCCTTCCTACAAGTGGAGGAGGAGGGCAAAAGCATCCAATTTATTGCTGTCTCTACTCTTTTGGAACTCAGGTTTAAATAGGTATCAATAAGTATAAACAAGTGTTTCACTCATATAAATAAATAAAATGAAAGGTGTTATGCATTTTATGTAGATATTCACTAAAGTTAGTCTGGTATATGATCATTATAATGGAACATCCTCTAAGAATCGAACTCTTCGTACTAACAGTGGTCCCTCTACGGCAGACGCCCTATATATAATAGTTGCAGAAGTAAATATGTGAGAGTAATTATGATATCTTACTTGCCAATACCCATGGAATTCCTATGGGGCTGGCTAGTTATCATTAACAACATTTTATTAGTTTTAGACATCTTATCGTTGCTTTATCACAGCGTTGAGGATCGATATACTCTTTGACCTTTTAACGTCCGTCGTTTGACATAGACCTTCCTCACGATCTGCCCGTCATCTTGATCGTGGGTATCGTGACGCCATTATCCGCTGAACTTGTCCAAATTGACAGGGAAAAGACAAATAACTAGCGTACTTGAAGAAAATGGAGACATAACAACTAATAGAAACTGAACTATCAAACGCTCTCCAGAGTTCTCTAAACGAGGGCCACAGAACAACAAAACACTAAGCACCACTTCGAAGGCCCCCTGTTGGGAGCTGAAGCAAACGATGAAACAGTCCCAAAAAGGGAAAGGTACCGGGACTGGGTAACATCACCATGGACCTAAAAAATTATAAAAAAACGCTGGCGAAGTCAAATGTTCGATTAAGCAACATGATATTGAAACAAAGAACTTGTTTCTGATGATACTCAAGTGAACGTGCATCTCATGTAAAGGGAGCTCACCTTTCACCGTCTACGAACTATCCTTCTAGCTATACATCCTAATTTTCAGTTGTTTTTTTTTAAATTTTATCACAACTTGAATCAGACCATCATCCTACGGCAACGATTAAACGGTGTAATCGGAAAATAAAGAGCAAGTCCACGGTGAGAACCAAACTCAAAGCCCACAGCCAAAGGGTGAGCAGTATAACCCTCTAGCCAAAGGAAGTAATAACCAAACTCTCACCCTTTAGCCAGAGGGTGGACCATATACGCATAGGTGCTTTTAACCATTCAACCATCTTAGTTTATCGGGAGCTGATTTTGCACCTTAAACTCAACTCCTTATTAAGCGATATTCTACGCTGATGATGTTTACAATAGAGACCCAGAAGTCTTTTGATACAACGATATTGTTAATTCTTCTAATTCTATTCTTGGATGAAGTATTGTAACTTTCTTATTAATTTTGATTAGCTTTTACCTTCATCCTAATTTTCAGTTGCTTTTTATCACAATCAATCAGAATTCATGATTCTCATCGTGGGCCTGGAGGTGTGAGTTTGGTTCTCATCGTGGGCTTGCTCTTCTTTTCTCAATTACGCTGTTCAATCGTTGCCCTGGGATTGTGGTCTAATTCTAAGTTGTGATAAAAAGCAACAGAAAATAGGATGGAGATAAGAAGTTAGTCAAAATTAATAGTAATGCTCTTCACCCAAGAATAAAATTTGTAAAAGGGTAGAGTAGTTTGAACGAATTGAGCGAGCACCCGATATGGTTTTACGCACGTAATCGTGTGTGCTCCAAATGTGGGTTGCCTGCCTTTGCAAGCTCGTGGATACCTGCCCTCGTGCGGCTTGGATGCGCACGCGTGATAGAACATTCACGTGCGCTCCTTTGTTCGAGATGTTTTCAAAAGCTCGTGAACGTTGACGATCGAATTCTGACAGCCTCTCTCGTCTCCCTTTTGGAATTTGATCTTGCCTTTCATTCATCGATTGGTGCGCCGTAGGTCGAATGTATATGCCGTCAATTATTCACTGCCCGATACATTTTTCAGAAACTCAACTTATCAGGGTCAGTTTAAAATCGATAAAAAGGAAAAAAAAAAAAAAAAGGATCGTAGACGTCTGTTGGAGGCGGGTGGGGGCAAACAGGACCCCCCTCCCCCTGGATCCAGCCTTCGCACCGAATGCGAGGGGATGTGAAATGTGAAGCCTCATAGTCAATAAACGATTAATGGTGGAGTACTATAGTTTTATGTCAGCCCAACTAGATAATCGCTGGGGTCCACTCTATCGTGCTACCCCAAGGTCAGTCATGCGTCGTCGTCAACAGTCAATACACAATCTGATCTCCAGATAAACTAATCGGTTGTTCTTGCTTGCTCAACAAATGGCGGGTGAAATGCCTATAGTAATTAAGACATTTTTCAAGTGTACCCTTTTGTGCTCCCCACCTGGAATATATGGTTTTTTTTTTACATGAAGAGAATGGTCCCATGACGTAACAAGTGCCATTTAGAAAATGAATATGTCTAATCTAATCAAAAATCAAATTCTGGATTTCTTTCCTATCATATTACAACTTTTATATATATATATATATATATATATATATATATATATATATATATATATATATATATATATATGTGTGTGTGTGTGTGTGTGTGTGTGTGTGTGTGTGTGTATGTGTGTAATGCAATTTAAAAGGTTTTAATAAGGTGAAAAGTTCATACCAAAAATTTGATATTCAATTTAATCAAACATTTTTATTTCAAATGGTGCTTATCGCGATTTGGAACCACACTCTTCGTATGCTCCCCCCTCCTCTGAAGAGTGGCAGCAAACGCTCATGTGATCCACCAAGAGTGCTGCAAGAGATTCCAAGGACTCGGTGTGAGACCAACTTCGACAAAAAGTGTGAAATTGGTATTTACACATTTTCAAGATCTTTCTCTGATGTCGAAACGAAAGAAACCTGATCTTGATCAGGTACAAACGACGTCTGGTGCGTTCTTCATGATGAATATTTCACATTGATATAAAGATATTTTATATCAGCTTCGAAAATCCCTCTTGGTTTTCTATGATTATGCAGTGGTGCCTTTTCAATCCAGCAATCTTATAACAAGAAAATGACACAAAGGAGAAATGATTTTATTCCAGGTAGTAATTACCTTTCCAGCATTCTTTTTCGCCGACTATGTTCGTTTGAATCCAACAACGGAGTTAGGGTTGGACTTTTGAGGGTTGGTGTTTTTGTTAAAATTAGTGTTTTGGGTGGGTAACTTGATTTTAAACTAGAACCCCTCGACTGACACCAGTCTCGAGAAATCACATGACATTAATAGAAATAATTGCTGAATTTAGCTCGAAAAAGCTAACAATCGCCTTCTTTCATATTATTATGTGATAGATTTTAGCATTTTGTTATTTCTTACGATTCTTCTGATTGTGTAGAAAATATAACGATATATTTCGATATAATTCATATTCTATGAATTATAATAAAGGGAAATTATTTGTGTTTGCTTACGCTTTTGAATAGATTGCATTGAAAATAATTCATAAGATTAGAATAAAAATAATAAACAAGTTCTAACTGCGCACCCAAGCACGGGGCCTTTCCTTTCTTTTTCGTTAAAAAGGGGTGATCAATGAATGAGAGACATCCGTCGCCTTTGTTTGGCAGTGATCACTGAAAAATCCGATTTTTCTCCAAATGAGTGTCAACGTTGTCGAACAAAAACTAAAGGACCATCTTAGCATAGACTTAAATTATAAATTGAATCTCCACTAAAACACTATTTTAGTAGTGGGTTAAAAGGTGTTTATATCAAAATTACGCTTACTCTCTGTACTTGGTGAGAATCGGTCGAAAATCACACCTCGGTGGTATGCATACACACACACAAACACACACACACACTCACACACACACACACACACACACACACACACACACACACTTTTATGCTAAAATAAACATCAAAAGTTGTCAAATTTAGACTTCTTCGTTTAGGTGTTCACACATTCGGTTTATCGAGTTGGTTGAGAAACAGCTAAATTACGGTTGAAACCGCGGGTCGAAACCGAACTGAATAACTCTAAAGGTGAATCCATGAATTAATAGCGGAAAATTCAAAACATTCCGACGTGCAGGAGTTTCCGGGCCACAAAGCACCGAATTGGAGCAGTACAATCTGTATTTGTTCTGTAAAACTACCCGTCTGAGAATAAAGAGATCAGTACTGATATAATTCATTGGTCAAAACAAACGATTTGCAAATGGAGAAGAGTTCAGATTAAATCAACAAAGCATCAACCATTCATCACAAAAAGAATTCTAAATTTAGACTTCTGTTCATTCGCCTATTTTGAAATCTGTTTTTTTTTTCCACTAGAAAGAAACCAAAATAAAATCAAGGCTCCGTAATACGACTCATATGACAAGACTTCGTACGTGGATTTAGTATATGGAACGAGAGAATTGCTTAGCCGGTAGAGTATATCCAGGCTCGGCAAGTCATCAATGTCAGTCTCGGAAAGAGAACGAAGTTCAACTCGGGGAAAAAAGAATTAGAATAAAATATCTTCATCTGTATAAAGAGTAAACAGAGAGAATACGTGTCTATTCCACTACACAGCTGAAAATGTATAATTAATTGGTTGTTACATTTGAAATGTCAGTTTTAGACGCTCCTCGGTTGATTCCGATTACGTTAATCAACAGAAAGAGGAAGGAAAGCAGAAAGATAGAGGTGTGATGTCATTGAAAGGTGTCCCTTCATTCAAAGAACATCTATTCCGAACATTTTTTTTTACCTGCTACATCATAATAAAATGTACGATGTCCGCATTTTTATATTTAGAAGAAGCCGACAAAAATAGCCATTTACGATTTATATTGAAAATAATACTTAATACTCCCATATCACAATATTTTACAAGAATGAGAATTATTTGACCCGAAGAAAGACTCCTTGCTCTTCTCACTGAAGTTAGAAAAGTAGGTCCTACATGAGTTGAATGAAATTCTTCTTGTCAGTCCAATCCACAACTGACTCAGTTGACTGTATAAACGCTTAGAGAATTGGGTTATGAAGTCTTGTAGCATACTACATATTCTCTTGACATTCTTCCTACAGATTATTATATTCTCAAGCATTCTGAATTTCATATCCATAATTAAAGGTTCTACCAGAGGGAAGCCATGATTCGTAGTTTTACTGAATAAGCGGCTGCAAAATTCATAGAGATTGCATATCAACACCAGGGGATCATGGAAAAAGGTTATTGCTTCAAATGCGTCGTATTTTGATTAACTTTTTTGCCATTTTTGATTGATTGTATAATCCTCCATCTTACTATTCAAAAACTAGCATTTCATATGTAACAACCTAATTGGTAGTCAACTATACTTCTGAGGAAGGCCGTGTAATAGATAATCCGAAGCGTTACGACGACAACAAAAGCAACAAAAATAACATCAGATCAATAGCCCCGACAATTCTTAGAATGATGTTTAAATTACGGAGTTACAAGTGGCTGATTGCTTATGAAAGTAAATAGAAACAAAAAATTGATAATAATGATTTTTCTAAAAACCTAATAAATGAATTTTTAAAAAGTAGATTACCGACACTGGACTACCTGTTAATAAAAAAACATGCTGCAGGGGAGATCGAGATAGGGAATGAGTTTAAGGATTTGATTTGGACTTACGTTTGCCAATGAGTTCCTGCAGCTCAGTGGTAAGAGTGGCCACGCGTTAAACGAGCCACCCGCCTGAATAGAGGCTCTTGAGTTCGAGAACACTCCACAGATTTTACTTCTCCTGGCTGATGCCAGAGCTAGCTATGAGAATCTGTCGCCCATTCGCAGGAGTATTACTGATCAGAGTAGTTGAATCACAGGACGTGAACACGCCGTAGTAGGTAGATGCCAGAGCTTGATATCGGGTTCTATCGTCCCTTTATAGAACGATCACGATAGAACAGCGGCCTGTGCGACCACAAATTCAAAACACTCTAACGTCAGCAGAAGACCGAACTGATCCCACTATTTCATCTGGGAATATTAAAAGAAAAATATTTCCTTGAATTCCTTTTATTTGTCACCCAGTTTTGTTTTATTTTAAACTCCTTCTCAAGTTCTGACCAATATGGGACTGGACAAAGTGTATTACTTTCTGCATCTCAACTATTCTTAGTACCTTAATTCATTTCCATTTTTTTATAGGTCGAGTTAAACCTGATAAGATCTATTTTATTTTGTAGTCTCTAGTTTATCATGGTGGTTCCCAACCAGGGGAAATTCTATCCCTCAAGGGGAGATTTAGGTGCTTCAAGGTAGGGAATAAGGTTATTAGTTAGAAAGGAAAGTGAATATTTTTTTCCAATTTTTTTTTTTTTTCGTCTGCTTCCTTGGATTTTTAATTATAAAATTAGCCTGATTCTCATTATAAAGCTGTCTAATTATACGCAAAATGAAATAATTACTTAAAACTAGCATATATCCGTAAAAATGACGTTGCTATCAATGTATTGATCGGCACTGAAGAGCCTAAAGCTATTTCAATTGGTAATTCATTTTTAATAAATCAAATATTTCAATTAAAGGGTTTTTAGGAGTTTCAACTCAGCTAAAACTATTTTAAAGCATGATCGGACATAAAGTCTTAGGACAAAATGTCGCATGAGAAAAAAACATTACTGATATTGTGTTTTATAAAAAAAGTCATAGGAAGAAATGTTTTAATAAAAATATAGGTTATTTCATTACAAAATAGATTTGAATATCAATTTTTTAAAAGATTGGGAAAAAAGCATGAGCAAGTTGGAGATATATGGCATTTTTAAAGAGGCATTTATGAATTTCCTCTTTTTTCTTCAATGTCTAGCGATTCCGTGACGTACTATACATTTTTATGTCACAATAGCCCATCTCATTTTATTACAAGCCTCCATTGTTTTTATTAGCTACGTTGATCTATTTCACACGGACCAATCTATTCAAACATTTGGGTTATAATAAGAATCGGACAAAACATATATAGAACCATACAATAAAACATACTAATTTGCATAAATGGATTTCATCATTTGAAATTATTGCTTTGTTACAACTTACTTAAATGGAAGAGGAGAAAACTTATCTTGTTGAGGTAGGAAATATCATTGTTGGGTTCGGAAACCGTTAGATCAAACCCAAAACGTTGATTTGTTCCGTCCAACTCTTTAACTATTGGACGAACATCCTGAGCGAGAAGGCTCTTGATTAATAACGTGCAAATATTTAATCTGGCTGTCTGCTTTGTACTGCCCTGTGACCATATAAATTCGCGTTTTACACGGTTTAACGCCAGCACTTAGACCTAGGCTACTTAAGCCAAAAACTCTTACACGTTTATAGCTAATCCGTTATTATCGGTGGAGTAAAAGATTCAATTCACTGTTCAGGGAAGAGATCTGTTAAAGTGAGCCAGAAATATCTCGGTTTGGATCTTTCTCGACTCACCACGTTATTTTAAGCACGCGTGTAGCATTAACCCAATCTACTAGAGGCTAAAGTAGGATCTCTATTCTACTTGATCTTAGATTAGTATCGAGCTATCGGCTCCTCCCACTCTTAGTCGATAAAAGCGATCGATTTTTGAACGGTTCGATTATTTCGAGTCCATCTCACCGGCTTCAGACTAGATTGCTTTTGTAAGTACTGACCAAGGTTTACCCAGGTCGAAGACAGATATTTGCTCAGGTCAGCAGTCGTTGCACGTTACTCTCCTTGTATAAACCATATTTTTGCTACCTTTCCTATGAATGTAAATATAATGTGTAACCCGTTTATGAAAGGGTTAAGTAGTTGGACAGAGATCAATTTGTTCAATCGATTTTCACGTCAGTTCTCTGTGTAGGTACATTACTTACATTTGTACGCAACACTCCTGTAAGTACTGCCTACTTTCCAGCAGACAGGTGCATAACGTTAATAATCGACCAGAAATCCCTAAGTGACAAAGGTACAATACTTATAGAGAGGAAGACTTTTATTATGATCACTTTGGGACACGATCTTATAGATAAGAATAAACGGTTAACAACGGGTGTAGGAGCTTGGGGAGGTTAATATCCCCAATTCTTATAAAACATTGTTAAATTTCGGGAAAATTAGTGTACTTCGGGCAAAACCATGTAAATTTCCGGGCTAATCAAACCTCTTGTCCTCTCTTTACTGGAGAGTTCCCATACGCTCATAATACAAAGAATATAAAAATTAGAAAAATACATCCATCGTTATAATTTTACATCCACTGTTCTGGATCTACACTTATCCATGGATGTATGTATCACACGCACAGACCTAGCCTATAGAACTAGACGACTGAAAATTCAAATATTTGCTCCTTGTACATCTAGAAAAAAATTTTCTTCAACCCAACAAAGGTTTTTAGTGGGAGTTCAAATGACACTATAGATTAATGAGACATTGATTTGGACTTTTTAGTGGCCCAACAAAAGGTAAGAAAAGTAACTTATTCGTTGATTACCCGTTTTCCTATTTTTTACTTGATCGTCCCCAACACAGTGTGCTGCCAAAATACATTGGCCATGATTAAACCCGTTCACTTTTATATATGTATTGTAGCGAAAAAAATGCTTAAACAAGTCTTTCAAAGCATCAAGATATGAGACAGGCACAATTCACTGCACCGAACATCCTTTATATATAAGAGATATGAGATTTTCACGGCATAATTTTAAATCTATGTGATTAATGGGTGAGCATTTGGATAAAGACATTGGCAAGGAAAGAGATTATCCAATAAAATGAATATCAGTATCAAATTTTCCAATCATTATGCGACAGTCAATATTGATGGACCAGCATTGATTGATAATTCAATTTGTAATGAAATCATTGTCTTCAGAAATATATAAATACAGATATACACATCCATGTGCTGAATACACATACACATGCACACACACACACACACACACACACACACACACATATATATATATATATATATATATATATATATATATATATATATATATATATATTGTGTTTTCATTTCTAAACTTGATATTTTGTAATATATAAGTCATATATTATGTGAGAAATATGGGTCTTCGTAAATATGTTTATGTTAAAACTGGTAATAGAAAAATACGCCTTAAAATCAAAACTCAGACACGCCTGAAGTAATTTTCCCTGAGAAGTATTTGAATAGTACAGTATGTTAAAAGACAAACAACAGTTAGAAAGATCATGGAAACAATGATGAAATAATCTAGTCATGTTGCTAAAATATCCAACAAGCGCTGGACAACACGACTCACCTCGTGGATCTCCAATGATCTGATGTGAAATTGTAACTGGCAAAAAATAAGATGGTGTGACTTACTAAAAAAGTTCAAAAAGTAGCTCCTCCGCGACGCCCACGATCGAGGGGTCTACGACAAACGTTGAAAGGCTGTTGATGATCTTGAACGTCTCGCCAGACAGACTGAACCTTTTTTCAGCCCTGCAGCTGTCAAATGTATTAGAAACCAAATCCCTTCGCAACTTTCTCGATAAACATCATTTCTTTTTTTAAACCATCAACTAGAACTGTCAACATAGGTTTTGTCAGTTTTCAGGTGAATCTGGCTGGCTGGCTATCTATATGTCACGCATCCAGCTTCATCAATGGAGTTAGAGGGCTAAAAATCAAACTAACTCCTTATTATGTCTGGAAAATTCTCCTCCAAATATGTTTTTGGTGGGATGCTAAATTGACAATGTGAGTTTATGCTATATTGGTCCCAGATGTTGTGCCAAACTTGTTTACTGAAAGTTTGGACTTTTTAGTGATTTAACAAAAGGCTACAGAAGTAACATTCATGGATCTCCCCTTTTTTTCTAATTTTTTAATTGTTAAGCTCCAACACGACATGATGCCAGAAGACGTTTGTCACGTGATGGTTTTTTATGGATTGACTAACCTGTACAATGTAAGGTTATAATCTCACGTTTTCAATTAGTTGCGCTGTACTCTTCACATGTAAGAATAAGAACAAATACAATGGCCTAAAAACTGAGGTAATTTGAGATTTTGTAGTAACTGCAGGGTTGTCTACGTACGCACAAGCATTTCTGCCTAGGATCAGAGTATCTGTGCACTCTGCGAAGGACTGAAGTGTTGCTCCCTGGCCTACGATCAAAGTGTTATATATGCTTGCACACTTTCTTTCGTAGCTTCGCACCGGTGCAATACGGTGGCCAAAGATGGCCTAATGTGGCTCGATATTGCTAAGCGCAAGAGGCTTAGGATTCGTACAGAGATCTCAAAAAAATAACCACGACCAGGATCAGTGAGCCCCGGGGCAGCACATTCCCATTGTACTAAAAGGGAAAGGTTGGAATTGCCCGACTCCTTCAAAATACCAGTTGCAGGGACTGGAGCAATTTTTTAAAGCTTTCCGTAACAGAACTCCGCATTAAACCGACCTCATTTTTCTCTAGTAGGAAGCGAGTAAATACCGATCAAAATGTAGTATCTGCTTGCACTTAACTTTGCACCGCTGCAATACAATGGTCAATGATGGCCTACTGTGGTTCAGTATGGCTAAGCGTAAGAGACCATTGATTCGTCTTGTATCCTCAGAAAATAATCTTGCCCGGTCTTGGGGGATCAGTAAGCCCTGGGGCAGCACATTCCAATAGCCCTAAAAACATTTAACATCTTGCTCTCGTGAGGAAGCGAGTAAATACGGATCAGACTGTAGTATCTCTGTTACACACACACATAAACACACACACACACACACACACACACACACACACACATACGTATAATTTAATGGCTTGGCCTCGCAGATCAAGATCATATATCTCTATTCCAAAATCAAACATTTCCTGTTATCTTCCAAGTATCTGAACAAATATCACGCACAATGTTCTAATCCAGATTTTCACCTCACGACTCAACGAGGCTTCGATCAGAAAATGGAGAACGTCCTTTCACTTTTCGAACCAAAAAAAAAACCCTCTGCTATAAGACTGAATGGTTGATGTATAAGCGGGAGAGAAACTGTTTGAATAGGCAGTTGGGGGATTTCAAAATCAACTCAATCAAGAATGTAAATCTTACTCTGCATCTCCTGAGTTGATCAATCCTGGGAATGGATTCTCCGATCAAATGACAAAAACGATTACTTGCTACGTGATTATTTGTTCTCGTCAATCGCCGGACGAACTCGGAAGTGTAAATGGTGAGAACGATGAAGTCTTGATTTTGGAGGCTTCTTGGGGATGGCTAGGTTTGAGGTACGCAAATTTAACCGGCAAGATAGCTATGTTATTTGTTTGATGCTAAATTTACTGTCAATCGCAATCACTTCTCCCGCAGCTGTTGACACTGAATGCCACTACGTGAAAAGTTGAAGGTTTTAACATGAGCAGTGGTACTGGACAGGTTTTAACAATATCACAACACAGGAAATTGTCTTGGAGTCTCTTTCGAAAAGATAAATTAAATATCCCAAGTGAAATAAAATACGAAACTTCTGATGAACACTCAGGAAATACTGAGTTGGACGCTGAAGAGATTTGGCGTCATTTAATCTTCAACAAGATGGAGAAAACAACTATAAGACAGCAATTTGATATTTATATTATACTTCATGTGATTGGCAATATTTTTGATTCCAACATTTGTCAAGGGAAATAACTATTGAGAGTCAATTGTCACGTAATTTCCCTTATTTATTCATCTATTTTGCAAAAGCTTTAAAAAAAATCTAGTTTCTTTCAGGTTGAACATAAACGAAAAAATTAAAGCAACATGAGTTTTAAAAAAATGTCCCTAAGTACAGTGCAATTACAAAATTAATTGAATACGCCAGTCATTTTTGACAGCCCGAGTAAACTTGTGGCATCAGTCTCAAGACATTTCCCAGTCGCAATTTCCTGGTTGCATTTTACAGCCAGTAATATCCCATCCTTCATTTTCCCGGTCGAACAATCTTCCCGCCGACAACATTTCCTGGTCCACAATTTACCAGCCGACGACATTGTATGTATATTTACACACACACACTAACTACACACATTCATTCATACTCAAACAAACACGCATGTCGTCAGCACATAGCCTGCTTGACTGGGAAAATGCGACTGGGAAATGTCGTCAGCAGGTTAATTGGCTGACCGGGAAAATGCGACTGGGAAATGTCGTTTGCAGGTTAATTGGTTGACCGGGAAAATGCGACTGGGAAATGTCGTCGGCCGGTAAATTACTAGACTCGTTATATGTGACTGGGATATCTTGTTGGCGCGTAAATTGTTTGACAGGGAAAATTGTATTACTTTCCCTACTCTGTTTTTTTTGCAATCTATATTAAATCAATTTAAACTGTGGCAATTAAGCTATCCATCTAACCTAGCCGTTTAACTAATCAATAACTTTGACTGTGAAGCATTATGACGACCACACATGAAACGACAGAAGAAGAGACTCTTTTCTTGTCCGTCAGAGGGCGTGTCAAAGAGGGAAAAAATCGAACAAGAAGTCTGTGTTTCGATTGTTTGATGTACTCCTATTCAGCTTATATTTTGCACTCTGTTTTCATGCTTATCTCCCTTGTTTCATGTACTTACCATCTCAAATCTATTTGGATCTGTTCTTTCTTGGTTCAATTCTAGAACTATCTCAGTCGTCCCATTAACTTCTTCCTAGCTAGCTCTCTAGCTCAGTGTATTCCTATCTATCTATCTATCTATCTATCTGAATGTTTTAGATAATGTAAGTTATCATCATGGAAAATAGAACCAGCAAATTCAAAAAAAGTCAGACGCTACTCATATTGGTTCGGCACAAATACTCTTGGAAAATGTATGAACACTTTCCCTGTGTTCTGCCCTATCTTCGGGTATCCGGATCAAAATATCTTGTCTCTGGCATTATACGAAAGTTGGAGGGGAAGGGAGTGAGTGAATGAGAATTCAGGTAAACCACGTTCCCATAATCATCAGCCAGGCAATAATGCCTCTTAAAACTTGTTACACCCACCTTCCAATTTTGGCAGAGGGCCATTATAGACAGCTGTTTCGTTGTATTACAACTTCAGTGTGGCTATAGACCATCCAACATCCAGTACCACGAGTTAGGATCGAAACCTTCGCTCCAGACCTAGACAAAGCTATTTTTGCTCTTGCCCTATGCGGAACCGGACAGTCAGTAGGACCAAAATAAGCAATGTATATTTACTTACGCATAATTCCCCGTCTACCGAAGTGCTCTTTTCCAGAGTTGGAATAGCATTGCATATAGCAGTAATAGACAAGTGCCCCACTTAACAGTTCTCAGCCCTCTGTGTGTGTGTGTGTGTGTGTGTGTGTGTGTATGTGTGCATGTGTGTGTCCATGAGAATTGGTGCTTCAGTTCTTTATTTGAGCACATTGTCACTGTTTATATGCAGTGTAAAACTAACGCAGAAGCTCAGACGTTATTATGTAGGTTTGGGTGGAATCTAATTAGGAATGAACTCTGTAAGGAGGATAATTTCAAATCTAGTCGATTGCCTATGGATATAGCTGAACCTTCCAGGTGAAATCGTGACCATAGTGTTCTCCTCTGTGTGCCATGATTGTAAACAAGGAGGACAAGGATAAGTATATTAGGAATCCATCTTATGGTTATATGCCACCGTTAAGGACGATGAAAATAGCTGCTGTAGCAATTATTAACTGCGATGAAAGTCGACCTATGAATGCCAAAATTTTTTCGTTCAGAGCAAATTTGAATCGGTTCACTGGGTTGATAAGGAAGGGTTGAGAGCGTGGGCGAAGAAAGAGGAATATCTGGGGGGGGGGGGGTTACGTCACGTACCATATTGGGCGAAACATGACTTGCAAACTGAGAAGCATGCAATATGTACATGAAAGAATCGTGCTCAACATGAGATGGGAAGGCTACAAGACAGCACAGTATATTAAGGGGAAAAATAGGAGTTCGGCACATCATAGAAACCATTAGGCAACTCAAATGGCAATGGGCTGGCCATGTTACAAGAATGACAGACAACTGATGGATATCACGACTCAGGGACCAAATGCAGAACTGAGGCCGGCAGAATATGAGATAGCGATAGGTTAAGACAATATTGGCTCCGCGATGTCCACAATACAGAGGTCTGGCGAATCCTAGGGAAAAGACTGATGATGATGATGATGATGATATCATATTATTTCCTTTTTAAAATAAATTTTCAGAGAGAAAAAATCGAAAGTTTTTGAAAGAGAGCAGTCAATACCGTGTTTATAACGAATGTATACAATTCGTATATATGTGTATATATATATATAAATATAAAACTTTAATTTCATTTAACTTTTATCTGTTATATTTATCGTTTTATCTTTGACGCAATGATTATTTATTTTTGTTTCGGATGTTTTAACAGGGTTTAACTTGAAAAATCAATTAGAAACAAATAGTTTTATAACAGAAACAAACGCTTTCATTGTATAAACAATATCACAGGCCTGAAGGGGTGATCAATGAATAAGTTACTTATCTTCCATTGTGTTGAAAAGTGATCACTAAAAATTTGGGATTCCAAAAAGAAATAAATGAATGAGAGTGAATGCTACTGGACACAGAGTAAGGGATCAATTTAGCATAAATTTACATTTCAAATAGATACTCCCAACTAAAAACCTATTTGTGTGGAGTTAAAAAATAAAAGGGTCGTTCAGACGTAATAAGTTGAAAATGTTTTACAGATGAATATCAATGTCACAAAAGCAAAGTTTGAATAGAATGATTGCCACTTCCTATACTTTATTTTGCTCATAAGCAATTAGAAGATAACACTTACTACCCAGGAACAAAAATCACTTATCACGATGTTGCAAATTAATTTCTATCGCTGTCATTGTCATCGATCGTATCTTCAACGTTGGCAGTGGAAATAGGTCAGAATTATGGTCAAGACGCTGGTGGTCAGCTACTGGACAGAAAAACAAGCAACTAGTCAGAACAAACTGCGTGCATTTCCTATCTTCTGCGACTGTTCAAGCGGACGTGTGACCAATTTCTTTATCAATTGCTATAGTATTCTTAATCTAATAAGAAGCGTGAATTAGCGCAGCTGGTGGTGACTCGATAAATCAAATTGGTCTGAGAAGTTCAAATTCCGGTCACTACCAGGGCCTAGAAATTTTTTATGAAATGATGGATACCAATGCATCCTCCCGATAGTCACTTATGGATCAGAAACATGGAACCTAACGAAGAGAAGAACCCGCAAACTGAGAAGCATGCAATGTGTGCATGAGAGAATCATGCTCAACCTCACATGTACAGATCACAAGACAGCACAATGTACCAGAAAGAAAACGGGGGTTTGAGACATCATAGAATCTATTAAAAAAACTCAAATAGCAATGGGCAGGCCATGTTGCAAGAATGGCAGACAACCAATGGACATCACGACTCACAATATGGATCTGCAGAGATCACATGCGAAACTGAATAAAAGATTGAGAGAGGAATTACACAAATTCAGAAAATACGTGCCCATGATGGAGAAATGTGGCGGATCCTAGGGAAGGTCTATGTCCAATAACGGATGTTAAAAGTTTGATGATGATGATGAACTGGTTTCTCCCTCCCCCCCATACACATACTCACCTTCGTCCTTTAGCCAACCCGCTTTTATCAGTAATAACCCTTTCAGCATGCCATCCCATATTCGCTTGTAAACGATAGTGTCAAGCTATTTTGCTAACAGACATATTGCATTGGCTTTGGAATTTAGCTCTCAGAGACTCTCGAGGCCCTTGTGATCACTGCTAATTGGCAAAGTCACGAACCTGTTTTCACCTGCGATTTTATTTCACTGCCATTCATATTGTTGGAATCTTGTTTGTTTCTCTAACAATTAAAGATTTCAAGAGAACCAAACGAGGAATGGACAGGCAATTTGAAATTTCCCGTTATACCTGCCTAGGCAAATGTATCTTTGTGCTGATATAACCATTGCCAATTACAACAACACGACGATTAGGTAATAAAATAGTTGTAAATATGTAAGTGCTCTAACCGGAAAGTATCCAGACATTTTGAATATCTCCATACCTCGTTACGCAGCCTGAATGCAACTAGGCAACTAATCAGAGACGACATTACTTCACATGCATAAAAAGCCATTCTCCTGTGCGTTATTCAGTCGCCACTGAGATGCCATTGAGTGAGATTGCGTACTGCGTGACTGTTGCATTAGCAATGACTGAGCTAGTCATTCTTTACATACAGGTTTTCTGGCCAAACTTCGCATCACTCAGATCTGTCAGGCCCTTACGGTACAGATTTTGATCCCTGCTTTTCGCTGTTGAAAGAGTGTTCGTGGTGGGTGGGGACTGTAAACGCGATTAAGAAGAACACGACGAGGTAGCTGTCGGTGATTCTGAAAGAGGGCTTTGCAGACTATTTAGAATAGTGGAAAGGACCGCGAGATAAGTGTGTGACATCCAAGGGGAGTACTCTGGAGGGGACTAAGGTGCAATTGCCCTAGGTAGGCTATTTTTCGTTTATATCAGATCACTGGATACTTCCTAGATATACTGCCAGGTCAAGTAGTTCCGAATTTCTAAAAAATTAAACATTATCATTTGTACATTTTTTTTTACAAGTTTTTTTCTCATGCAGATTCCCAAGGATAAGGAATGGTGTGTCAATGTTCGTCGGAATCTTCTTGTTCATTTCTCAAATATGTTGTTTGTTTAACGGTCTTAAAGTATGAAAACAACCTCAGCAAAAACAGGTCTGGTTAGTTACTCAGTAGAAACCGTCATTCGACCAACAATCTTTAGCAACGGGTCGAGTTGGGGATGAATTTCCATGTAACAAGCGAGAGTGCTGCCGGACATAAACATAGGGACCTATTCAGAATTAAGTTGCATCACTAATTGACCCCCTAGTCACACACTAAAAAAACTTATTCTGGAGGGTAATTTTCAATAACAATCTAGGAGTAAATGTTAAAGATGTTAGCCCTCTAACTCCATCCTACGTATAAGATATGCATAGCTAATTCGCCAGCCAGTCTCACTTGAAAACTGAAGAAAGCCATGATCAAAGATTTGGTGACAGTTTTGATTGAAGGTTACAAATGAAATGAAAACAGCACCCACCTAAGTTTAAATGCTTCCACAAGTTCCGTAACGTAAGTTTTTCTTCATTTATTATCACCTTTTTTGTTCAATATTCAATTTCTCTTGAAGCAACATGCACTTGGTACAAATGACTTTCTGATGAATAATCATTTTTTTTATTAACAGAGCTATGTCATAAAAAAGGAGGTCCAGATTGCTTAACTATTAAGGATACAAAGTATGGAATCGGCGTCCGCTTCGTACAAATGCCCTTGAGAATAATAAATTCACTTCTCCTACTATAGGTAAATAGTAAGTCAGTTGGAACTCTTCTGCGCCGTAAGGAAGTTCATCGTGGGCGTCCGGCTAGCACAAAGGCTTTGTAAGAATCCACTATTGCTACAAGCAATTCTTTGGTCGACTCGGATCTGGATCTTCCGGGGAATGAAATCAAAATTATTGCCTCGTATTTTATGCGACACGTGAGCAACCGAGTGCCATGAAATAGCACTTTGTTTACCTTTTTTTCTGGGTTGTATTCTCAACGTAAAGTCAATTTTACCGAGAAGTCCTACTCTGATTCGTACCAGGCGGGTTGGGGGAACTCAAATGGACATGAGACGCTGTTGATCGTACATCGTATTTCATATTCCAGCTAATAGAATTGTATGGGGACCAACCATTTCGGAACCAATAACCGATTAGTTTGATTAGCCGATCATCATCATCATCATCATCATCATCATCATCATCATCATCATCATCATCATCATCAGTCTTTCAACGTCCGTCGTTTGATATAGACCTTCCCCAGGATTCGCCACACTTCTCTATCATGTGCGTCGCGGAGCCAGTACTTTCTGAATTTGTCTAGCTCGTCTCTCAATCTAATATCCTGCCGGCCTCGGTTCTGCATGTGATCTCGGGGGATCCATGTCGCGAGTCGCGATGTCCATCGGTTGTCTGCCATTTGTGCAACATTGCCAGCCCACTGCCATTTGAGATTTTTATGGATTCTATGATGTCTCTGACCCTTGTCTTCTCCCAGATGTACTGTGCTGTCTTGTGATCTCTCCATGTGACGCCCAGTATAATTTTTTTCATGTGCACGTTGCATAGTTCTCAATTTGCGGATATGTCAAATATATTTAAAGAAAACTCTTGTTTAGGGGTGTAATTTCTGAAAGGGAGGTAACCTAGTCTACCACGATGTAACATGGTATGTTTTTGAGATTTCGCTCATTTCACATTCAACTTGGATCACAAGCTAAAAATATTTGAAAGGTAGTTGTTTTGGGAACAGAAAAATATATTTTCATTAATTCTATCATATTTTATTTAAAATTTGTCAATCCGGTAGCACCACCGCTCGGTCCAAATAAACGACTTATTGGTCAAATTAAACAAAGCATATTAGCGATGATTACATACGTTAGAATCGGTTCTTTCAAAATTGGTCCCATTGAGCGGCTTGTCCCAATGACCGCTGTTCCCATTAAGCAGATTCCTCTGTAGCTCGTAATTATAGTTTTGCTAAGCTTGACATCACACGGTGGAGCAATTTTCTTGAAGTGCAATAGTCTTTGAAATAATTTTTGTTTTTATATGGTTCCCAATACCTGTAGTATGCCAGACTAAGCTAAGCTTAGTAAATACTTATAGTTTAGTTCAGCAAGCAAAGTCTTTTTCAGAAATCTTCAGTTATTACAAGCATAATATGAATAAGTTCGTGCTCTTGAAGTCTGGCGTATTTTTTTTTATATAACAGAGAGCAATACGCAGATGTTTTTCGATTGTAAATGTAATTCTTGTTCGTGAAAAATAATTTTGCCTTTTATGTTTTAGTGTCTGACACTGACGCCAAGTAGAGAAGAAATTTACAATTTTTAGTTATCTAACAAACAACAAAGCCGTAAGGAGAAGTATAATTTGAATTATTATTCAATATGAATATTCACACACCCACAAACACACTCATACACATACACATGCATATATATATATATATATATATATATATATATATATATATATATATATATATATATATATATAGTATTTTATAAAGATTGAGTTATCAGTGAGAGATGGCTGCTGAATATCAGGGATAGAGCAAATGCGAGTGGATAAAAAAAATCAGTGCTTCATGGAGACTCCGAGTTTCACACTAGAGCTACCGTCAGGAGTAGCACATTGTTTGACGATTGTACCAGCATGAAATTCGCAGTCACCATGATGAGCTAAATTTTCTGTATATATATATATATATGTGTGTGTGTGTGTGTGTGTGTGTGTGTGTAAGTGTGTGTGAGTGTGTGCATAGGTATCCCCATTTTTCTAAAGTTCGCCTTACGCCACTTTGATGCGAAAAACAGCGAAAAACGAAAATAGCGTTCAGCTTTTCTTTTGCAGCAAGCTGTTATAGAGGCAGCGTGCAGCATCCTCCTCTGTTTTATGCCCAGTCTCTTCCACCTAGCACATACGTAACCCTTAATTATTCAGGTTAGCATGCCATCACCACCATTTGAGAGAGGGAAGTCTGGGAGGGTCTAACGATTATCAGCACCTAAATTGGAATCGATGAACCGAATGCTAATTCCGACTGACGTAGTTCTCGCTCCGTGATAATGCTTCTGGGGAAAGGCAGAAATCCACTTTCTTTTTCAAAAGGTCAGGTCCAGTAACCCAGTCGAACTTGTAGCAGGTTACTTAAAGCGAAATGTACAATGCCAAGTAACCACTATAGCCCTTACAAAGCTATGAAGGACCCAGCATGCTACTCCGACGATCTATTAGAACATTGTATTTATATATAATCAAAAAATGGATATACGATCCAACCGAATAATCATAAATGTATTATCTTAATTAGAAATATTTGAACTGACATCCCGTTTGTACACGATGAATATATCAGTTGATATAGATAGCGTAAATAGAATAAACAATTTAAGAAATGGGCTTCTATAGGAATCGAACCTGCTCCAAACAGGAAGCCTTCTAAATGCGACGCCGCTCTTAACATTGAGCGAAACAACCACTAGGTAATTTGGGGGCCCAAATAACTGCTTTATACCCAGATCTTGTCTTGTTCATTCACGGACTATATCTGCTCTATTGTTTCTCAACATGAACGATTATATTATAAAGAGATGGATATGTCAGTTCAAAAAAGGAACCAACTCAGTTTCCATTGTTTCACGATGATATCGAGAGCTTCCCGAGCACTCACAAAAGCAAACCACGTACTTAAATAATTCCAACATGAGCGTCCCGTCTCTTAAGAAACAACTGAATGGAGACTGGTTCCTGTTCCATGACCTTATGTCTCAAATCTGGTCGAGACCAGAACTTTATCCAAACAAGTTTTTATGGCGATGCAGTTTCTCCAAAGAATGATTACGATGGACCTCTATCGTAATCATATAGCTTAGAATTAACTCAATTATCTGCTTGAAGGCCTCATGAAGAATTTTCCACACTCTTCGCCCATAACTCGAATCGAACCCGAGATCTTTTGCTCTTTGGGGCAGAAATGCTAACCACCACACTATCTGAGTGGACCACCAATCCTCAGGTACATAATGGCCATAACAGTCAGTTTCACTATGGACTTACCATAAAGTGCATACTTGATGACCAAAGCAGGCTATTTTACCATGTGCTTGCAATAAAAATCCCCGATATAACCAGCGTATGTCCTCTCAGAAATGCGTGTCTCCATTTTCCGTTTCCAACAAATGCAACACTTGCAAACTGTTGATCTAAACGATACACCAAGCCACCTATTGATCTACTGCTGTTACCCTCTACATCATTTCGCATAATTGTCTAAAATCCCGAGAGTCCTTCCTCCACAAACCAACCCTTTTACTCCCCCACCCGTTGCCATTTCTCCTCTTTTTTTTCTCACGCACTTTCTACAACAACGACTTTGCCTCATCGATTTCTCGTCGTCAGCACCGAACCCCTTTTTGCAGAACTTGTGTTCCGTTTTCTTCATCAACACAAACGCCAACACATATAATACTAACACACTTCTAAGCACGGACATTACTACTTCAGTCCCTGTGACACGTTGCCAGGAAGTTTTTCAATACGGACATTTAATAGCAAAAAAAAAAAAACGCTTGCTCGCTTATGTGCATATACCATGAAGTCTCATTGTAATGGTACTCGTTATAATGACACACGCGTTCTCACGGCACGCTTGCTTTTATATTCTCGTAAGACTCTTGTCGAAAATTAGTTTACAGTAACGGTATATGGAGTTTTCACTGCATTTATTCTAAAAACTACAGTTATCAGACCCTCGAAATAATGCCACCCAAAGTAACTCAGATATCTAAGAAGCAATTAAAAAAAAAATCTTGAAATCATTTGAAAGGTGGGGCAAGTTGTGAATAGAAATGCATTCATTTCTGAATATAGCTTTTGGGTTCATTACATAGGATATTATTGGACTATTTTCCTTGTCTATGTGTTCATTCTTTCAACAACGTTTCGGCTGTTTAATCTCTGGCAATTGTAATTTATATATATACATATATATATATATATATATATATATATATATATATATATATATATATATATATATATATATATCCGGGTTATGCTGTCAGAGTAAAGAATTTCTATCCTTGCATTGGATAATCTCATCACGAAGCGGTACCTAAGCAATGACCCAAACCACTCAATCAACATAAACATGTCTACAACATCGGACAAAAATATTCAGCGACCCGGATATATTCAAACAAATTATGTTTAGAATTAAAGAAACATTCTTCTGATATCAAACATAATGATTGATACATCCTGTCTAACGAAATTCAGACTAGAGTAACATTGTTTGTCTACACTACATGGTATTTCTTTTTAAATTCAAGCAAATTTTGCTTGTAATCCGTATGTGGGGTATTAGACAGTGAAATAGTTATAACAAGTCATTTTGTCTTCTTCTTTTGGTTTCTTACTATCAATACGATATTATATGTCCTTTGTTGGACATGGATCTTTCCAAAGATTCGCTAGACCTCGATCATGGGCGTCACAGAGCAAATACCTTCTGAACTTTCGTCACAAAATCTTTTGCATATGATCTCTGGGGATCCACGTTGTCTGGCATTCTTGCAACATGGCCAACCCATTGCCATTTGAGTTTTCTATCGGATTCTATGATATTTTTCTCTAATATATTGTTTGTTTTGTGACCTCTATTATTTGCACACTTCGTATGAAATACACTCGTTGTAACAGCTATAACATTAACTCTCTTCTAAGCACGGAAATTACTACTAGAGTCCCTGTGACATACTGCCTCGAAGTTCTTCAATATGGACATTTAATAGCAAAAAACGCATGCTCGCTTACGTACAAATACCATGAAGTCTCATTGTAACGGTATTCGTAATCATGACACGCGCTTTCTAACGGCACGCTTGCTTTTATATTCTTGAAAGACTCTTATCGGAGATTAGTTTGCAGCAATGGCATGTGAAGATTTCAGAGCATTTATTCTAAAAACTACAGTTATCAGACCCTCGAAATAATGCCACCTAAATTCGTTATAACGGCACTCTTAAATCGTGGATATGACAATGGGAGTCTACGGTACAGATGTGCACATTGAAATGGGTCCTGTCGTATTCTAATATGCCATTACCCTTTTATAATTTAGGTATCACACACTCTCTCACACACATGAATAGACACTCAGCAAGAGGAGATGACGACAGGTGGAGCAAAAGACTAACCGACTAGTGTCCATGGGACAGTAAACGTAGTGGGAAAAGACCAGACAAGATGAAGGAATAAGCGAGAAAGGTTTGCCTCCATGGCAGATCTTTGTGCAATCGCGGTCGTCATGGAAGGAGATGGGAAAGTCCTTTGCCCAGGGTTGGACTCATAATGAATAATGATGTTATATATATATATATATATATATATATGTGTGTGTGTGTGTGTGTGTGCATGTAAGTGGATGTCCAGACATGAGCATAGATATATGTACTTATATATGCATAATGCAACCCAAAGCTCGGGAAATTTGACCGCAAATTTAATCCTGTTCGAATTCCATGGATTTTCTTTTTTTAAAAAACGTCAATTGATCCCCTGCCAGAAATTTTCACGAAACCCAACCCAAATGCTGTCTCATAATTAAATTTTAATTGTCTTCCCATTAAAAGCCTTCACGAAATCCTGTCTAGTTTTAATTGAGCGAATGAGGTTTCTTTCCGATTTAATGCAAACTCACAATCGAGTTGAGCACGTTTCAATCATTTGTATCATTGTTTGTTCGCACGTTCCTTTCAGAGGGAAACAACCAAAAATCGTTTTTCATCATGAGACAAAATGTCCATTATAACAAAGAGCTTTCTTTCTATCGACCCTTTGATACAGGATATAGGTACCAGTTTCCAGGTTTTGACAATTTTACATGGAGAAAAGAAAGGATAACCTTTTCGTTTTCAGTTGATGAAGTGTATACTTTTGATAGCCCACACGGGTGCATGTTAAGAGGGGCAAAGGGCTTGATTTGCCTGAAATTTTACACGGTTTTGCCAGAATTACATTGATTTGTCAGAAATTCAACACTGTTTTGCCCGATTTTTAGGAGAACAGCCCCCGGCCCGTACACCGATGATACTGCATGTATATGCATGTGTATATGGGAGTGTTAGTGAATACATTGAGATGGGAGTTACATGGCAGATCCCTGTACACTGATATGATTTTGACGTAAAAGAAGTTGAGCACCTACCCAGTCCCGCTTTCTTGGCCCCCACGGGCTGGAATCAGTTGGCCAGTAATATCAAAGACGATCTTCCCGGCCTATTTTTACCATAAGCTGTACCTCAGCTGCCTGATAAAGTTAAGACAACCTGGACGTATTTGTAAGCGAGACACAGGTACCTAATCAATTACATATGCCAGCGAACCGTTCACACCTTGTAGACTTGGCAGACTTGGCCTCCAGAGAAGCGCCGATGAATGCCGGGGGTGCGGCCCAACTCTACTCCGATAAAAGAATCACCTGCTTAGTCTACGGGAATTACAGTCTAAATTTAGATCTCATTGTCATCCAAGAATCCTCTGTGGCTAAATGTAACAGTAATTCAAAGGCAGTGACATAAGATCGAGTCTTTGGGTCTTCTATAGGGATTTGTTACGCACACGAAATTGCTAATTAACAGAGACAGAAAAGTTAGCGTCAAAAATGCTTCGCTCCACATTCCCAAAAGTACGTATACAAATGATACATTAAATTAGTCTCTCTCACCCTCTCTCTCTCCCTCGCTCTCTCACTCTCTTCCTCTGTGTGTGTGTGTGTGTTCATGAGTGTGTGTGCGTGTGCGTGACATCATATCATCGTTCAATCTTCAAAAATCTTGAAATGAAACACCGCATAGAAGGAAACTTGAGGATTAATACTGCCTCCACACGCGTGCGCGAGCGTGCTGTACTAAACTGAACTAAACTATATATATATATATATATATATATATATATATATACATGTGTGTGTGTGTGTGTGTATGCATGTGTGTGAGAGGGAATTGGTGTATTGATATAATTAAGCAAAGGGCGTTACATAACAGGCTTCTCTGGATCTTTCGTGTGGATCAGCTTTAACTAATGTTCTCAACTGAACAAAATGTAATCTTTTCAATCTTATTTGGCGAACAGAATTACATGATTAGGTAAACAAGAAATAAAGTAATTACGCTGAAAGTGGATGTGGCATCTCTCTTGTTCTGTCTCCACAAGTTCACACACAAACACACATATATATATATATATATATATATATATATATATATATATACCTCCGCAGGATATAATTATCTATCAACCTACCCCCACGCACACACAGACACACACACACACATATATATATATATATATATATATATATATATATATATATGTTTATATTGTGGATGTGAAGTGATCCGACAGAATGAAGATGAAGGTGAAGAGGAAAGCTCAAGAGATAGGTGTTACATCTTAAACTTTTTTTTATTTTTCCGTGGGCGTAGTTCGATGTATTTCGATGGAGGCCTGCCATCTTTTTTCTTTTTTTCGAATTGACAGTCGGTTGTTAGCTAATACCTTGTATGCTCGTGTTACAATGTATTGTGTCAATGTGATTCTGTTTTAAAATCAAAGTATTTAGAGGGTTTGCTATCTGAGAGTGACCATACTTCTGTGCAACTGTATTGCATAAGAATATAGGGGCTGCTTCAATGCATCTGCACATCGAGGAGTTGTGAATTTTCGAATTTTTGAATGAGATGGGCTTGGTGATAGTTGAAGTTGTGTATCTTCCTTTGTTCAACCAAGGCATATGTCCTCTCATCCAGTCTGAGGGCTCTCTTATGTTCGTATAATCTTTTCTTGAGAGGTCTCGATGTCTCTACGATGTGAAATTTGTCGTAGTCATTACACGGTATTGCGTTGACGCCGGCTTCGGGCCGTGGGTGTTTTTGTTTCCTATGGGTATTTTTTGCAGTGGTTTGTTTATCAAATCTTTGATGGTTGTTGAGGTGTTGTTGGCAATGTGTATTTCCAAATTCTCACCTTCCAATTGTCATTTTCACCTATGCTCATATATATATATATATATATATATATATATATATAGAGAGAGAGAGAGAGAGAGAGAGAGAGAAAGAGTCTGAGAGAGGGTGGGTGCAAGTGGGAAAGAAAGAAATAGAAATCGATAGATTAAGAAATAGAAACACACACGCCGATAACTTCATGAACACAATCACATACGAACACATAGATGATTAACAATAAATATATACCCAACGCACTCACACATGTGTGTGTGTGTGTGTGTGAGAGAGTATTTGAAGATCTGTATATATTTCAACATATGTGCCTGTGTGTATTTATCACTATACATTCATGTGTTTGCATATGGGTGTGTTCATGCGTGTGTGTCTATTTCTCAATCTGTTTCTCTCTCTTATCTCTACTTACCTATCTGCCCACAAAGATACGTCTCTGAAACTCTTGTTGTGATATTATATATACATATATACATATATATATATATGATTTTTCGAACATGGGAATTTAATGTCAGCAATTTACTTATTTTTTATTATCCTAATTCTAGGGCTCAGTATTCCCAATTTAGATGTTCTTTTAATTTCTCGAATTTGGGAGTGAATCCCTAACTCAGAAAATAGTAAAAAGAGCTAAATTTGCAACTCCAGTTCTTAATAGTACCTAACAGTATTAAAAACCGTGCGTGGTGATTTTGGGGGATATTTTTGACGTTTTCTACAGGATTTGTGCACTCCACGTGAGCTACGCGCGATTGTAGATCTCTACTTTCGTATCATTTGATAGCTGACTAACTGGGGAAGAAACAATCGCGTATGTCGCGCTCAGAGACGCGAAAAGGTTGGAAAAACTTTATTTCCCTCCCAAAAGACGGATATAGCAAGAGTTCAAGAAGTTTATTTGACCTCAATACCGTCAAAGATCTTGCAGGCATTTCAAAGAAGTTAGTTGAGAATGTCTTCTCAGGATTACCTAAAGAACGGCGGCATTCTTGACAGCAGTTTCTTGCGGATGATTGGAGAAATTTTGCTGGGATTATAGGACGAACACGGAATGTTCAGAAACTTTCTCTCCTCTGTGTGAAGAGGATGATTCCACGTCGATCAGCAAATAGCAGTGATGAATTAGGCAAGTCCAGAAAATATTGGCTCCGCGATGCCCATGATAGAGAAGTATATCGAATCTTGCAGAAGGTCTTTGTCCAGGTTGTATTCTCTGAAGGCTTCTATTAGGAAATCAGTCATAGATATTTACAGTGTGTATGTTGCAAGACATCACATTATATTAGAGAAACAGGGGTCAGAGATATCATAGAAACTATTAGTAGACTCAAATGGTAATTGACTGGTCATGCTGCAAGGATGTCAAACAAATACTAGACAGCACGACGTGGATCTCCAGAGACAATATTCGAAACTATGTCTGGCAAAAAATAAAATGGCATGATGAACTAGATAGTGTCAGAAAATATTGACCCCTGCAACGCTCATGATAGAGAGACCTGGCAAATCTGTGGGAAGGTCTATGCCCAATGACGGACGCTAATAGAATGATGATGATGATGATGATGATGATGATGATGATGATTGCAAGATTTGTTATTTTGTTTATGAGGTATCGTTTATGTTGATATTTCTAGGGATTGGGCTACCATAGCGCGTTAGCTCGTCCCATTTTCCTAACCACCGGTGCAGTGAGTGATGGACGGGTAGTCCCACGACTCTGACTTTGGGTCATACTGAGCTAATAACTATGTGTGGATGTTGTTGTTGTTTCGTATCTCTTCTGCTGTTGGGATATGCAACGTGAGCATGTGTGTCCGTTGTCCCTTTTCCAGGGCGGGGACAAAAGGAAAATGTTTGGGTCGCTTCTGATTACGATAGACCATTTATCTTGTATATGAAACAACTGTCACTATCATCTTTTATTGACAATTCCCTTCTTGCTGAGCTAAGAAATCCACCCGACTCCAGACCTCTCTCCGACAGTTCAGACATTTCGACCACTTCGTGCAAAAAAAGGTCTTCAACAACCTAACCAGCTGAAATTCATTGGTTCCCAAACGCCAACTTTCTATATTTCCGAAATAAATTGACTTTTGTAGTTGGCAAAAATGTTTAGATTCTGGAGGTTCTTTTTGCTATTAATAACTTATTCTGTTTTTATACTGCTTCGAGGTTGATGGTGAAAAGCTGCAATTATTTTTGCACCAACCAGAAGGATATACATGAACGGAAGCAGCGTACATGGACTTGTCGCCTGAATGTGTAAATCTAACAAGTGCGGAGTTCGACTCGATGAGACTTCTGTCTCTCAAGAGGGACAGGGTATGGAAATCGAGGTCTGACAATGAAGAGAAATTACCTGAATCCTACATTTCAAGCGTTTCTAGGAGTGGAGTAGAAAAAAAATCTGTTTACCGCTATTGCATTCAGACAGTACACCTGAAGAAGGCTGTAGACGGCCGAAACATCGTGTTAACAATGCAAACAAGAAGGACTTCAATCGTCCGAAGAACTCTTTGGGCATTAATGATTGTTCACGAAACTATAGATAGATATGAACAGGAGATAAATAGATAAGAACAGACTGATACATAGATATGAGTAGACTGAGGAAGATAAATTGATATAAAGATAGATATCTCAGTCCGTTTGAATGTACATTGATCTATCTATTTATCTATTTACCAATCTGTTTATTGTGTGTATACATGTCTTACTGATCAAGCTTTCCACCTGTCTGTCACTATCTTTATGAATGTTCGTCTTTAAGTTGCCTTCGTATCTTCACCGATTTTGTCATTCAGATACAATATCAACATCCGCAGTTCTGCTCTTCGTATATAAAAAAAAACGTATATACAGCATTCACGCAAGCCTCGAACAGCTGTGATTGCAATAGAAGTAGTACTACTTGGCATTTTTTTAATGTTATATTCTATATCTATGAGATCGCGACTGTAATAGACGGCAGAGACGAATCTGCTCACAAACAACATCGTTAGAACCAGTGCTACTGATGTTATTCGTTCACATCGTGGCGAGCTCTCAGACTGAAGCAGCAGTTGTGGGGAGGTATTGTTAGGCTAATCGTGATTTAAGTTCAAGTGGTGTTAATAAATGAAAGGCGGCGGCGGTGGCGGCGGCAGTGTACAGGGCGATCTGGTGAACGACGAACGGACGGTTGGCGATGGGGTGGAGGCCTGTCGAAGCGAGAGTACAAGATGCTTTATCTCGGGTTTGGGTCGGGGGGGGGGTCGGAGTAATTTGGTTTGTGTGTTGAGGTGCAGAGTAATTATAACTAAAAATGGCCGAATAGTTTTAAAGTACAATATCAATCTCGGTGAGGTCAGTAGAGACTGCAAACTTAGACGGCGGCCGAGGGATTTTACAAGGACTTGGATGAATACTCATATCCTGAAACTCTACCGTACACACAGACATACATGTATGCACACGTGCATGCACACGCACGCGCACACGCATACACACATACACATGTTTATACCCCACACAAACATTGGCACACTCATGAGAACTCATTCATTAAGGAGGGGCACAGGGCCTTTTTTAACCGAAATTTTATATGTTTTATTTTCCAAATTACTTTGATTTTCTCGAAATTGAAAATCTTTTGGACAAATCTGCAGGAGGGGACACTTGCTCTCCTTCTGGCTCGTAATCCTATACACACACGCTTATATTGTGACTGTTTTGAAGGAAGTCAAGAAACATCTGGTTTTTGAGGGCCAAAATACAGATGGAAGTAGCTATCAGGAAAAAAGGAGTGTTTGGAGCGAATTCGATCCATGACTCGAATAGGTAAATACCAGATGCTAGCATTAAAAGACACAAAAGATACCTATATGCTTCGAAAATAAAAGTACCACTGACCGACACCCAAGCAGACACTGGTGATGTCCCGGATGTAGCCACTGACGAAATAGTGTTTGTGTTTAAGATTATGAATCGCGGAAAGTGCCCAGGTAAAGATAGCATGGCAACTGACCTTTTGAAAAATGCAGGAAAGGATTTTCACCAAAGAATAGCACAGATGTTCACCCAGTACATAAGAAAAAGGAATGTGCCTCAAAACTTCTGTCTAGAAATAGTGATCCCACTTATCAGAAAGGATATAATGAAGACCTTGGCAACTATCGCCCTGTAACATTACCATCTACCATGTTTCGTTATGAAAGGAAAGATTTTTTCCGACAATGTGTAATTCATTGATTTTAAATATTTCCATGTATTTTTTTGATTTCCGATTGTGCATTTAAAACCGAACTGACAACGCTACTGATACGAAATGCATAATCGAAAAAGGAAAAAAATATATGAAAAATTTATAATCTAGTCGTTTTTCCTAATTGTAAAATTAGTATATCTAACATGTATAAAATATCCTGAAAAATACTGTCAAATAAAGTAGTAAATACTCGAGGCGAAAATCAGCCATATGAACAGGCAGAATTCAGGAGTGGTTACGCAACAATAGACCGTCTCCATACGGTTTATCACCTGATAGAAAAAAAAAACAACAGAATATAACAAACTTCTTTGTTTTCAACTTATTACGTAAAGAGACAAAGGAGATGAAGATCAGAAAAGAAGTGACACAAGGTGATACAATTTTGCTTAAAGTCCCTGAAAGCACCTTTCGGAAAACTGACAGGGGACAAATGGGAGTAAAGATGGACGATGAATATTTGAATCATTTACGGTTTGTTGATGACATAGCAATAATGTCAGAAGCATCAGATGAGTACATATACATACACACACACACACACACACACACACACACACACATATATATATATATATATATATATATATATATATATATATATATATATACCAATAAAAAACTGATAATGCTTGACAAGGCTTCAATAAATGAAAATGAACGAAGGGGAATGAGCATAAAGTTAACTTGCCTTCACAGTCAATAATTGAACAACTGTAGCGTTAAAATGTATAATCGTGTAAAACGAAAAAGAAATACGGTCGGAATAAATCATAAAATTGCCGGCAAACATCTAAAATAGAGTGAAAAAAACATCTTGAAACATAAAAATTCTCCAGAATCTAGATGTTATTAATAAATCCGTCAAAATGATATGAAAAAAAAGACAAAACGGTAAGGCCGGGAGCAGTGGAACGCACAAACAAACAAACAAACACTTAAACACATATAAAGAGGGAAGAAATTTGCTCCTATTGGTGAGAATGGTTGTCCAACTATTCGGCAACTTGCACGTCTAAATTGACCAATTTCAGATTATAACCATTTAAACCTATTATCATATCTATCCCCTTTCGCCCCGAGCGTACAGCAGTATCTACTTCTCAAAACGTGAGAGCGCAACTGTCACACACGCGTGTTCCTAACACGTGTTGTCTCCCCGTCTGTGTGTGACAGTGCAGGCTCCCTTCAGCACGAACTGCTGTCGTAAATTATGTATATATTCTCGTCTGAGATGGATTATGTAAATTACCCTATATCAGGAACCGATGGTGTTACGAAAACATGAGGACCCAATCCAGAAAATATTTTAGCGGACCCCTATTTTCATTATCTTATTTTTAGAGAGTAATTAACGAACTGCAATGATAAGCAACTTTTCACCTTATTTTTACTGGATGATATTTAATCGAATCTTAATAAATGGTACATATCTGTCTAAGATAAATGTGTTTATTGATAATGGTCGTGCCTACAGGTGAGGTGAAAAGTATTGCCCTAATAGTAACTTATTTACTAGTCTATAACTTTCCTGACTCTACTGGTCCGGTATTCTGAAAACAATTCTAAACCTCCTGATCGCTAGTCCGTTGTTCTAACCACTGACTTCGTACTTTTAAAGGTTAGTAGTATTGTTAATCAAGTAAGATAGGATCCTTAAAAATCGTACACAGTATATTTTCAATGTGTGGACAAAATATGAAGTGTTCCACGTATTCAAGATCTATGAGGACAAATTTTGTATTCTATCTAATCATGAAAACACAGTGCTTCCCAAGAAACGCTTCATGAACTGTATCAATGACAGCATAAAGCTGTGACATGAGTTGGAGTCTTGTAACAAGAAGACAGCCGAATGGCACAGCGTTACATATATGGTCTGTGCATATAACTGGAGAGAGCGGATCGCCAGCGCCAGAGATAACCGGAACGGCTTATTAGGCGTGCCCATAGGACTTGAGAGACTCCACTGTCCTCGTTGTTTATTAGGACGATTGACCCCTGTTTTTTTTTTCGGGGGGGTCAAATTCAAACCATAAATTCTTAAAAACGTTGTATTTTTCAATAATTGTGTGCCAAAGAACCTGTACAACAATTTTCGTTCTAACCAGTGTAGCAGTTCCAAAGTTCAATATTTTTTGCATGTTTTGACGATACATGAAGTTTTGCACTCGAAAAGGACCACCAACAAATTAAATATGGAGTGGAATCAGGTAAGATGACCCCAAAGTTTGCATGAGAACTAAGAAGGAGACAAACAGGTCTGGCTAGTCATTCAATAGAAACCGTCACGTGACCAACACCTTTAGGCAGCATGCCATGTTGGGGATGATCAATTGGGAAAAGGGTATGATCAACTCGTGTTATTTCACTCATCTTCGTTGGAAAGTGATCCCTAGAAAAATGTGTATGAATCCTGCCAGACACAAAGTAACGGACCAATTTAGCATGAACTTACATTGTAAATTACACACCGGCTAAAAACCCATTTAGAGGGAAATTTAAAAAAGAGAAAAGTTTTTTTTTCTGAACGTAAGAAGGAGAAAATGTTTAAATTTTCAGGCCTCTAGCTCCATTAGTGCAGTCTGTTGATACATATTTGGTTGGTGCCAAAATAATTCCGATTTGTGTTATTGTAAAATTTGACGCTAACATTTGGAATAAAGTATCAACTATATTCATGTAAAATAGCATTTTGAAGCGTGAGTTTTGCTCGATTCATCCAACCTGGGCGTTTTCTCTTCGCTATTTATTCTGGTTTATTTGAAGCTACTAAATTAAAGATAGGAAGATGCTAATTTGAGCAATTTTGCTGGATGAGTTCAAAATGTGACGTAAATCAGCGGAAACTGCTCGCAATATCAACCAAGTATTTGGCCAGAGGACCGTCATCAAACGTTACTACTCAATATTGGTTCCAAAAAATTCAAAATAGAGAGGAGTGCCCTGAAAAGGGACATCCTTATCAGATTGACGACATCCAATTGAGGACCATCATTGAAGCGAACCAATGCAGAACAAATCGAAACGTTGCAGAAGAACTAAACGTTGACCATTCAACAGTTGTCCAACATTTGTACCAAATTGGGATAGTTGGGAAACCCGATATGTTACGTATATGACCCTGGATGGAACGCAGAAAATTCGTGTGTCGTATGGATGACCCTGTAGAAATTGAAGAAACTAGGCTACAAAACTGTATCTCACCCAACTTACTCACTAGACCTCTCCCCACTTTTCAAACATTTCGACCACTTCTTGCAAAGGAAGTTCTTTGACAACAAGGCAGGAGCTTAGAACGCCTTCTGAGAATTCATTGGTTCCAAGACCAAAGAATTCTATGCTTGGATAAATGGACTTCTTTCTTGTTGGCAACGGATACGTATAATCTATATATTCCTATTTATTACTTTATTCTAAGATGAAATGTACTGGTTTAAAGTTGATGGAGAAAAAATGAAATTGTTTTTATATCAACCTAATACATACACATATTCATACATGGCCATCCGGCCAATCAGCTTAACTTGAAAACTGAAAAACTCATGTTGACAGTTCAAGTTGACTGTTTCTAAAAGGAAGTAAGAACCCCGAAACAGACATTTCAGGAGGAAATTAAAAGGTTTTCAGCACGAGGACCACATCGTATATGGTACGCATCTCCGAAAACCAAAGAAAGAAATCGGTTTTATAGATAAATCAGTAAAAGAATGAATAAGTTTTATTTGAATATTTTTATGATCAGTATGATATTATTCCGAGCAAAAGTGACATTTGGCAATTATAAAGAAACGCTGCTGTGTTTACACTGAAGTATGACTTGTAATGAGTAATAATGTTAGACATTAGCAGATGCTCCAACGAAATAATCAATTACTCAACTCCATGTCAACAGCCCGACAGCGTGGTTGGAGAAAAACAGTGAGAAATAATCAGTTTTGTTATTTATAAATATTTCAAGTTGCTGCAGGTCGTATAACTTGTGTCGGGAGTCGGATGTGGCCCGCAGGCCGTCGTTTGAAGACACCTGCAATAGTTACATCAAAATAAGTCTTCTTTTTCAAATCGACTTCATTCGATTGGAGGCAATACCAAAATGCATTTGACATGTTCAAAATGTTTAGAACAGCCCTAAGAGAACATTGGCACTTCTCAAACTGTTTTGACAAAACATGAGATGTGTTATAATGAGTCCCTTAAGGTCTATACATTCTTCATGTCAAGTACACATGAGCTGAGTAAGGATAGGAACTCGATATCGATTTTGATAACCTATTCATGGCTTTCATTTGGAGAGAATTACTTTTTTATATACGAGCTGAATATTTTTCTCGGCAACAAACGTCATTGATAACATACGTATACACACAGAATAGATATAAAATAGTCTCTCAATAGAAATCGTCAAGTGACCAATGTATTTCAGCAGCAAGTCGTGATAGGGTGATCAATTAAAAAATCGGAAATAAGGGATGATCAACAAATTTTATTTCTCTTGCATTTTGTTTGGCAGTGATTACTAAAAAGTCTGATTTTTAAAAAAAAATAAAGCATTCCTGAATGCTACCAGATTCGAACTAAAGGACCAATAAACTCACATTGCAAATTGACCCCATCCCCTCAAAAAACTATTTATGTGAGATGTTTTTTCTTTTAGACATATGGATTAGATGTTTAAATTTTCAGCCCGATACATACATTGCCAGCCAACCAGACCGACTTCAAAATTGAAGAATCTGACTATTGGTGACAGTTTTGGATAACTATATTTATACTAATATGTATTGTACTTCAATTACATCAAATCATCGTATCCCCCAAATGGTCCTCCTGACCAACCAGCCGAGTGGGCGACAGATTCTTCTCTCTTTGTTCGTGTGTGTCAGGGGGAAGGGGTATCTTCGGTGCTGCTGGTCATATTTGGGGGGATACAACCATGAAAATGGCATGAGTACACCACTAGGCACCATCTGTTTGTTTGTTTGCTTGCTTTTTTTTTGTCAAAGAAGTACTTTTCAAGGTCTCTTTGGTTATTTTGGACCAACAATGCCGACATTTTGTACCGGTACTTTTTAAGCAATTTTAGATTTAAAAAAAATATTTTCAGATAGTTTTAGATATTTTTTTCGATATTTCGTTCTGTACACACGCGGGCTATGATGATTCATTTATGTGAGGAACGTATATATGAGGTTATAAGTATTTGATGATAAAGCTAGGCGCCACGTTCATGAACACTTGGCTTCATTCGTATAATCGATGGACTAAATAGATTTGATTTTTCATTTGGGTTGTAAGTCTATTTAAATAAGAGACAATGATAAAAGTCGGCGCCAATATTGTAAAGTTCTTGGCTAACACAAATTATAATTGATGTTTTTTTGAAGACCTGTTCTAAATTATCATCAGTGAACTTCATTTCATAAATACCCACCAACCCTTCGGCATTTTCTCAATTACAATCCGACGACAGTGTTTTCAAATTTTAATCTTGATACCCATAAGTAGAATCACTTGTAGCGATCTCTGTCTGGGAGGACGAAGTTCAGAATTATGAGCCAAGTTTTCAAAACGATGACTTGACCAGTGGAAATTAAAACAAATATACAAAAGGTCCTGAAACAGTTATTAGATTTCTTATTCAACTAACTGCATCGCTACTCTTCGACAAAGAGGAAAAAAATGTTTGTCTTGCAGTTGACTTAGCTTTGGTTCTAATGAATAAGACATCTTACTCCAAGACTTACAAAGTAGTATCAATTACTATTTAAAATTCTGGAGTTCACCATTTGTGAGGGTATGACAAGTACAGAGTACAATTTGGCTTAATCAGCATAACGAGAAAGGCCTAGGCGTCGTCAGCTTCCCTCTTCTCCCAGTAGCAGCTACCAAAAAGGATAGTAAGTAACAAATAACAACCAACTGAAATAATTTTTTAAAGGAACACAGAGAAGATATTTCCAGCAGTAGTGAAAAAAATGAAATTTATTTACGTATTATACACAAGTTGAGCCATTAGGAAAAAAGTGTGTGTGCTGTTGAAGTTTGTATGCCATAAAGTTAATCTAGTTTGTAGTTATAGAAATGCGTGTACGTATTTAAGAAATCGTTGTAGTTTGACTTGTGAAATAGAAGATGAGTGTTGTTCGTAAACTTAATGATTACATCTTTAAAAGTTCATCAAGGTGAAAAATGTTCAAGGATAAAATGTTCTGTTGTGAGTGATGATGTATTCTGGTGAGTAGCACAGTGTCATGTTAACGTTCAAATGTCTACTTAATAACAAAATTCATAATTCATTATTTATGGCTTTTTAGAAGATCTAAAAGCAATTATTTTGGGATTCTGGTTTCCTTTGAAGTTTATTCAGCTTCGGTGAAAAATTTCAAGTGCACCACTTGTCACTGTTACTCTTATCCTTCGTAAATGATGATGCAAAATAATTAAGTATAGAAATGGAAATACTTTGGTGTTGTTCTTATGGTCTTATTAAATGGTGTTGTAAAATCATCAACTATAGAAACGGAAATGCTTTTTTTCATTTTCAGTGTACTAGACTTAATTTTTAAATCTTCTAAAAATTCCCGAACTCCGCAGTTTCAAAAATCAAAACATTTTCAAATTCCTAAATCTTATAAAAGTAGAACCGCCTCCTGTATTGGATAGACGGAGTTGTGAAAGTTGGAAAATATTTTAAGCAAAATAAAGAATACTGCTCATAACTTTTTGAAGATTATAAGATGCAAAATCCATCTGAGGAAGGTCAGACCAGTGTCCATATCACATTCAATATTTATAATCATTGATCTAGAATTTGTTCTTAGCAAGTTAGAGCACGCAATCTTTATGTCGTGCCTTGAAAATCATGAAGAGAACTATTGTCTGGGATTAGGAATTGATGCAAGCATCAATGACAGGATAGGGCTATTATATATGTAGATGCATCAGTAAGTCCATAGCCCGACAATGCAAAAAAGCATTTATTTTACACAACAGACGTTTAGATTCAATATAATCTACTTTGTCTGTATACTTCACCTGACACTTCTCTATTTAACTGCAAATTACCGATATTTCAGTGACTGCAATTCTATGGTTAACTCGATAAAATTTCTTTCATGGTGATTGATGGCTATTTGGTTCTGTCAGTGAGTAAGGACTTTTATCTTGCAATAAGCACGGTATTTTTTAATATAAGATTAAGTTTTTACTGATAAAAATGGCCTAAAATCAGTAGTTTGACCAACTCTGGTCAGTCAAAAATAGACAATACTTTTGCTTATATAGTTGATAGACAATTCATATTAGTGAGTGATAATGCTTGTGGTTTGAAGTCAATTCATTATCATAGTTTTGTATGGACTGCTATATAGGTAGTATTCACTGCGATGTAATATTTTAAATCTTTTTTTAGGGAGTACGTTATCTCTGATAAGAATTTCAATTTGACAACCTAAATACAATGATCAACTTGTTAAAGATGAAAGAAATTCATGTTTCAGTTTCTACTGGTGAATTCAGAAGAAGAGGATATTTCTTGTGACAAAATTATGGCAAAATAACGTTGTGATTGAAACAGCAAATTTTATTAATGGAGGTATCAGAAAGCATGGGCTAAAATATTTGACGTAAAGTTTATAGCCACCAATGAAAGGCTCAACACTAAGTTATAAATACATGAGTATCTGTATGTCGTAATGGTTTACTATACATCAGATCTATTGCAGGAGTTGTTTATTCGAGAGGGTCCTGGCACACTATCGCTTTGGTCAGACTGTTTGTTCGCTTAGCCTCAGATCTAAGATTTACTTTGACAATATGTTAAGAGCACTGAACCTGATAGACGGCAGTTCGTTCTGCAGAGAACGGATCAAATATAGAATACAGCTCCAGGAATTGATTCAAGTTAAAAGCTCAAGTTTCAAGATAACTCCTAAATCAAGATTTAATTTAACTTGATCAAAACAGGGATGGAATATAACTTTTTCTTCACAATATTCACAGTATTCTTTTACATAGTAAAAGGGGTCTAGATTGTACATTTCATGAACTTGTTTTGATTAAATCAGATTAAATTAAATTTTGATGAAATTATGAAAATTTGCACTTTTGACGAATCAATTCTGAGACCCAGATCCTACATCTGAACCCTGGAGACAACTTACGACCACGCAGTTCGCTGGTCTAACGCATTAATGTCTGCACCCACCCGTCGACGCTGAGCGAACGACGATTAATTCTTTGATGATTCGTCTGCACCCACCGACCACCAAGGATTGGACTCTAACCAGCTCCAATCTGAACATGAACTTGATATGCCATTAACGGACGCATGGTAATACGTCGTTAACGTCACTATTTTTGATACCATCACTGCCTTCTTTTACACATTAGTAACTTGCTCTCCCTCAAATGGATGACCCCAAAAAGTAGCGACCACAAATCTCAAATATATCTGTAAAGCTCTAAGATTGAATTAATACCCATGGCTTTTCAGACTATCCCAGAACAAGGTTCTGTAACCACTCACCAATATGCTGACACACATATATGAGTGCATGGTCACCACTTCCACTTTTCCCCGGGGCCAAAAAGATTTATTTTCAGCAGGGGGGGGGCAATATTGTATATTTGGGATAAATTCTTAGAGGTAACCATGTTACCAGCGAATATTAATACAGCATTTTTTTACATGGGAACATTAAGTTTGGCCTACAGAAAACAATTGCACTGTGTGATTAACCTTTATTGACTCTAAAGTTCTAACTTTCAAGCCTTCTCGCACTCGATGAGAAGGTTAGGGGTGAGGGACAAAGTTCTCCCTCCACCCTAGCGGACACCCATGCATGAATGTTAATATGGATATTCACCTTAGATCAGTGTGACACAAGACTATAATAATTGGGCACCAAGGGTGAATCAAACATTTACTTCTCTTACAAAAAACTTCGCTTTTTTTGTTTTTGAACGCCCCATCCCTACTAGGATCAACATGCAGTTTAAGTTTATGCTAAATCGATCCCCTGTTTGTGCCATTATTCATGTTTTTTAAAGATTCAAACTTTCTCAGTGAGAACTGCCCAACCAAAGGCAAGAGAAGTAACGTATTCATTGATCACCTTTTCTTCAATTTTTTTAATTGATCACCACTAAGACTGTATGCTGCCAAAAGATGTTGGTCTCATGACGGTTTCTATTGGGTGAATTACCAGGTCTGTAATCATCTATTTTTCAAGGTTAATTCATGATTACTTGGGATTATTTTGTGTTTTTATTCACAAAGTTTTTTAATCTGGATATTTAAAAAAAAAATTAATTGATAGTCCCTTGTCCGGACAGGTACGGGATAGGGGTTTCCGGTACCCTGGATCCGCAGCAAATGAGTATATCCACTCCCCAATCAAGAATGTAAATTGTTTTTAGAATGTTTATGTTAGCCGTCTACAACTTTACCTCAGAGGCGGCGCTTAGGAGCTGCAAACCACGTAACCACAACGGGCAACGGATTTCTTGGGATGGCAGTATATTCAAGGAATCCTTGAAAAGTCTAAATGATGATATCAAAAATCTAAAAACGAAATAGTGCTTAATATTCGAAAAAATCTTTTTCAAGAAAATGGGAGTTGGGGACGAAGTTGCCCCTTGCGCCACCCCTGCTCTACGGCTGAACGTGACAATAACGTCGATGAAAAGTGACGAACAAGACATGATTCGAGGGATACTCTGAAGCGTCTCTAACTAATTTTCGCAATACGGAAAGGAGGTGAGAATAAGGTACAATGCTTCTTCCATATTTGAACGCACTCACTGGCACGTGCGGTCAAACACACGCACACACATTCATTCAGTCGTGCTCACGCTTATGTGGGCTTAAACACGTGTCGTTCACCATACACTACCCTCCAACCGCGAATATATACATATCAACCGTGATATACGCCAAGCTATGCATAATACGAAGACGGAATATACATTATTCAAAGGATTACGAAATTATGTAACAATATATATATATATATATATATATATATATATATATATATATATATATATATATATATATATATATATATATGAATGAAGACATGTATATAGCGAAGCTCTGTTGATAATCTGGTCAGTTTTAACAAACGATAGTAGCCACCATAATAGCTAGCGCGACGTGAAATGTGCAGTCCGGAGAAATGTAAGCATCGTAGATTGGTATTCTATATGCGAAAAAAAATATCAATGTTTTTTCTCTTTTCTTTTTCACCCAAGCTGTTTCTTTTTTTTTGCAACCTTTCTTATTCATTTCAATACGTCCTTTCTTCCTTTCTTCCATTCCTTACATCCTATCATTATCTCACTTTCTGTCTGTCTTTCTGTCTGTCTTTCTTTCTTTCTTTCTTTCTTCCATTCATTCATATTCCTTCTTTTTTTTTCCTCTCTTTCTATTTGTTGTTCTTTCTTGCTTGTTTTTCCTCTTTCGTTGTTGGTTTTCGTCATCTTTTTTATTCATCCCCTTCCCCCTCTATTTTGTTCTTTTCTTCCTTTGATTATTAGAAACCGTCAACCAAAACTGTCACCAAAATGTCAACATAGGTTTTTCAGTTTAAAGTGGGTCTGGCTGGCTGGCTGGCTGGCATCTACATATGTATGTATTACGCGTGCAGGCCGCACCAACGGATTTAGAGGGCTGAAAATGTAAACGTTTACTCGTTATTATACGTTGAAAATGGTTGTTTTCTTTGAAAGCTCACCTAGATAGGTTTTTAGGGGGGGGGGGTATTTAAAATGTATGTTTATCCTAAATTGTTCCCGTAGTTTGTGCTGGCAGCATTCACACTTGTTTTATAGATTTTGTTTCTTTTTTAAATTCAGATTTTTTTTTCTATGATCTCTGTCCAACAGGAGGCGAGAGGGATAACTTTTTCAATGGTTACCCATTTTCCGATTTTTTAATAATATCACTACCAACACGGCATACAGCCAAAAGGCATTGGTTGTGCGACGGTTTCTATAGGGTGACTATTTCTTCTCTCTCTCTCCCTCTCTCTCTCTCTCTCTCTCTCTTCTGTCTCGCTCTTTTTGTATTATTCTTTTCTACTTTTTTCTTCTTTCACAGGGAATTTTCACTCTTCTTTCCTTCTTCTCTTTCTTTCTTTCTCTCGGGTGTATCTTCATTCCAGTTATCACTTTCTCTCATTCCGGTCTCGCACACTCACGTCAACTCATCTTCCAACGACGTATTCGACAGTTTCGTAAAATAAGGAAAGGAAAGACAAGAAAAGGAAGAGAAAAAAAAGATAGAAAGATGTTGACAAAGTGATAGAAAGAAAAGTGAAAGAAAAGTTCACCCCTCGGGCCGTATCATAAATTAGACACTATAGATCAAGCTAAAAGTATTTCAAATCGTTTCAGAAATACTATAGAATTATAAAATATATATATATATATATACCTTTGGTGAGACTGAAATTTTATCAGTGCCTAGGGTCCCTAAACACCTTAATCTAGCCCTGAGCTTCAAGAAAAGAAAAAAAGAGAGAAACTGGGAGAGCAACGTTCAGGTGAGATAAAGTGCTGAAGAAAGAGGATGAAATTGATAACTCCCCAAACGAAAGAAAAATGAAGAAGTTTTTTTTTCTCTAAGATGGGAAAGGGGAAAAAAATAGAAAAAGAAAAGAGAAAGGGTCAGGTGAGAAGAAGAAGTGTATCAGGTGAATTACACAGAAGTAGGTATAAGAGGTTGTTTTTTTTTTCAAATATCGGCAGAAGTTGAGAGATATGATAAATTTACGCGGGGTATCACACTATTCAACAGCTGCAATAATCGATTGTATTAGTAGCAATTATCAATATAATCGCTGCTATTTATCGTGATACTATTGACAGTGATATTAAAAGGGTTAAAGAATGGAAAGCAACGTACGTACATGCACCCGTGCGCACGCTCGCACTGGCGCATGCGCACTTACATATGAGTATACGCGACGCGGGGATAAATAAATACATAAGCGTGTAGACTGAGGTCCATGAGATACAGACAGTGTGAGACTGTTGAGAAATGCTAAGATAGTCGCGAAGAGATAAATACCTTCCGCCTCTTCTTTACTTCTATTTTTCTTTACCTCTCTCTCTCTCTTTCTCTCTCTTTCTTTCTCTTTCTCTTTCTCTTTCTCTCTCTCTCTCTTCTTTTCCTTTCAATCGCATGTAGTAGACACACACTGGCGCACTCTATCGCGCATGCGCACACACGCCGAGCCAGCTAGAAAGAATCGTCTACATCGACCAACGGGCCATATATGGATAGCTAGTCGTCCATCGCTTCATGGACTACATTTTCGCATAATTTATTCAGGCAGACTCGTGTCGGGGAAGATAGCTGCCTGCCTGATCCTTAGCTTGACTCCGACTGTACATCTTAGACGGCAGGAGTGTGCCATAGTGCCTCTTAAGCAGAATGGGTCTAGCTTTCAACTGCCAGAAGCCTCAGGTTGCCTTCAGATTACACACACACACTCACACACACACAGACAGATACAGTCACGCACGTACAGTGTCTGACAACGTGGTTTCTAGCCAGCGAGTCGTAAAGAAACGAAGCAGTTTACCGAAACTGAGTTATGGAATGTTTATCAGATTAAGAATTCTGAAAGGTTCGAGAGGCGTTAATCGAATAAAACTAAGGTTAATACATTTAACTAGAGACGACTTCTAGCATTACCTTTTCTTTAAAGGAAGTTTTCATGTAAAACCCGAGATTGATCTTCTACATAAACTACGCCTTCTATCTTTCTGTAGTACACACCGTAAATAGATACTTATACTGCATATGGTTTTGAAAATCTTACTACAATTGAAGAAATCTGTGTGTGTATGCGCCGTGATTACTCAACAACTGGCCATAGTACGAAGACGCCATATATATTAGTCCGCACTCAAAGCAGTGCAGTCTCAAGTTTGAAATCGTTTGGTTAAACGGTTTTCGAGAAATCTAATGAAAATAAATGGAAAATCAAAGTTATACATCTTTCTTCAGTTTCTATGAATTATCTTGCTTCATTTCCGCTCTTTAGAATGATCTAAATTTAGATATAAAATATCCAAATTGGCAACACTGAAGAAAAGTTACCAAAATACTTCGAAGCTGTAGAATCGTGCGACAGATAGGAAAATATTTTACAAGACTATTAGTTGTAGGCTGTTCCGTACACCTTAAAGTCCGAACCCTTCCAACCATGCAGCTTTGGTACAGTCACTTTTACTTGATGTTCATGTAATCCATGACCATGATTAGAATTTACCGAACAAATACATCAAAGCTTTTATTCAATGTACGCAGTGACACAGAAAATTCTGTCAATAGGGAATGGATGAAACAATAATTAGATTTGTATTTTAGCGCTGATGGCATTTATATCCGGCAAATGGGAACAAGGTTTTTGCTTCTCTTTCTTTTTGCCCACCGACTTTACTGCTACTCCACCGGTCATCCGAACTAAAGAAACTGTATATTTCTGACTATAAAGATGAAAATTGATGATTGAGCAAAGAATTTTGCAATGTTTGACCTTACAATTGTTTTTGTGTGTTTGGGCACTCAATCTGTATGATGTGCATTGAAAATTAGGAGAAAATAGATTGCCCGTGATAAAGGATTAATGCTGGTTTTACTGACTGAATAGAGCTATCACACGCACGCACACACACACACACACACACACACACACACACACACGTACACACACACACACACACATATATATATATACATATATATATATAATCAGTGTATTGATTTATATATACATTGTTATTTCTTAGGGATGAGTTATCAATGCGTGAACAGTGCCCCATATCAGGGATAGAGCTTATAACTTGGTGAAAGTAGGAAATATTGACACCAGTGGTGCAATCGTCAGACCGTCAATTACTCCTGAATAGGTGCTCACGAGAAAATCAAGCAAAGAATCGCCCTAAGAAGGCAAGCCTTCGACAGAGCAAGCTCAACCTTCAAAAACAAGTCGATCCCAATAATCCTAAAAAGAAGAGTATACAACCAGTGCATTCTCCCGATAGTCACATATGGAGTTGACAGATGGAGCCTAACCAAGAGACAGACCTGCAAACTGAGGAGCATGCTCAATCTTACTTGGAGAGATCACAAGACAGCACAGTACATAAGGAAGAAAACGGGAGTCCGAGACATCATAGAAACTATTAAAAAACTAAACTGGCAATGGGCAGGCCATGTTGCAAGAAGAAAAGACAACAAATGGATATCACGACTCAAAACATGGATCCCCAGAGATCACGTGAGAAACCGAGGACGACAGACACAAGATAGAGGGATGAACTAGACAAATTCAGAAAATACTGGCTCTGCAACGCCTATGATAGAGAATTGTGGCGAATCGTGGGTAAGATCTATATCCAACGACCGGCGTTAAAAGACTAATGATGATGATGATGATGATGATGATGATTGCGTGACCGGCGTAAAACTCAGAGTCTCCGCTAAGATCTGCATTTTCTATGATACACACACACACGAACACACACACACACACACACAAACACACATACACACACACACACACACACACACATATATATATATATACATATATATACCCAATAAGAATCAGGAATGCAATACATAATACAATATCCTATGTTTGATGGGTTTATTTCATCAAGTGGTCGATACATTCAATACTAAACATCAAATTGAGTAAAAGTAGAGCTTCATATTTATTTTGTCATGTATATATACATATATATATATATATATATATATATATATATATATATATATATATATATATATATGTATATATATATACATCTGGTTCCACATTTTAATACACACTCACACAGCACACACCGCTGATGATGGGAAGAATCCCGAAACATGTATGGACAATTTACACATAAGGATTAATAAACCTTACTTCCAAACACCTCACTCCTGAGTCTGTCTCACTCTCTACGGTACACATTATATATATATATATATATATATATATATATATATATATATATATATATATATATATATATATATAAAGCCCGTATAAGTATAAATATAAAGCCTGTTTTTCTAAATACATATTTAGATGAAGTCAACTTTGACACAGGGGCAAATATTTGACACACCCGAGGAGGTAGGAATTTCCTGTCAGCAGTTAGCGAGATAAACCAGCTGGCCACTTTGATTTTTCTGTTTCTAATGGCACTCCCTGACTATACTTCGGACTTCTTCCCACAGAGGATAGGTCTCGCCTCTTCCTCTCCAGATGCAGTCAGCCATCCCATATTTTTCTATCTCGTCTTTGATTGAGGCGTTTTTCTCTTCCTCAAGAAGCAGGATACATCCATGTCGGCCGAATGTATACGTCAGACGATTTCAACGCGGTTCAGCTTCCGTTACTTAACAGGGACAAGGGATAGAAATCCTAGCATAACAAGGAAAGGAAAGTAAAACACCTGATTCCTACATCATAAGCGTTGCTAGAATAGGAGAGAAAAATTTCTGTTCACCACCATCTCATTAGAAAACCTGATGAAAGCGATGGAATAGATCGATCGGGATGTGTTAACAAAATGAACAAGGAGTTCTATCGTCCTTGTAAATTTGTGAAATAAGAGGAGGATACTATTCCTTCATTAAACAAGAATACTTCACCTCAGATCTTTAGATAAGATTTGGAAGGCTGGTGGTTTAGAAACGATTAATATGAGGATACCAGTCCGAATCATTCATAGAATAATGGCAATATTTCATCTCAGAACTTCAGATTATAAGAATATTGTCCAATTAAAATAATGTGCGATGTTTAATGAAAAGGCTGTCGAAAGAATGCTTTCAAGAGAGAAATGACAAAGGAAGACAGTTCTTCTTCAGTCTCTCAATAGCTTTTGTTAATGGTGAGAGAAAAAGGAATGTAGAAATCCCAAGAATCAAATACTAAGTTATCCTCATCCATCATTAAGGAGCGCTAAGAAGAAATAGGGAATCACTCCTTGGCCTGTGAAGAGCATCATTGTTATTAATAGACGCACGCACACACACGCACATACACGCACACACACGCACGTACACACAAACACAAAGCAATATAATAGTTTGGTGCAAAAATAATTGAGGTTTTTTACCATCTATTTTAATGCAGTCTATCTCAGTTTGAAAAAAAAGTTATTAATCGAGATAAAAACCTTCAGAATCTACACATTTTTGCTAGTTAGAAACAAGTTCATTTATTTCGGAAGCAGAGAATCCTGCAATTAATGAACGTGTTTTGAGTCACCGCTTGGTTGTAAAAGACCTTCCCTTGCAGGAAGTGCCTGCAATACTTTCAAAAGTAAATAGTTAGTCGGAAAGAGGCCTGGTGAATAAGCTGGGTGAGGTAGAGTTTCGCAACCTAGTTCGTTGAATTTCTGCTGGGTTATTTGCATGACGTGCGATCGGGTGTTTCCATGAAGAAGAATTGGTCCTTTTCGATTGAATAATACTGGACGTAAACGTTGTAGTTCTTGGTACATTTCGTCGATTCCCTGGCGATACTTTTTTGCTCTGATGGTTTCGCCAGGATTTGAGAAGTTGTAGCGGATTATTCCACTTACTGACCACCGAACAGTGACCATAATCTTCTTTTAATGCAGGTTTGTCTTGGGCAAGTGTTTTTGCTGCATCACATCTGTCCAATCACTATGCAGAACGCCGTCGATTCTTGTACAGGATCCATTTTTTGTCACATGTCACAATGAATCGTTTTAATTGTGCAAAAAAAAACGTAGCAGACTTTGCAATGGCAATTTTTTCTCCAATTTTACTTCAGCTCACGCGGCACCCATATGTCGGGCTTTTTGCTTGTCTGATTTGGTGCAAATGTCGAACAGCTGTAGAATGGTCAACGTTTAGTTCCTCTGCAACCTTTTCCGTGGACCAGCCTTGTGGTCCTCCATTAGATGTCGACAATCACAGACAGACGTCCACGACTTTCCTCATTTCCAAGGTTCTCGTCTCCGTTTCAAAATTTTTGCAACCGATTTTGAGCAGCACGTTCGTTGATGGCCCCGTGGCCAAATACTTTCGAGCATTGATAGCATTTTCTATGTCACTGTGTACATAGAATAAAAGTTTCAATTTATTACTTTATGTCCCACTTTGAACTCGTTTCACAAAATTGCTCGAATTTGCTTTTTTTATCTTTGATTTGACAATCCCAAATAAACAAGAATAAGTGATGAAAAGAAAACGTTCAGCTTAAAAAATAGAGCAAAATTCATGCTTTCAAATGGCATTTTCCCTGAACAGTTAAATAATACTTGATTCCGGAATCAAGTATCAATATTTAAAGTAACAAAAATCGTTATCATTTTGCACCAGTGTGTAGTGAGTTCAGGTGCAATGATTTTGATCCTCAATGGGCACCCTAATACTATGGCTCTATGCCAGGAAAAGACATATTTAGCTTGGTCAGGAAGTTCTACTTCATACAACGTAATCACCAGATATAGCACTCTTGGATAATCATTTATTCCGGTTTGGACAAAATGCACCTGATGATAAGAATTCCAATCTGTTAGGAGACTGTAAGAGGCACCAGAAAGATTTTTAAAATTGTGGGAGGATAGAATTGTGAAGGTGGTTAAAGAAGATACTGAATCAATATGATAAATATGTTGTCGAATAAAATCAATGTCGGAATTCATTTTCAAATGTCCTTTTATTTTTCTCAGTAAACTGTATGAATCTTTTTGCCAAGGCAATAAAAATCTACTTGAATAATGTTTGCGCGTGAGAGCGCGTGAGAGGGTGTGTAATTTATCCAGAACAGCAGTCTATGAGCAAATCGATGGTGTTCAAGACTCGTGAGCCATTGACAGTCAATTCTTTCCCCAATAGGTAAACCGACTGTGAGCTGGTTCGGCCCGAAACACACGTAAACAATTGGTTGAATAAAACAATGGAACATGAATTGGCCCAACGGTTAACAATGCCGAAAATGAAATCAGTAAACCAAGTTCAAATTTCAGCTAGGGCAGTTTTCACTTATTTCGCACTAACGTCCCCAGAAAAGACATGAGTCCACTTCTCCTATAAGTTCATGTAAAAAATGACATGATCTCCAAATCATGTTAGACGACTGAATGAAGAGAGAAATTCGGTTATAACATGAAGTTCATTAAAAACACAAATGTTGAATGAACATGTTGAGGCCAAAGACAAAACGATGAAAATCGAAAACACATAGCTAAAGAATGTGGGCCATTACATCTACCTACCACTACGGATCTTCATGAAATCACAAGAAGTAGTCAGACGAAGGATCACTCTAGGTAGGGAAACCGTCGGTAGATATTACATGACAACACGTTATATTAGAAAGCAAACAGAGGTCAGATATATCATAGAAACTATTAGAAATTCGAATGGCAGTGGGCTGGTCATGTTTCAAGAGTGTCAGACAACTGCTGGACATTGCGACTCACAATATGGATCCCCAGAGATCAAATACCAAATTATGGCCAGTAGAAAGTAAGATGGTGTGCTGAGGTAGATGCCCATGATAAAGAAGTCTTTGGAAAGCTCATGTTCGACGATGAATGCTAGAAGGCTGCTACTGTTGCTGTTGCTGCTGCTGCTGATGATGATGAAATTAAATAGTTTATCTCCAAGTAATACTTATCATATTTAAATCTAAATATACTTCGAAACAAACGCATGAATTTAGGTTAACGATTTTTTTTCCAACGGAGTATTTTTTTCGAATTGGTCCAAGAAAGACTTCTGTCAATGTATGTGAAGTATTGTGATTGTATGTGAAGTATTGTGGTTGTATGTGAAGTATTGTGGTTGTATATGAAGTATTGTGGCTGTATGTGAAGTACTGTGATTGCGAGAATATATGTGAAGGAATTAGAACGTATTAAAAGTATTTTGGATTCACACTGAAAAAAAAACGTTGCGATTTGTTACAACTCAATTTATCCGTTTGTCTCAGATTATATTTTCTCTTTAGTCGAGTATATATTCTAATAAATTGAGATGTAACAAATTTTTTGAAAGTTTTTTGTATGATGAGTATTGAGGCTGTGTGAATGTATGCAATGTATTGCAGTTATCTGCTGTATGAACTTATGCAAAATGTTACGATTCGTAAATTCATGTGAGATATTCTGGTGGTGAAGACTAAAGAGAATTTTCAAGGAAGTTTCTGCCCCACACGTTTGTGTATGAGGTTTCGCACGTTAAACCGACCTTGTGTAACATCCTGTTCTCGTGGGGGTTCGTGCAGATAGGAGCCTTATCATCGCATCTGACTGACAAAGAATGGAGCATTTCAATAATATCAAAGCACATATTTATACTAAAGATCCACACTTGCAGAAAATACTCCAATCCTCTAATATTAAGACTGATAGACCGTTACAGAATTGAAATGTCTCACAAGAACACAATGTGCTCAGTGCACTTGAAATACTCCTGAATATAAATCTCTACAACTCCAAAAATCCGCATACACGCTCGAAGTAAATGCTTTTATCAGATGAAAGACGGTACAACCAAAAAGTTCGCAAATATTGCTTTAATGGAAGACGAATACAGACAGTGGTTGTTGCTAAGCAGTTAATGGCCTCAGTTCACTTCATTTTGTTTTTCTTTTTTACGAATAGGAATGAGAAACAAAGTCAGCGAGTGTATAAAGGAAAATATTCTTTTAAAGTTCCAGAATAATAGAGTCGTGTTGCTTTATAGAATAAAAGAATTCACACAAAAACCTCAGAGAATATCTTTGGCGCTAGCGACGAACTTGTCACTGTTTTTTGTTTTTTTCAATCATTGTAGAGAACTATTAAATAATAATAATAATAATAATAATAATAATAATAATAATAATAATAATAATAATCTTGATTGTCAGAGTAGATTTGTTTTTCGTTTCTTTTGATTGGAATTTTTCTTCCTAGCAAAAAACTCAACAACCATTTTTTTTCCGATTTTAATTACGTTTCCAAAATAGGATGCCGATGTCTGGTGGATTATTTCTTCGGTCAATCGCAAAAATTAATTTTATGATATAATATGTGTTTTATCACCCTATTCTTCCAATGTTATTTAAGATGTAAGATAAAATTATTTTTTCAGAAGGTTCACTGTTTTTCGTTTTTTTAACCTCTGAATGGTACAATTATGTATTCGACGAAACGACAGTCGGCGAAAAGTCAAGTCAGCAAAACATCACTCGTGTCTACGAAGCGTTCACGTGACCAAACTGCCGCCGGCTGATTGTGTGTCGGTGATACGGCATTCGACGAGGCGACCGGACACATTAAAATAACACTATTCCGCCAGTAAAAGTCAGTCTACACATGAACTTCAGTAAAACAAAAATCATGTGTAATAGTCATATTGAGAATAAGAACATAACTGTCAAGATAGAAAATGCAAAACTCGGCAAGGGAGACCACTACATCTATCTAGGACAACGAATCTCCATGAGACCCTTAAAAGAGGAGGAAATCAAGCGAAAAATCACCCTGGGATGATAAGACTTCGGCAGGGCAAGCTCAACTTTCAAGAACCAGATGATCCCAATAATCCTAAAAAGAAGAGTATACAACCAATGCATTTTCCTGATAGTCACTTATGGAGTTGAAACATGGAACCTAACCAAGAGACAGACCTGCAAGTTGAGAAGTATGCAACGTGCGCATGAGACAAACATGCTCAACCTTTCATGGAGAAATCACAAGACAGTACAGTATATAAGGAAGAAAACGGGTGTCCGTGACATCATAGAAACCATTAAAAAACTCAAATGGCAATGTGCAGGCCATGTTGCAAGAATGAAAGACAATCGATGGACATCATGTCACACAACATGGATCCCCAGAGATCACATAAGAAACCGAGGCCAACAGAACCCAAGATGGAGAGATGAAGTGGACAGATTCGAGAAATACTGGCTCTGCAACGCCCATGATAGAGAGGTGTGGCGAATCCTGGGGAAGGTTTATGTCTAACGACGGACGTTAAAAGACTGATGATGATGATGATGATTCCACCAGGAACACTTTCTTTAAGTCCTCCCCACTAACATTTTTTTCTTGATTTTTGATACACAACATACAGAATAAGTGCCGAAACTTATCCGAATAAATTGCTGCATTGCAAAATTCAATCGTTGAATAGAACTTTTAAGCGTAAATACTACGAAAGATTTTTCCATTCATTCATAGCCCTGTGAATTGCCATCATTTTCTTGGACAGAAACCAACTCTCATCAAAAGTGAGCCGTTACAAATTCTCAAGTGATGAGGGACTGAAATGTACGCTTTGTACTTTCTAGGCACGCCCCTGAAATGAATATATTTGCATGTTTTCTATCAGAAAATAGATAAGCGTTAAATGACCAACTTTTTCAATTCATGTTGTATTCGTTATATCTGCTCACAGGCTAAATATACTATGGAAATTTTGGCATCTGCTCACTTCATGCAGATGCCCTTAGAACTTGCCGTGTTGTTACATTAGTAATCAATTGAGTGAACGAAAGTTTCGATGTATCTATTTGATAAATCTTACCAGTAATATCACAGCTTGTCTAAACATCTTGTATAATATACTATCATATAAAACAGGTCTGGATGGTTGCTCAATAGAAACCATCACGTGACCAATGAATTTTGGCATCATGTCGTGTTGGGGATGATCAATTAAAAATTGGGAAAAGGGGGTGATCAAAGAATAAGTTTCTTCTCTCGCCTTTTGTAATCACTAAAAAGTCCGAATTTTCAAAAACCAAGCGTAAATTCTTGACATAATAAGAAGTAAATGTTCAAATTTTCATCTCCATTGGCGCGGCCTGCATGTACGACACGTATATACTTATATACCCAGCAGCCAGACCTGCTCAAACACAGAAGAAACCTATGTTGACAGTTTTTGGTGACATTTTTGGTTTTCGGTTTCTAATTCGATGAAATAAAAACAATGACAGCGTTGCTGGGTCTGCTAGGATATTGAGAAAGGCGCTGGAGATTTGAGGTGAGGCCTTTCAATCTCCAACGTTAACCATAAGATCTGGGACGTAGCTGGAGATTTGGGGTCCAGTGGCCTTGGCATTTAGAGCAGTGGTTCACGAGCTGGTATTACAGGGGTTCACTTGGCAAATATTTCAAAAGCCTGACGTCCCTGGGCTTGTTTGGTATGCAGATCTTTGAAAGAACTGGGTCCATATGAAAATTCATTTAAACGGGATCTTTGCTAATGAAAAATCGATTCAGTGAGATTTAATGAAACCCTGCACGCTTATGAAGTTAGCAACGGATATAAAGCCGGAATTTTTAAAGGCAATGACGTCGATATTTGAGGACCCAGTAGTTAGAGATTTGGGTCCTTTTTGTCCCCTTCCTACATTTAGTGAGATTTGTTATTGTATAATGATAGTAGAAATGCAGTTGGCGAACTACTATTCATGAAGCTTCTTGTCCCTCTCCCATTGAGGACTCAGGGGCGTTTTTAAATCACCGCAGTTCTCCTTGAGGTATATTAGAAACCGTCAACCAAAACTGTCACAAGAACTGTCAACATAGGTTTCTTCAGTTTTAAAGTTGGTCTAGCTGGCTGGCTATATATCTATATATCTATCAAGTGTACAGGCCACGCCAATGGAGCAAGAGAACTGAAAATGTAAACGTTTACCCCTTATTTACTCCACCCCAAAATAGGCCTTTAGGAATGTATCAATTTGAATTGTAAGTTTATGCTGAAATGAACCCTTAGTTTGTGTCCAGCAGTATTCACACCTGTTTTTTGAAAATACGTTTTTTTAGCGATCACTGCCCAACAAAAGTCAAGAGAAGTAACATTCATTGATCACCTTTTTTTTTCTATTTTTTTCAATTGATCACATGCATGCTGCCAAAATACTATTGAGTGGCTGACCAGACTTGTATGTTTATTTCTATCTCTTGTCCGTTTTCCATTTCATGCGATTCGGGTTTTTTCTTCAGGTTGGTCAATAACTTCAGCTTTGTAATGTCTTACTTCCTGCATCAAAATAAACGATCTTTCAAGAGTTCCGTTTCATTCGTATTCAGTTGGCTGTAAAGTTCGCTTTCGTTAAAACCATTTCTACTTTGTCTGTATAGCTTAATTGTGTGTCAGCATCTCCATTTCTGAATTCTTTAACTAAGATTTTTTTTTAAATTATTTCTTCTATTACAACTATTTATATTTTGTGTACGGTTTCATATTTTGTTTATTTATCACACGATCGGATCGTGATATTTTTGTTCGCATTTCGATTTTGCTTTTCTTTGTAATTTCTTTCTTTGTTATTATACTCTTGTCTCCAATCCTCTTTTTGTATCTTCCCTGCATTGTATTTTTTGTATTTGTGCAAGCATTGTGTTCGTGTGAGAACCTTTTCTCTTACATATATTAAGTGATTCAGTTCAAAGGTGCTATCATTTTTTTAAATTGCCGTAGTCTCCTAACTTCCTTCGTTTCAGTTCTGCTTTTCCCTGTCCATATTCATCAGAGATGAAAGTAAATGTTTGTCTTCTTACACCATTTTCTCCCCGCTACCTTCCAATCCTTTGCTACTACTACTGCTGCTGCTGCTGCTGCTGCTTCTTCTTCTTCTTCTTCTTCTTCTTCTTCTTCTTCTTCTTCTTCTTCTTCTTCTTCTTCTTCTTCTTCTTCTTCTTCTTCTCATTATTATTATTATTATTATTATTATTATTATTATTATTATTATTATTATTATTATTATTATTATTATTATTATTATTATTATGTTTTTTTTCATTACAATCTGAATTGTTTTGTTTTTTTTTTACTTTTAAGTTACATGGTTAGCATGTGTCAAAGTCGATGTGCCTAAATAGTGTTCTGTCATAGCTGTTGGGGTTGGGTTCGATGGCAACAATTTGTCAAAAATCAACGTTGTTTTTTTTTTTCAAGTTTTAAAAAGCTCTTTATCGGTATCATTTTTTTAATGTCGGTGTTTGTTTTTTTTTAATCCGTTTTTTAAAAAGCCTTTCAAGAAAACCCAAGGTTGTAATTCAAATTCACTGATGTGACAAAAATTAGTTTTTAAAACAGTTGCAATTTTGTACAATAAATACGAGTTTGATGAAAATTTGTTGTATTGCAAATTGTTCCACTTTTCCAGCCAAATACTGAAAGACAGATAGCTTGAATAACATGTGTAAGATCTGACTTAAGGTTGGCCTATGCTCTATGCAAACACAAACAAAACCCAATAACTATCATCTGATGAATAAATAAACAATACTATGATATTATTACAAAATTATACATATTTTCATATTAGGCTCATTGGGACAAAAAGCAAAAGTTAATTGGTGACATTTATTGTTGCAATCGTCCTCGATTTATGTTGCGACAGTCCCCAGGGTTGGAATCAATTACAAGATTTGACTAACTTGCAGACGGATGTAAGTTTAATCTATAAAGATTTGATTGGTCTCGTCCAAATAGACTGTGAGTAACTGAGAGGAATGCAAAAAGTGTTGTAGCTGTCCCAAGTCTCCCCTATATTAAATTCGGGTCCATGTATTTTAAATGAAACTATTTATGACTTGAACAGAAAATACTTCGGTGCTTTCGGTGCTTTTGATCACTTATTACTTTTGTAACCTTGTAAACAATTTCATACTATGTACGTGGGACATCTCCAGAAACCTTTTAACGTCGATTTCCGTTCATCATGAGATGCTCTTACATTCCATTTCATGTGTTGGCATCAGGAATCATCACAGCCTTGCTCAGGGCCACGTGTGCGCTAAACTTTCTACTGAAAACACCAACCTCCTCATATTTCAAGAACGTTTCACCATAGAATAACGGAACGGTGTCTAGCAAGTAAAACTCGTTTACAGTTAATACTGTAGTGAGGACGAGCCTCCCTCGTTGTCCCATATTTGTGGTCTAGTATTTGCTAGCAACGTTTGGTAATTCTAGATTAAAATTGAATTAAAATGGCTGTTTGAATATTAACGTAGGTAAGAAGAAGATTTAGTGTTACTAGTATTAGAAGGGAGTTGCCTGGTAAAAAATATCAATTGTAACTTTTTAAAAATTTGTTTTAGTCAGTCTGACTCTTCTTATATCATAGTTTTAAAAAAAACAACAAATAACAAAGATCTCACTTTTCAGGCTGTCTTGTCACGGCATTTAATATTTTTTTAGAAATGTTGTGACCATTTTATATTCCTACCTATGTCTCTCTCTCTTTAGCCCCTCTTGATTACTTACTCTTTCCAATCCTACATTTGGCATTTTGAAATGCCAAGTTTTTGTATAAAAATTCGCTTTACTAACTTATATCTTACCGGAGGATTTTTAATATCATTTGAAATACCAATCAACGCAATCTCACGCCGTCGTGTTTAGCAGAGCTAATCTTGCAGACTATTATATATATTATATATATATATTATAACGGAAATGAGTTCGATTCTTGGCCTTTCGCTAGTCTCAGATAAAGCTTACTTAGCCCTTTGGTACCTTGTCGCATACTAGCAGATAACGAGTTGGTCTTATAAACTTTATTATTGGCGTCCCTCGTTATAATACATGTTGGGCTCTGAGAAAGCTCTTTAGGAACTGCATTTATATCTACGAATCCATCATCCACCCTAGTTATATGACGAATTACAACGGGGAGACTTCTACTGTAGTGATTTCAATCCTCACTTTACATACAGGGCCTTGCACTTGACTCAGCTAAGCTTATTAAATATCTTTGGCACCTTGCCGTCGTGAAGTGGGTAGCAAGTTAGTCTAGCAGACCATTACTACTGTAGGGAATTCGATCTCAATTGATGTCCTACTATTGTGGCCTTGTACGAGACTAATCTGAGTGATACCTCAAATTTCAAAACTGGATACCCCTTTCACATTGATAATGTATGATCACTTGACCTAACTGAAGAGTTGATGACAGAAAAGGTGTGATGGTGATCCTTGCAGAGATGCTTTGTGCTAGACTCTGCTAATCTTAGTAAATGTTTAGAATGGAGCTGCTGCCTTGGCATTCGTAGTCTCCTTCGATAAGAATAAAGCAGTAAGAGAATGGCCATTTTCAATCGGCCTTTTTGAATGTCTATCGGTGGCTAGATTTGTTCATGAAATGGCTAAAATTGAGATGATTTAATTTCCAGACAACTGTACACGCTCCTAAAACTCATAGAAAGTCTCCCAAAAGTATAGATATACAACTTATTGATCAGATAATCATGTTCAAATAACATTATTCTCGGTCTGAAGATCTAGACGTTCAAAAAACGTTATTGCCGATCTAAAGGCACCGTTCTTTATACTTACATCGAAATATTTTAGAGCTTTTACATTAGTTGCTGAGTGTATAGAGAGACCTGGAAATAAAATCTACCGAACTGTAGACATCTTTTTGAAAATGTAATCATTTCTGGCCCTTTATAATGGTTTATTAGAATGGCTGTTTTTTTAGTGCGTTATTACAAAGATTGCCTTTTCTTCTTTCTTCCATCATGATAACACAAAAAGTACTTTTGTAAGAACACTTTTTCTTTTTTTTTTAATCTACTGTTCACGTTAAGTCAGTATTAGCTTCGTTTTGTGATGATAAAAGTACCGTCTACACCAAGACGAAAATGCTCTGAAATTTCTTGCTAAGCCCAGCAGTAAAATACTCTCCCCATTGAAGCATATTTTGAATAGTATGCAAAATGAACTGAAAGCCAACTTACATTCTCACTGAAAGCTATGGAATGAGTAATGCTAGGGATAACTCAGAGAGATAGAAAGAGATCGATATGATTCAGAGGTAGGACAAGTTGAGAATATCATAAAAATAATTAAGCGACAAAAATGGGATAGGGCTGGACACTTAGCAAAAGAAATGACAATAGATGGATCAAAAGACTCACTGATCAGTGACCAAATGACAGTAAAAGCAGCAGGAAAAGACCAGACCTCGAGATGGAGAGATGAGATAAAAAGGTTTTATAGAGATTGGCGCTATCGCTGTCGTCATGCAAGGAAATGGGAAGGGCCTTAGTCCTGCAGTGGACATAACAGATGATGATGATGATGATGATGATGATGATGATGATGATGATGATGATGATGATGATGATTCTTTAGAAAAAAATAATCTAAGATCAAGGGTCTCCAAACTATAGTTGCAGGCCAAATCCCAGCCACCACAAGATTTAACCTACTCACAGCAACTTGAAATATTTGTCAATAATAAAACTAATTATTTCCCTTCGTTGTTGCCCAACCGTGCGGTCGGAGAGTTGACACGTGCGATTCGTGTCAGCCACGCTTCCTCTCATATGACCAGAGTGTTGTCGTCTGGCGAACCTGCATGTCCAGTCACGTGCGTCACATGTTTGTGACATGTCTGAGAATATCTATTTTGTTTGCACAAATTTTCATCATTTTCTTCGGTTACGTAAGATAGTTTCCGCTCCGCTTTAGTTATTGCAATTACTGTAAATGTAAATGGAAACCGTCAACCAAAATTACCATCACAGGTTTCTTCAGTTTTTGAGCTTGTCTGGCTGGGTCTGTATGTATGAACAACGCGTACATGGTACTCAGGGCTGGAAAAATTGGAACATTTACTCTTTATCATGTCTAAAAAAAACTGTCTTTTTTCTCAAATTTCACCCGTAAATAGTTTTTTTTAGTGACGGGGGGGGGGATTCAGTTTGCAATGTAAATTTATGCTGATATATTGATCCCTTAGTTTCACATTTTTTTCTGAAAATTCTGACTTTTTCTTGTGATCACTGCCCAACAAAAAGCAGAAGACGTAAATAATTAATTGATCATCCAATTTTTTAATTGGTCACCCCTAACGCAACATGCTGCCAAAAGACGTTGATCACGTGACTGTTTTTTTCGAGTGCAAAGCTAGACCTGTTTTTCTTTTTGTATTCAAGTTCAGGTCTCTGATGCACGTAGAAATTTTTATGTCAAAGTTTGTTCCATTTTTAATTCTAATCTTTCCATTTTGGGGATATGCGAGGTCTGTCCCGAAAATATTTAGCCATTTAATATCAACAAAAAAAAATAGCCGACCTAGGGCAATTGTGCGTTGCACGTAACGAAATTGTTGCAGTTTCATTGTAATACAAAGTACATCAGCACTATGATATCAAACATCCACAGGAATATGCAGGTTGTTTTCTCATCAAACTTTTTTTTACGCAAAAAAGAACTGAAAATGAAGCTTTAACCAAGCCCAGTCACAACTGATTGGCAAAAAGAGGAACGCCATTCAGCCACGGAAATCTCACCGGTTAGTCACTCAATAGAAAACTTCGCGTGACCAACATAGGGGTGATCAATTAAAAAATTGGAAAAGAGGGTTGATCAATGTATATCCCTCCTTTCACCTTTTATTGGATCACTAAAAAGTCAAACTTTTCAAAAACAAGCATGGAGGCTCCCGGACAAAAACTAAGGGACTAAGTCAGCAAAGACGTTGTAAATTGACCCCAACCAAAAAAAAAAACCCTAATCGGGGACTACATCGGTGTGACCTGCACACATACCACATACTTACATGCATAAATAGTTAGCCAGCCAGGTAGAATCACATGAAAACTAAGGAAACCCATGTTGACAGTTTTGGTTCTCAGTTCTTAACATGTTGAAAACAGAGGGAGTTATGCCCAGAAAGGGCAAATCTGTCAAGAATCGCCAGTGTAGTTTTACTTATAAAATTGATGATACGCAAAGCAATGTATTCCATCGAATTGCAAACGAAGCAAGAAATTTTCAGATGTATTTTCTGGCACTCGATGAACTGACTGACGTGTGTGATACATCACAATTCTGAACGACCGTGAATTCAATGTTTGAAAAAAATTAGTATCAGTGCGTGGCATGAAGAGTACAATAACTAGATAAAACATCTTCAAATTATTCCCCAAAATCTGTTCTAGAATATAGCATTGTGTGGAATAAACTGAAACGGGTGACATATAGCAAAGAACATATCATGGATGAAAAAAAGTCTGGTGGGACAAATTATAAAAAAAACTTGTGAGGTTACTATATTCTCAAAACTTATGTTTCTGCATAGAATTATCCATCAACAAGATCGTGCAGAAAATATGCAAACATGGCTTCTGTTCTGAAAGCAGCTGTTTCAACAGTGAAAATTTCTTTCAATTTCGTAGGTCTATTAGTTGCCAGTTTTGTGATTTTCTTCGGAAAAATGATTTTGAGTTCTGTGATTTGGCTTATTATCCTACAGTTCGGTGGCTTCCTTGTGGAAAGGTCCTACCACGGTTCTATCAGCCCAGAAAGGAAATTGACTCATTTTTCACAGAGACGAATCAACGCGAACTACTTTTATCAAACACCAAGTGGCTTTGGAAATTGGCATCTTTTCCCAGACGTGACAGGTCACCAAATGGATCAATTGAATTTGGACTTGCAAAGTGAAACAGATTTGATTTATGATCTATTCGTGCATGACAAGGCGTTCAGGACGAAACTGATGCGATTCAAAGGACAGATAAAAGTTCATAACCTGGTTTATCTCCAATATTGTGAAAAATTCCATGAAGAAAAGTGAAGCAGAATTCCTCTCTCCATTTACAACAGAAATCATTAGGGGCTTATAAACACTATTTCAGGGACGATTTCCTGAATCTTGATTGAAAAGCAGGTGAAATAAAACTGTTTCAAGATCTGTTTGATTGCAATATCGAAAGACTCTCAAGTCAGTTTCAAATGGAAATTATTTATCCCCATTCTGATGGAAAACTGAAAGACAAGAGAGAGAAGAAGGAATTCTGATCCAATTTTATTAATCTTCCAATCGATTTACTTATGGATTTACATCATTTTTTTTTACAGCGTACCTGTATGAACAAATACTTTCAAAAATATCATGTCCAATTAATGGACAGATTTGTCTGATCGGCATTTGAAGTCCATTCTAATAATTGGCTCTTCAAACCTGAAACCACAATCCTGCAATAAAGATATCCCTTGATTAGTTCGGTTAATTAGATCCTAAATTTTCCATAATGTTCAAAACTGCACCGTTAAAGATTTTATAATTTAATGTGTTTCTTTTACAGCCTATACTTTGTTATGTTAATATGCAGGTAAACTTCAAGGTATTGCTATATTTTGAATTTGGATCCAATTTCACCATTCCCATTAATCTTGAACAAAACTTCACGATGTCTCATTGAAGACTTCAATCGCCAGAATTGTGTAGAAATTTGCTGGCTGATTTTTTCTCTTTGATCTTTATCAATGGCTCAAGTTTATTTTGAATTTATTTGTTTTATTGAGGTTCTTTCTGAGGATCCGTTTATTTTTCTTGTGTGCCACATAATTAGGCAAATTCCCATTTGAATAAATAAAATGAATAACAAATGAGCAGCTTTCTCGTCTCATATATAGTTTATCAATTGACTATTTTGTCAGAACCTTTGCTAATGTTTGGTGTTCTTACTCATTATATTATAATATATGATTCATCATTCCTCTGTGTAAGCACTGTACTGTTCCTTTATTCTTTGTCATTTGCTGATTACGAAAAAGAAGATCCAAAAAAGATTATTCATTCATTTGAATTTTATTCGTTTATTCATGAAACTGTTGCCCCCTTCCCTTGTGAAAATATGTAAAATCTTCGCATTGTGAGGTTTTAAGACCGCTGATCTAGATGCTTAGCCAATTTTTGTATCAGTTAAATTTCACCCGGTGGTCGGCTACAGCAGCGAAATCCACAATCTGAAATATTTCTCCTAGTTTTTATTACTTACATTTGGCTTTCAGGTCTGGATTGGTAGATCTGTTTGAACGTTAAGGTTCCAAAAGATGTGCTTTTTATTCTCAGGAAGTTCCGAATGAATTTCGAAAGAAATTTGTGGACGAGTGGACAATGGATTACGGAAGAAGTGCTTAATTTTTGGAGCGGATCAATACAAAATTACCCCCCCACACACACACACATTGTAGCTATCTGTCCACACCATGCAATATCTTCAAAATGTCTTAGTCAGTCTACGCGATATTTCCAAAAGTTGCCAATGAAATCCAATTAATATTTTGGGGAGAATGAGAAATATGCTACAAAAGAAATCAGAAAAGTTTGGAGCAAATCCATCGACTATTATCTTCCCTATGTCATAGCTATGATTCTAACGAGGTGTTTTATTTTAAAACAAGTTTTTATCACATTTGATAGCAAATAGCTCAAAAGGCTCTAATATGGTTCTTTTGCAAGCTTTACTCAGCATGGAACTTCCTTTCCAACAATATATAATATTCTCGTATTTGGTGAGATTTTTTTTCTGTCTAGCGAACCACGGTGAAAGTCCTTAATTGTGGAAAATGGCTTGAATTTTCTTGCAACTGATCTGGAATGTCCACCCAAGTTATTTTTATTCACTGAATGTTCCTATGGCGTGTCCATTTGGTTTCATTAGTCAACTCAAAAGTTCGTACAGCGCCAGGACTAAGATAATTGATAACAAATATAATGGATTGTTTAGATGTTCTAGTTTTAAAAAAAAATATTGTACAACACAAATGTGACACAGAAGGAACTGAAGCATTCAATCGCGAATTTTCACGCTTGATGGCCATGACATAAGCAGCTTGGGAAAGAAAACACATTCATATACACACACATTAACACACACACACATATAAAAAAACATGAATGATTATGAATTTCAGATGATCATGAAAAAATACACTTTAAGTGACATTTCTTAGTAATGGCGGACGATCGTTGAATAACCAAGAGCTTTAAAATTTATCAACTTTTGAACATTTTTACGGTCCTGTTGATAAAATTATTTTACACAAACAAGGAAAATTAAATAAAATTTTGAATATATATACACACACACACACATACATATATATATATATATATATATATAGAGAGAGAGAGAGAGAGAAACACGAAGATATGTGGATCAACAAACTTAAAACCCTAAATAACAATGGATTAAACACTAAACTGAACAACCCTCATCACACAGAACCCTAAAATACAAAACTCCTACCATTAATATCCTCACATCCACATCTAAGACACATTCAATTATGGAAGCTTCAAAGTCACCCAGACCCATAGGAAAAATTTCACCTTAGCCAGTTATAACCCCTGTCCAAACCATAGCCAACACATTTTCAATAACTTATAAGGTTGATACCTATGTAGCTCCTTGACCTCACCACCCCTCCTTCTACACTACCCCTAGCATACGAAAAAATCCAACTCCACATCACTCCCCAAGACCAACTGCTACTGCTTAACCAAAGACCTGATACCTTACTGGACATTCTCCCACTCAGCAGGAGGCCTCCAGCAGCCCTGACAACACAATTTACCCACAATGCATAGCTCCTGATAGTGGACTCTGGTTTCACATAGGAAATTTTAATACACACTCACACAGCACACACCACTGATGATGGGAAGAATCCCGAAACATGTCTGGACAATTTACATCTAAGGATTAATAAACCTTACCTCCAAAAACCTCACTCCCGAGTCTGTCTCACTCTCTACAGTACATATTATATATATATATGTATCACTGAATGATACACACATACACAACACACGCTACGAAAAATGAGAATGCCTCCCGGAACATATTTAGCTCACCAATTAATACATTTATGGATTAACTAATTAATCAACTAAGTTTCCATACACTCTTACTCCTAAGTCTGTCTCACTTCCCATTGTTCATATATATATATATATATATATATATATGTAGAGGGAGAGAGAGAAACAGCTTATCAAAGTAAGGATCGCACCCCTTCAGGTTGTTCGAAAATACCAAAATTGACCTGACCTTGAATTGAACTCAGGGGGGGGGCATCAGCACTGCCTATCCTATGTTCATCATGGGGTGAAATTACCCTTATATATAAATTTAGAACCTATTAGGTGCAGTCGTCTCCCTTAGATATGGAATTTGATTTTACTCCACTAAAATTCAACAGACCTTAAATTGACTTTAAAGGTCACCAGAAGTTAGCACCACCTATTCTGTATTGATTCTGGTACCAGGTTATCCCTGTGCACAAATTTGCAACTTTCAAGATGCAGCCGTCTCCGTCAGATTTGAAAATGCCAAAATAACCCGACCCTAAGCTGACCTTTAACATTCTCCAACAGTCTCTTTGTAGGAACAAACAAAGAAACATTCGTCTTTTTTATCGTATTAGATATAAATATAAATACAATGGCAAACATCTTCAACAAGAGAAACGGATCAATGGTAGAACGTTAAACTAGCGGCAACAAGGTGATTAAATCATAAGCCCAGTGGTTCCTAATCTGGGAGTCGCAGACCCCTGATGTCGGTCAATTGATAGTTGAGGGTCTACAGTTTAAATTTTGAATTAATGATCATATTTATTGTACACAGATATGTACCATGTATTACGATTCGATTGAATGTCACCTAGTTAAAGTATAGTGTAAAGTTGCTTATCATCGTAGTTCATTTATTACTGTCTAAAACTCGAATAACAAGAATAAGGGCTCACCAGGATATTTCCTTGATGGGGTCCTCGGTTTATCGAAGTTTTGAAACCACTGCTCTAAGCCCAATTGTGCAGCCAGTAACACATACGTACTTACTTACTTAGCCATAGCCATAATCACTTAAAAACTGGAGAAACGTAAGTTAACTATGTTGGCAGTTTGGGTTGACGGTTCCTAATAAAGTCCATAAAAAATTGATTAATAGCATTCCTCTCAAGATAGTCATCACTCTACGACAGTTAGGTATCCTTGGGAACCTGTCCTTCCGTGACAGTGCCTTACCGATTAGGCTTCGATAAAAAGCAACAGATTGAAGATTAATGAAATACTAGGCAAAAATTAATGATAATCATCAGTATATTACTAGAGATTGTCATAATGAAATACAGGTTGACAACCTCTTATTCAAAACTCTGAAAACTGAAACGTTCCAAAATCCGAAACTTTTTTAAAGTCAGCATGACGTCACAAGTGGAAAATTCTACACTAGATCTTACTGTAACATGATTCAAAGACGAAAAACACGATCGATTTCCGAAGCAATTATCTCATTCTTACGAGAGTAGAAGCTTGGTTATCTTTGTTTAACTCTTTAGAAACGTAAATTTTCACTTACATCGCATACGATTAAAAACAAAACAAGTTCCGGTTAAAATAAATTATTGTCAGCGCCAGACTAACATGCATTGATCACTGTATTCTTTGGATTATTCTGTCATCTTTAAAAAGACATAGTTGAAAATGTCAATCAAGGCTGTAGATACACCTATGAGCAACAGCTAAAGAAAAAGAGAAAGCATTTAAGTTTATCTCATTATTCATTAGTGTAGGTCAATTCTGAGACCGTGGTCTTGGACAAGACTAGATAGTTGGGACTTGATTTATCGAAAACTGACTCCAAGTATTTCATTCTTAACTCTTACCGTCATTTGCGGAAACGACTTTAAAGAGTGAAATATTTGAGACTTACCTCTCAAATGATGGTAAAAGCTGGGGATCCAAGTTTCGGAGTCAGTTCTTATCGTATTAAAGTCCATCTCTCTCGACTTGTCCAAAGATGATGCTTTTTTAAGTAAAAAATTAACCTATTTCCGAAATTCGAAAAATTCCGAAATCTCAAACACTGACCCAAGGAATCTCAGGTTTTTATTGTTTCGTTATTTTGAAAAAAAGAATTGAGCGTCCATGCTGAGAAAAAATACATACACATGATCAATGGAAGTACAGTAATTGGCGGCATATAATCCCCACTTAGAGCAGATGGGTGGTTTTAACAGAGATGTGATTAATTGTAGACCAGATGCCAATTTTGTGGGAGGAGCACTGGTAAATGCACAAACAGATTACTATGATAAGGAAGATGTATCAACTGACATAGTACAAATTGAAGAACTTAATTATTACACAGGATGTTCATAAAGTTGAACAACCGTAGCCACCAAAGGTGGCTAAGGGTTCTATCATATTTTTTTTATATATACGTGTGTTTGTTTATGTGTTTGTGCGTTTGTATGTTCCATTGATCCCGACCTCATCGTTTTGATACGGACTTGAAAATTGGCATCAGTACTTCACAAAATCCTTTCTAAAAATGTTTTGTTTTTGTTTTTGTTTTTTTAAGTTTTTCTTACCTTCCGGGTCAGTGGGCTTATTTTGACGGGTTTATTGATAATAAATAGATTCTTCAGAATCTATGTTTCTAGATGTTTTCTACTTTATTTCAGAGGTTTTCCACTGAAAAGATCCAGTCAAGTCTTATTCTAATCATATTCATTCTTTTTTTTCTCTAATTCTCTTCATATCTATGTTTTTAAAATTTGACGCTACGGTTGATCATTATAGCACAGTCTAGGCAAAAATAGGTTGGAATTATTGAGGGAAATATAAGATGAATAATTAGCTTATCATTACACCTGTAGTCTGTTGCCGGCTTCCTGGATTTGGAAAGATGTGCATTTTATTTGACTTGGGCAATTTCAAAGAGGAAAGGAAAGCTTCGTGATCTCAATAGCGAAAGTGCCCAGCTTTAAAATGTCTAAAATTAATACAATCCTACGAGTCCAGAATACTTTGTATGAATTGCTTTATAAAGATACTGACGTCATCAGTAGGTCCAGGACGTTTATTCTATCAGAATAACCATTTCAAAGCAATCAAGAAAACAGGATTGGTTATTCACTCAATAGAAACTGTCAAGTGACCAACGTCTTTTAACTTGCCGTGCTGGGGGTGATCAACTAAAAAAATGGAAAACAGAGTGATCAATAAAATCTCTCCAGTTGCCTTTTGTTCGTAAGTGAAAACAAGTCTTTTTTTTCAAGAACAAGCGTGAATGCTGCCTGACACAAACTAAGGGACCAGTTTAGTATAAATTCACATTGGAAATCAACCCCTATCCACTTGAAGCCTATTTAGAGGATATTGAAAAAAAGAAAAAGAAAACGTTTTTTTTGTAATTTTTTGATCATTTTTTTTAATAAGGAGTTAATGTTCAAAGTTTTAGCCCTCTAGCGCTATCGGTGCGGTTTGTTTTTGTGATACATACATACATACATACATACATACATACATACATAGCCAGCCAGACCAATATGAAAACTAAAGAATCCTATGACAGTTTTGGTTGACAGTATAAATATATGAAAGTCAATTGAATACAAAGTTGGAAACTGGTCTTCGCTGGAAACGTTCGCACAAACCCAAGATATATTATTAGGAAGTCATTATCATTAGTCCATAAGTTGCTCAAACTAATATTTTTGTTATCGTTGGGTTTATCCCTACGTTTCGATCGATGCATATTTCTACCATCCTAAGACGTATAATTCATCCAATAGGAGATAGTTCCTTCTATCGCAAGCAGAGTTCATCTTTTCTGGGGAAAAACCTTTTTTCCACGATACTATACTAATTTACTAATTATTTTACGTGAATTCTTTGTGATCAGAAAAATCTTTTTTGAATATCAGTTGCATCATTTATTCCCATCAATACCTTTTCTGAAGGGCATTAATGCAAAGCCAGCGCAGATTCTCGCAGTCAGAGTTTGAAACCTGCACACCGATTCCATTATTGGCATCTTATGCAAATTGCAAACATTTACTCCCTTCTGTATTCGTAACTTACAAAGTGGACAGCTAGATGGTGCTACCAGCAGCACCTCTTGATGAACGCTAAGTTTGAAAACATCTTCCTCAGCGAGACACTAAAGCGACGAAACATCTTAAAACAGGGGTCGGTGAACTACGGCATGCGGGTCAAATTCAGCCCACGTCCTCATTTCATCCGGCTCAAGTCCTCATTTCATACAACCCGCCGACTCTATTAAATATGTGACGTTGCATACAAAAAATTCTTTGTTTTCCTCAAGTAGCTTTGTCTAGCGAACAATAACATCCAGTATAGAAAAAAGAACAAATGTCTCATTTTTGCACTGGCTTCAAATGGATCAATGTTCTATAGTTAATAACATCTTGAAAATATGCAAGCTGTTTCCATAGCCTTGTATGATCAATGTTTCCTTTTTTATTTGCCTTGGCCCAAAAGACATGAAAATATTTTTAATCCGGTCCGTCATCAAAAATGCATTGCCGACTCCTGTTTACTAACATCGTCTGGCCATTTTTCGGCCGCTTCGCTGAAAGAGCCCTCCAACCTGGAGCGACATGGAATACAACAAGTTGACGAATACTCTGCGGACAGAATTTCCATTTTCCTCAAGCCGGCAAAATACTGCTGCTTTCAACAAGCATTTCAGACACCATTCTCCAATCAAATATTTGCGTGTAGAAAAACCTTTGCAAGCGAAGTCTTTAACTCTTATATGGACTAAAAAATTATTATTATTATTATTATTATTATTATTATTATTATTATTAGTTTCACACCAGTTGCCTGGTGATTACCACTGGAGAATGAGTGACAGCAAGTCTCTTCAAGTCGCCAGCTCTTCTCTCCACTCTCTCATAGCCAACAGCAGTACTGTGGTTTACAGTTTCAGGCCAGTTGCCGCTGAAGGCTGAGTGACAGTAAGTCCCCTTGGGTCTTCAGCCCTCCTCTCATCTCATCTCTCTCATCTTTCAGGGTTAGTACTTTCACCATCATTAGGGTGTATTTTTTGTGGGTTTTTTTTTTCTTCGTCCTCTGTTAGGCCACTGCTAACAGCTGGGGTCGTAGATTTCATAATTCTCTCACTTTCCTCAGGATTCGTGCAGTCCTAACAGTGCTGTGGTCTGTACAGTCTCAATCCTTCCTTTATGCCGAGTCCCTCCGATCTCGCTTTCAGTGCCTTTGGTACAGTTCAGAGTGCACCTATTATTACTGGCACTACCCTGAATTTCATGTTCTACACATTCTTCAGCTCTCTTGCCAGATCCTGGTATTTTTCCTTTTTTTCACTCTCTTTCCTCTTCACTCTATGGTCTGCAGGTACAGCCACGTCTATTATTTGGCAATGTAAAAAGTTTCGAAAGCTCAAACCAAGACTCTCAGTTATTTAAATATCCATATATTGTCGAAACTTCTAAATTTATTTTCTGGCTAAAGACTAATAGACAAAACTTGTGCGTTTAATAACTACTGTATTAATCATGTTCTCGGTAATTTTCTAGCGGGGCAACTATAATGCTGTCAAAATGATAATCATCAGCAGCCTTTTAGAGTCATTCGTTGGACAAAAAACCTCCCCAAGATTCGCTAGACCTCTCTATCATCAGAGTCGTGAAGCCAATAAATTCTGAACGTGTCTATTCCGTCTCGCCATCTTATATTTTGTCGTTCATTTTGCATATAATCTCCCAGTATCCATGTTGTGAGTCATGATGTCCATCGGATGTCTGACCTACTCGCTACATGGCCAGCCCATTGCCAGTTTTCTAATTTATTTTCTTATATCTTTTATTATTTTCTCTAATATACTGTGCTGTTTTTTGGTTTCTCCATGTGATGTTAAGCATGAGTCTCTTCTGTGCACGTTGCATGGTTCTCAGTTTGAGTGTCAATCTTTTGGTAAAATAGCATGTTTCAATTCCATGAGGAATCCATCAGGAGCATGCTTTGATTGTATACCCTTCTTTTTTTAGGGTTAATGGGATTTCCTTGTTCTTGAAGATTGAGCTAGCATTATCGAAAGCTTGCCAACTTAGAGTGATTCCTTGCCTGGTTTCTCCTTTGGAGGATTTCATGGCGATTCGTTGTTCTGGGTAGATGTAGTGGTCTACTTTCTTCAGTGTTGCGTTTTCGATTTTGATTATGGTGTCTTTGTCACCAACAGGTAGGCTCCCATCAATTGTCATTAAATAATCATAGAAATGTTAAGTTCAACAGATAGATAGTCTTGGAATTTTTTCCCAAGCAAATGGTTGATAAATCTACAAACCCTGAGAAGATTAAATTTTCTTCTTTTAAGCGTGATTTCCAGTTCTATATGGTGATTTATATCACGAATGTACTCTTAGCTTTGGATGCATAAAAACACAAAAAGCATCTATAAAAAGCAATGGACAATAAATGCTTTTTAATACAATCGAGGGAAGGTGATCCTGATTGTAAATATTAAAGTTCCACACCTTCGCTCATTCAATGTTAAAAACGGTGAACAAATAAAGGAATTAATGAAAAGTCTTACAGTGGTACAGAATTTGAAAAAAAAACTCTGGTAATTACAGAATTTTTCAAAGTTGTTCAAGTTATTTCCCATTTTCTAATCATTTCTTGACGGGTCATCCTCTAATGAGAGTATCAGTGGAAAGGAGCTTTTGAGGATTTGTTTAAAGAAATAAAATAAATTTTTGTTGTTCTCTTCCATGTTTGACTATGGATCCATTAATCAAAGATTTTGTATCACTGAAAGACTGTTCATTATTTCGATATATTTCTTTTTGCAACATCCCATGAGCAAGGGTGTGAAAATTTACAATTTGCAATTAGGACCACCTCCCCTACACTGTTCAAAAGGGGCTTTTACAGTACGTTACTCTTTACAGACACTGAAATATTTTTGCGTTCTTGTGCATCCGTAGCCCAGAGCGCACCCGTGATACAAACCATCCTACGCCACCGATAATAACATTTAAAACAATTATGATTACGAAGCACAATACAAAGATCAAGGAGACGTCACGTGATCCATGATTAATTTAGCATTCGCCATTACTATAATCATGCACATTCACTTCTCTCTTTCTTCTTCTTTGTTGAGTATATTGAATGAAGTTTGAAATCCAATGCATTTATTTATTTTATTAGGTGTATTCTAAATTATTATATTTTGCTACTAATTACTACCATCTCAATTTTTCTGGTCTAGTTCCTGTAGCTCAGTGATAAGAGCAGTCAGGCGTCAAACCTAGCCTCCTTCCGCCCCGAGTGCGAAGAGTCGTGTGTTCGATTCTTGCTGGGAACTTGTTCTGATTGGTGCATTGGATTCACTCACTCACTGCCGAGGGGAAACCGGGTGTAGTTTCGATAAAAAGCAACGAAAATTGAGATGATGACAAACAATACCAAATAATTAATAGTAATGAAGTATTATGCCAAGTTTAAACTTATATATATATATATATATATATATATATATATATATATATATATATATATATATATATATATATATATATATATATATATTCCTCTCCTTCTAGAGTAGGAAGTAGAGTTAAGAGAGAGGAGTTCTTAGATTTTCTCCCACGGTGATCTTGTTACATCTTCATTTTACATTAGTTCTAAGCTTAAACTACTTCGACTGTTGCACTGAAATAGAGACGTCTAAATTATTTCCTTTTCAGAACTTTCCACAAAATTACAGAAGTCTTACTAACTTCATTGTGGTAATTGCTCAAGTCATAATTAATAATCAATAAAATTTTAACCATTTTCCTTGATGCTAACCGCTTGGTCACCAGCACCTAATTTTTAAAGAAATAAATAGATATTTGGATACAATGCATAGACGCCTACAATTAGGGCGCTTCCGGCTCATACGGTGTTGCGTAAAAAGATGTCCATATTAGCAGTTTGGCCGGAAATAATGGTTTTGGCCCTAAATTGATCTTTGATGACCCATAGTGATCTCAGGCGTAAACACCACTGAACCTATATTGATCCCTTAAACAAGTTTCCGTTGAATACTAATTTTTAACCGCCAGGGTCCAGCCGTTTGACTGGCCATTAGACGTATACAACCAACAAGCAAACAATCACCAGCGTTATATTAATTGATATGAGATGTCAATGATAAATGAATTAACGACCAAATAGACAAATTAACTGTATTCGACGGCATATGATCCCCTTTTCTCGAAAGGTGAACATACCCTAAATTGGTCTGAACTTGAGGCGAGTAGTAAAAAATTAGTGATGGAAGACAAGAATTCAGGGAAGTGCATTTTTTGCCTATTATTTCCCTTAATTCATCTGGAGATCTTACATGTCATCGAATATGGTGACACTTTGGGATAAAAAGTTGATGAGAATAGAATTTCATAAATGTGAAAATAAAAGTTTCACGGTGAGATAAAATCACATGACCAACATCTTCTGATGATAGGTTGTGTTGGGGGTAATCAATTAAAGAAATGGAAAAAGTGCTGATCAAAGTATAAGTTACTTTCTATCTGTTTGTTGAGCAGTGATCACTAAAAACAGCCTTAATTTAAAAAAAAAAGGGTGAATGCTACCAGACACAGATTAAGGGTCTAATTTAGCACAAATTTGCATTCTCAATTGACCCCCCCCTCTCTAAAACCCTGTTTAGGAAGGGAATTTTGTAAAGAGAAAAAAAAACGTTTTTCCTAGGCTCAATAAGAAGTAAATGATTAAATTTTCAGTTCTCATGCTCCATTGGTGCTGCCTCTACACATGATAGATACATACATAGTCAGCCAGCCATAACGACTTAAAAACTGAAGAAACTTATTTTGACAATTTTGACGATAGATTAGGTTGACAGTTTCTAATTTCAAAGGATGGTGGAAATGGAGAGATGACAGCGCACAATTGAAGTAGATTGTCAGGATTAACAGGGAGGATTGAGAAAGCGAAAGTGAAACTAGACGAGAGTGGGCGTGTGAGGAGAAGAAAACAAATTGGAAAGAGAGCTACCGTCGAACTCTGTACATCAATAAGAGCAGGAACAGGGAGGGGGGCTAGTAGAATGCATAGATCTATAAAATTGCAAAATCAAGAGGAAGAGGGGGAAGAGGATGAGGAGGAGGAGAAAGTGGAGAGGGAAAGAGAGAGGAGGTTGTGAACGGAACGGGAACAGGAAAAACTGCTCATTAGAGGTAGCGGCAGGAGAAGTTGAAGAGAAATAGAAAGAGAGTGTTCAAGAGTGGGAGTAGACAAATAAATGAGGGGAGGGTGAGGTGCGGCAAGAGCAGAGAACAGAACGAAGCCGGTGCGAGTGAGTGAGCGAGCGATTTTTCCTCACTCGCCGGGGCACCACGGATTTTTTATCGATTGAAAATATTAAGTAAAGCAAACCTTCGTACGAAACGAAACCAAACGCTTCTAAAGCGCCACTGTTCTCAAACGAACGGATGAGAGCTGTTTCCTACATTATTTATGTGACATCATTTTAATTTAATTTATTTTCTTTCCTAATGCCCGTGTAAACACCATACACACCTAAAAGAGGAGCTACCTACCTTCACAAAAGCAACGGTCAACAATCTCAAAATAAGAACGCACACCACCTTACCAAGCTGTTGGATTGGATTATTAACAACATTATCATACATTCTACAACTGTGAATCAGTGCTTATATGTATATACATAATTATATAAGTGGGTTTGTACGATATTAAACATACGCCACAATTGTTGCTGGTGTTTCATGTGTTTATTATTATAATATTCAAGTATCTTCTATAAACCAGTGAAAATGCAATATGGGATTATAACAGCAGAATCGTAAGGATATAAAAAAGGGCCAATTACTCTCTTGGCTTCCTGCTTTACTTGGATATTCTTCTGATTGAGAAAAAAAAGATAACAACTGCTCTTGTATTGCCACAGCTGCCCGATCATACAATATCGAGGATTTTACCCCCATTTTGTGTCTGGTCCATTAAAACTGCCACCACGACCACCACTGTGATTAATATAAGTTAGGAGAGAAAAGGAAAAAAGAAAGAAAGAAAAAGAGAAAGGAAGAGAGAGAGAGAGGGATCGAGAGAGTGAAAAGGTGGTTATTATTTATTCGTGAGTTGTCATCCGTGGTGTTAATTTGCCTTTCTGACTGCTGTGTTGGGAACAGGTTTCATATCCGAACAACGGTTGTGTAACTAAAACACACGCATCTCAGCAGTAGCAACGTCAATAGCAGCACACAGAAGCGTGGTGTAAACAACTGTTTCTCTTGGTGTGTGTTTGTGTGTGCGTGAGTACGCGTGCGTATGCGTGCGTGCGTGAGTGCGTGAGTGAGTGTTTGCGTGCGTGTATGTTGGTGAAGAATGAGATAGATATCATATTAGTTTATAATATGATTCTCATGACATTAATGTGTCTATGTAGTGTTATTTGTGTCGATTCAAACGGATGAGCCTCTTCTAACTCTTTCTGTTTGCTTCACACCTTAAGAACGATCTCTACTTGGTGTCCCCCTTCTCTCTCTCTCTCTCTCTCTCACTCTCTTTCCCTCTCTCCCTCTTTGTCTCTCTCTCTCTCCCTCTCTCTCTCTCTCTCTCAGTCACTCACATATATAAACACAGTTAGCAAGAAGGTTATGCAATAATACTCACAACACAACACAACACTGTAACACAATAATCTCCTCTCCTGCAACTGTCTTTATTTCCAAGATGCTTGTGCTATTGGTGATGAAGGCGGTTCGAGAATTGAATCGCAGGTAGAGAGAGAAGCCGATTATGACACTTATATCGTACACGGAACATCTAAAAACGTGGGAAAGAGAAGGAGGAGGTCTGGAGCAGTAACATTTTGAAATTAATAAATAAAAGTACATACAGAAAGAGAGAGAGAGAGAGAGGGCGAGGGGGAGAGGTGTCTGAAAAACTTAATCATCCTTTTTTTTACTTATCGTCTTTCGGCGTACCTGCTTCTCGTCTGGAAGTGTCAAAGGTGCATTTGGTTTGCACCCGACAAAACACAACACACCCGTACAGTACACACTTTAAAAACACACACACACACAAACACACAATGTATGTGCCTACATACGATGTATAACATCAGTACACTGTCTCCCTCTCTTTCTCTTTCTCGTAGTTTTTGCTTTATCTCCTTTCATTTTGTCTCTCTATCTCTCTCTTCTTTGCTCACCTTGGATTAAACACACATGCTCATTTTTTTATATACAGGTAACAATCAATTCTATGAAATTGTTGCTTATTGTCAGCTGATTCGCCATCACCTTCCACTTTCTCCGTAAAATCTCTACCTGTATTTCATCTCGTTTTTTTCCCTTCGTGTAACTTACACCATTCTTTCGTCTAGTTTCAAACTAACGATCTCCCCTACCCCACTACATCCTTCATCATCATTATCGTCATCATAAACAACAACAACAACAACTACAGTTATTAGCTATATACCAAAACTACTTACCAAGAGTAGTACAAGTACCTACCACCAAACATTACCGATTTTAACCCCCTCATCGCCACCTCCCCGACCCGTCAACCTTCTTTTTTTTTTTTTTCTTCATCGACTGCCGCTAGTCGTGGTCGTGTGTTCGTTCACCCTCGCACGCACACGCCCCGGTGTGTTCGTACACACATGCAACATCGCTACCCTAATGGTACAGTACTATCAGTCAGCAACGCTTATACCCTGGCACACGCTCGTTCTTCCTCTCAATAATCATTAGTTGATTTTTCTCTAACCCTCCCCATCTTGCCCTCTCTCTCTCTCTCTCTTTCCCTCTCTCTCTCTCTCTCTCCTTAGCAACTCACACCACACCACGCCACGCCGTCGTTCGTGACACCAGCATCCTTGTCGCTGCTGCTGATGCTAGCTATACCATAGTGCTACCAGCAGCAGAAACTTTTTCAGAGTACAACTACCTACCAGTGCCAGTACCGCCATTACCATTCCTGCTACTGCTGCACATGTGTCTTTTCCATCGGCTTTCGACTGCGTCAGTGCCGCCAGAAAAACGGGTGTTGCACCGGGGTACAGTCTAGCATCTATGTGTACAGGTGTCGTAATAACCCATGACTTCCGGAGGAGGACGTTTTGATTTCGATGATGGGGGTACCTACTGCGGAGGCTGGGAGGACGGGAAAGCCCACGGCCATGGGGTCTGTACCGGACCCAAGGGCCAGGGTGAGTACTCCGGAGCTTGGCAATGTGGCTTCGAGGTGTCCGGAGTATACACCTGGCCCAGCGGCAACTCCTACACGGGCCAGTGGTTTCAAGGCAAGCGGCACGGCCTGGGGGTAGAGGGCAAAGGCCGCTGGGTGTACCGCGGAGAGTGGACCCAGGGCTTCAAGGGACGATATGGCGTTAGGAAGAGCACCAGTTCAGGAGCGCGTTACGAAGGTACCTGGACAACAGGACTTCAGGACGGCTACGGCTGCGAGACATATGCCGACGGAGGTAAGTCAAGAACAATATATAAAAACACGTTCAGCTCAGTTCAACATCACACCTTTTTAACTTACTACTTTACTTACATAACCTATAATATGACACACATACGAACAAATATATGAAAAAAAATATCCACCTGGTTTTATTATGTTTATATTCATGTGCCCTTTATTTGTTATCTAATCATACTATACTTATCCCTGGATCCCAAAAGCTAACCTTGGGTAAGACATTTCAATAGAAAGAAAGAAAGAAATCGTCCTTTTTAGGTAAATATCAACGATCCTCACACATAGGATTCGATACTACCAATCAAACATGCCGATATTTTCAACAGGTATTTTCTCACAGCCAATGTCAGAAAATAAAGTGTATCTTTTTAGTGTTTGATCTAATGTTTTTTTCCCCAAACTTCTCTTACTTCACTACATGTTAATTTTTCGGAAAATCTACCAACTATCATCTTTACAGTCTCCTCATCTCTTCTTCTTCAACTCATCATCACTTCTCCGCAAGCTTTTTAAATCATTTTTTTATTTACATATTTTCTACATACCTCATTGCTACAACACCTAGATGTCCTTTCTAACAGATTAAGAAAAAGAAAACAAATTCAATTTTCTAATTTCTATTGCCTTCGGGTTTTTGAGAACTGTAACTCAATCATGGAAGAAAATAAATAAATATTTTTTTACGTACAGCAATATTTTTCCATCGTTTTGCTTCTTGAGGTTTACCTTTCTCTTAGTGCTGTTCTACAATCTGTCCCAGAATAGGCATCATCTATTTTATCATCCCTGAACGGTCACCTGTTCCACAAAATTCGACATATGGCAGGAAGAAAGACTGATCTGATTCTTTGAACTTCTATTTACAATCGTTCTACGAATTTAAACATTATTATAACCTTTAAATCTGTTATCCTTCATGTAAGCTCAACGGAAATTTTAAGAGTAATTTTTTTTTCTGTGCACCTTTCCACTAAATTCCTTTCAAAGCTTTGAACGTGAGCTCTTTACTGACAACCTCCTAGCAGTTAATAAAAATAGTATCTACCTACACGTTTTTGCGCTTAGAAGTGAAAATAATGCAAAAAGGTTGAAGAAGCTGAATATCCGAAAATAAGGAGGACTCATAATGTACAGACCACAACCCTCGCTGTGAAGCAATGGTTGAGGGCGATCTAGTCTCGCAGTCGCAGAGCATTGCTACTGTAATGAGTTCAGTCCTAACTGGGTGCCCCACATTCGTAACCAAAATGAATAGACCACAACTCTGTGGTAACCAACAAGAATACTGAGCAGGTTTTTTTTAGAGATTTGATGAGACTTGCTGTCATTCAATTCTCGCTAGCGTTGACCACTAGAAACACCTGGTGTGAATATCATCATAATAATAATCATAATAATAATAATAGATAATAATTATCTGAAGAAAGCATTAAAGATTTGTTGTCACTTGATCACCCAAGAAATCCACCAGATAGTACTGATGTGAATTCAGTGGTGGGAATGGGCTTGGGAGACTAGGTATACGCCAAGTATACGGTAATGTCCCCATTAGTAGACATTGAAGATTAAAAAAACTGGAAATTGAGAAGTAGGTATACGTCGTACCCCCATAAGTTAAATACACCTGCATGTGCCTTTCTTTATAAGAATAGGAAGAATCGAATGTTCTTAGCCAGAGATAAACTGCTTAAGATTTTTCCCGGCATTTAGATGTGTCAGAATACCTTGAAAATTAAGAATCATTACCAATTTTAGATATTTTGTTACGTTAAATAGACAAATGTGTAACTAATTGTACACACTAAAGAGCATGCGTAGTGTTAAGTGTATATCCATTAACTAAGTGTCTGACATAGATAATTATGCAATACATTTTTGCTAGACTATCTGCCTGGGGATGGAAATAGGGTGGGGATACGCTGGAGTACGGCGTATACCTACTTCTCAATTTCCAGTGTTTTTGTATGTTCAATGTCAATTAATGGAGTCATCACCGTATACTTAGTTCCCAAGCCAAGCCTTAGCGTATATCTAGATCCCGAAACCCATATCCCATCTCTGATCTACCCAAAAGAGTCTTTGCTTGCTTTTTCTTGTGGTTAGTTCGTTTGCAACAGAAAGTCACTGGTGGATTCTTTATTTTATTCCTTACTCACCTTATCCCTGAGCGACCTTTTTTAAGCAGACGACACATCTGTTAGCATGACTAAAGAAGAATCTTACTGCTATTTTTTTCTTCAAAGCACAAAAATTAATCAGTTCAAATTTCTGATATTATGAAGAACGATGAATTTTTTTTTTACCTGTTATCATATTTCGAATACAGTAGATTTCTTTTCTTCATTTCTTACACATCATGATTTTTGCTTTCGTTAAAAACAAATGTCGAAAAAGCATAGACGGAATTTTATTAGAAGTTGAAAAAATCGCTTTATGACATACCATAAAAACTAAGCATTAAACATCGGATCGAATATGCGTGTGTGTGTGCGTGCGTGCGTGCGTGTGTTTAGTCACGTGACAACGTTATCGTAAATAGTACTGTGGGCAAGTAGGGATAATGGCTTCTTCAAATGATTTTCGAAATAATCTTTTTCCCGATTTTATCATTGATATTTTTTATATCATTTATTTGATTTAATAAATTTTTTTCGTCCTCTTTGCTCGGCTTCGGTAAAGAACATTCGAACTGTCAAGAGAAACTTGACATAATTGTTGCATGAGACACAGAAAAATAGCTTGAACACACACACACACACACACACACACACACACACACACACACACACACACAATCGCATCAGCTGTACAGATCTTGAAATCACTATGTCAGAACCCATAATCTTGAAACGCACTGTTTATCTAGATGATATCTCAAATAATCAACGACTAGTATTTGTTACTAATTTGAATTATAGTTGATACTATTGGTTCTTAGTTAATTTTCCAGATAATTTACGGTGTCAATATTAAGAAAACGCATTCTTTTCTTAATATTTTCCGTTCATCTATGAAATTTTCCCGTTTGTTTTGTAAGGTGTCTTAGAGTTATGAGAAATTTATGATAATATCCAAGCATGTTTTTCTTTAGTCTTTATTGTATAATAAACTAAATTAAGACTATATATACCGTTAAAATTGCAAAGAAGCCCAAACTGTAGATGAATAACCCTGTAGTTAGTATCTCTTCCTTTTTCTTATTCCCCCTGTTGATAGTTTCATCTTCCCAAATTTGGATTGTTAGCAATTCCCCTTTGTGTGATTGGATATCTGTTCTTTAAGCAGATGGACATGATTGCCTGCTTTAAATTGTTTAGCAATGCTCTTGATTAATAGGTGACTATATTTTAAAGGACTTAATCGTTGGATTATGATTTTTTTAAACCCTCTTCTTGAGTAACTTTCTCTGACTATTTCAATTTTGTCCATCTTTGAAGCAATGAGAACGTTTAAGCTGGGTCGAGTTTTTAATACGCTGGTAAATAAATATATACCACCTTTCGCTTTATTTACTTAAATCTGATGGAAATATTACCGAAAATGATTCCACTCTTTACACTGTCTTAAGCTGTGTCATCACAACAATTTTGTTATCATTCCTATTCGAGTAGAAGGATTTTTTTTAAAACACTGGACGTCTTTTAATTTTTATCTAGTTCAGTACAGAAAATACGATTTAAAGACTACTGCGCTCGTCAGTGTTGGTACTTGCTTGAATATTGTGATGAGTAGGTCTGTTATCTCCAAGTTTAGTCTGGGCAAAAAAGCACTCCTACTGTTGTAGCATAAATGTGGCTACAAATACTTCAAATCCAACCAACAACTGCACGATGATGATACGATACAAACGTCTCTTCTATCTTTCTTTCTCGATCCATCCTTCTCCATCTCTTTACTCATAAGGTTCATAAAATACTCTCATGAAGGTAACACAAATATCAACCAGACATTCCAACATCTTTCCGGCAGAATAAACACACTGTCGTTACTCAGAGCACTTACTCGGTATTAACTTCATTATTATAGCACGCTGAGCGAAGATATTAGATGCTAATACTCGGATCTTCATCCTTTACTTGTTGGCATCACAGTCGGTAGCTATGACGGCTGTTAGTATAAAATATCTCCAACTATGGAGATATTACTGTGTAACATTCTTTTTCAATTCACTTCGGTAAAAAGGGTTTTATGTTTTTAACACATCCAATAAAACAGAAAATTTAAGCTTTCTTCGGAGTTGCCTGGAACTGTATGCATTTGAATTTTGATAGAACGAAAGAAGGCGAGCTAATTTATTTCGTTTCACAATACATTCATGATTTAAATCATATGTAACCCTTATGGATAGCCGTTGGCAGCGGTCAGAACATAGCCACCTGTCGTTTTAGTTTTTCTCTTTCGTTCGTAGAAGAACATAAAAATTAATTCTAGGCTTTCTTGTTCTCGGTTCAAGTATTTAAATGCAGTGATATGAATGGGTGTATGCGGAGTTACGGAGTGTAACTACTACTCAATTTCCATTTTTTGATATGTTCAATGTCTACTAATGGAGACATTACCGTATACCTAGTTCCTTAAACCTAGCCTAATCGTATACTTAGTTCCCAAAACCTATTTCCGTCACTGAGGATATGTCTATAGAAGCACAAGCTGACACTTGGTGGTAGAATCAAATAAAATGATAAACCTTTTCAATGGATTTTGTATTATTTTCTCTCCTGATATTATTTTGGAAGTAAATTTAATGTTAACCATAAAATTCAGAGGCGTAGAAAGTGTGGGACCACAGGGGGCTGTCGTCTCCGGGTGCATGTATGGAAGGGGTGCAAAATTTTCTCTGGACTATGATGCCTGTCAATTAATAATTATGCCCCCACCCAAGGATACGCTGCAACTGTCTCCGGGTGCTGTCTTTGACCCAGAACTCTGAGAACCCTTGCTACGCCACTGATAAAATTATAAAGAATGGAAGGAAGCTTTTTATTGTGTACATTTGATTGTGTGAATCTGAAATCACTGAAATAAATCCTTGAGGTCATTTAGTTCGCCATTTGCACGATTTTTTTTCCAGTGAAAATCTTTGCATGCAGCTAATTAAAATAACACCTGGTTCCAGGGTGGGGGCAAAAAAAATATATTCCGAGCGGGGGGAGAAGCAAAAGGATTTATTCGGAATATAACTTAGCGGCAACCCTGTTACCAGCAAGTAGAGGTTACACAAAACAATTGTACAGCACAAATACAATTTATTGACTATAAAGTTCCATAAACCTCCTCACACTAGATGAGAAGGCCTAATCCAGAGGGGGGCGTTTGCGCCCCCTTCAGTGGACGCCCATGCGTGATATGTTTATCTCTCCATAACACAACCATCTCCCTCCATCCCCTCACAAAATAATGCATTTTAATAAGATTGAAATACACACACACACTTAACTATCGTGGATCAATATTTGTATCATGCTGCTATTGTAGATTTTACAAATACATTGTACTGAATCCTTAAGGGGTAGGTAGATTATTTGGCGTTTGTTTTGCAATTAGGGTAGCCCTGCTTGCCGGCCTTGAAAATCTGTGGTAGATATCTAGGTTTTTACCAAGGCTCGAACAACAACTAAAAGCATAGAAATAAGATTCGCAAATATCTCAACCACCGAATTATAGATAGATAAACGGACCCTATATCAAGGTCTATCATATGGCGATTAATGTTGTCTGCTGGGTTCTCATGATAGTTAGTTTTAAAGAAATTAATTTATCAAAAGATCGTGTCTTCTTCTTTATAAAAGGAGGGTTATTATTTGGAAAAATGAAATATATATATATATATATATATATGTATGTAATCAGTTTGTGTAAATGAGTCTCTCTATCTATCTATCTATCCTCTCAAATACACAAATCAATTACATAGGGCACAAATATATTTCCATTTTTTGTTTATATCCTCTCTATATTGAGCAACATCTGTTAGTTGCTCTGACAGAGAATATAAGCTTATATATCTGTTTATACCCTTTTTTTACTAAATTTTTATCTTCAAAATCATCAGTATCAACATTTTGCTATAAAATTCACCGATCCTTGAAAAAAACTCTCATAAAATACATACATGAATATTAATTTTGAATTGATATTTTCTGCCATTTTAATTAACATAGAATTTTTATTGATTGAATACAGATAACTATGGATGGAAATGGGGGTGGGTATATGGGGTAGGGTGTAAATCTTTTTCTCAATTTTCACATTTTTTTCTGTGTGTTTGATAACTATAAATGGAGAGTTTGTCACCTGAAAACTCAGAAAACAAATTCATAACTAGTTTCCAAAACCACACTTACCATATACCTAGGTCCCAGAACTCATTTCCATCAATGCATACATTTTTTTTTTAAATTTCAAAAAGCATTTTCCCTTTCAATTTCTTCCCGGATTTCTGAGATGATGGATTATCTTTGTTGTTCCCTGGTTCATACAAACAGTTGTCTTCATTTTTGTTGTTATAGTCACAACATTTTGGCTGCTTTACCCTCCAGACTTCTTCAGATGCCTGTCATATTTGGTAGCCTACTCAGAATTTCAAACTGAACACTCTATTCAATCCACAAGAGGATTGTATAATTAGCATCTCTCTTGCATTCCATTGTAGTTTTCAGATATCAAAAACATATCAAGTCACTATGAAAGTGTTTGATATTAATTTGTCTTGTAAGATTAATCTGAAGAGTGTTATAAGTGAATAAATTGTAATATCAAAAATATCAACAAATTTTGAAGGTATCATCAGTGTCAAAAACATAGGTATTTGTCAAATGAAGAGTAAACTCCTCTGATATGTTATTATTAATTTTTGACTTTTTTCTTTCATCTTAATGTGAAAAACAACTAGAGTTTTGTGATAAAAAGCAACAAAAATACGATCGAGATTAAACTAGTCAAAGATTGATGAAGACAATACTCAAGAAATTGAGATAACTCGAGAGTTGGTCGTGTCAAACAAATACATATCTTGATATATAAGTGATATATAGCTGATGAAACATAAATTAGTTAAGTAAGCCGTATAGATAAGAAGTAGCCCCAAACAAGATTCAAACTTGCATCCAATATCCTCTGCAATGATAAAAAGCAACAACAAATAAGACAGAAAAAACTTGTCAAAATTTAATTATAATTATACACATTCTCAGAAATTCAAACACTTTAAAACAATTATGTATACGACTGGTATAAACAAACAATATGGCATGGAGTAAATCAAATAAGGAAGAGTGTAGCTATATGACTGAATTTGAATGATTAAAAATGATGAAAAAGAAGAATCAATGATAAAAATGCTTCATCTAAGAAATTCTGACAACTTATGAGTTTCTGAATTATTTAGTTGAGGGATTATCATTATGTATAAGTGTTTTCAGATTGTCATCCTCATCTCCATTTATATTTTGAACATAATATTTCATTTGTTGTACCCTATGGTCTTCTGCTGATGAACGTCATTACTGTGGCACCAGCTTTGGATATCGAAAGGATTATGACATCAAAAACAGTCAACAACATGGTTAAGACCTAGGAATTGCTTTCACCTGAAATTAAACAGCAGGATGAGGACATTTCCACAAATGCTTTGATACCCCACCCCCAACTCAGCAATCAGACACATCCTCAGTTATGACACCTATCTGGAGAAGATCATAGGATACAATAGACAAAATGTTGTGTTCAAAAGACCACTTAAGCTTATAGTATTGTGTCAAAGGAACAAGTCAGTTCTAGACATAGTTGAATGAAAACAATGTATTAAATCAGGTCACGTGATTTATGTATACATATGATTACATGGCTTTAACAATGAAAATGAGTGAAAAGCCATAGCGATAGTAGGAGATGTCAGATTTTCCTTCAAATCTAGCATGTGGTTGGAAGTGGTCAGACAATTTGAAATGAGGAAATCTTATCCTTAGTTCAACCTCTTATTCTTTCTAGAACAAACTTACTAAATGAAGCAAGAACTCAAAAACAGTGAGCTAAAACCATGAAATTCAGACTGGAATTGGGGTCTCATTTCATCTGAAGGTTTCTCTATCCATCCAAATATATACAGTATTTGTGTGTGTGTGTGTGTGAATGTGTTTTATTGATAATATTCAAAGATGGTGCTTGATTCAGTTCATTTAGATATTTCTTTAATTGGCTAAATAGTTTTGAGTACACTGATGCTACACGGATTCTGGGCAGAGCAAGAGATACCACTGGTCACTCTAGAGACAAAGCAAAAGTAATTTTGAAATACTAGCATAGTTCCCATTGAATAAGTTGGAATTATTTACATATGGCTTGGCACTTCTGTCTAGGACCTGAGTATCTGTGTGCTGTGCCCAGGATCAAAGTGTTGCTCACCAGCCCTCTGCCTAGAATCAGAGTGTAGCACCTGTGTGTCTTTTGTATTGTGTTACATGCACACATACAAAACAAAATTATATATATATATATATATATATATATATATATATATATATATATATATATAGGTCTGGTTAATCACTCTATAGAAACTGTTGTATGATCAATGTCTTTTGGCGGCCTGCCATGTTCAATTAAAAAAATTGGAAATAGTGCTGATCAAGCAATAAGCTACTTTTCTCGCCTTAAGTTGGGCCATAATCACTAAAAAAAAGTCTGAATTTTCAAAAACAAGCACAGATGCAAACTAAGGGATCAATTTAGCATAAACTTAGATTGCAAATTACTCCCCTCCACTAAAAACCAATTTTGGGTGGGTTAATTTTTTAGGTATATTAAGGAATAAATGCTGATGATTACATCCCTTTAGCTTCATTGATGCAGCCTCTATACATAACCAGCCAGTCAGCTAGCTAGCCTGACCAACTTGGAAACTGAAGAAACCTATATTGACAGCTTCTGTGACAATTTTGGTTGACAGTTTCAAATATATGAGGATACAAATTTGATATATATTGAAACTAAAGAATACAATAGTGGTGAAGAGTTTCAAAAATAGAGAGTTCACTTGCATGCAAAATGTATGTAATAAACTTCCCCATGAATAGGCAAAGTGATCACAGATCGTTGAATAGATCCAAGTGACCATTAGGCGGCAAGGATATTCAAGAACAAAAAATATTGCTCAGAAAGTCATTTATTGCCAGCTGCTTTTTGTTTCATGAAATTTAATTTACTAACCAATCGTAGTAGTGTGTGTAATTCCCTTGAGACCATCAGCTGTTGACCTACATAGGACATTATGGACATCTGTGCCTTTGTGCGAACAGGTTCTCTCGTTATTCTGATAGATTATTTCTCAATACAGCTGTCAACCAATCTATTCAAAACTCATACATATACATAAAAGCAAATATATATACTCAAATTATTTTCACTGTCTCAGTATTTTTTATTGACTAACAATTTTTTTCTAATTTCAAAATACTGACATGAAAGCACATCACCTTTTATAAGACCAATGCTCATATTTTTACTTTAATATTGCTAAACATGTTCTTTTTTTCCCTAATACCTTTCACCTGAGTTTTTTATAAACCTGAGAAATATCATTCGTAAGATTTCTATTTATTTGGCTTCAGAATATTTTATTAGAAGCCGTCAACCAAACCTGGCAACAATGGTCCCTTCAGTATACAAATTGGTCTGGCTATGTATGCATGTATCACACATACAAGCAACACCAATGGAGCTAGAGGGCTGAAATTTCAAAAATTTATTTCTTATTATGTCTAGAAAGATAAGATCTCTTAGATTCTAACCCCAAATAGGTTTTTAGTGGGGGTTCAATTTGCAATATAAATTCATGCTAAATTGGTCCATAGTTTGTGTCCGCCACCAATCACACTTGTTTTTTGAAAATTCAAACTTTTTTAGTGATCATCACCCAACAAAAGTTGAAAGAAGTTATTTATTCATTGATCATTCCCCTTTTCTGACTTTTCTAATTGATCACCCCAGTACGGCATGCTGTCAAAAGATGTCCATCACAAGAATGTTTCTATGAAGTGACTAACCAAACCTGCTCTTTTTTTTCCTTAGACCTTTTATTCAAGATATTTGTCAAGGTGTCTGTAATCATTTGTGAGAAATCTATTTGTTTCACTTAAGAGTATTTCATCTAATTCTATCATGACGTAAAGATGAGTTCAGTAGAATCCTACCAATCAACATCCTCATCATCATCGTCATCATCATTAACCTTTTAGCATGTCAAGTAGTAATCTAATAATTTGATTAGCTCTATACACTCATCAAAGGATGTTTTGATTCCCTTGTTCTGATTAGTAATTTTGCGATGAAAAAAGCAAAATTACGTCTACCTCAAAATGGCTGAATTTGAATGAATATATAAGATGAAAAGGAATAATTAATAATGACAATACTTCATTGGAAGGTAACAGAAGTAACTAATTCATTGATCACCACATGCTGCCAAAAGACATTGGGTACATGACGGTTTCTATTCAGTGACTAACCAAAATAGTTTATTTTATGCTCAGACAAGAGAAGATGAAACATCCTTAAATCTCTGAAGATTGATAGTAACAGATCATATTTTTACATATATATATATATATATATATATATATATATATGTAATGAAAGCTGTGTCTGTCACTCTCATGATATCGATAGCTTTCATCAGTCCCTCACTCATCCTACCCTCATGATGAATTTTCTCTCTCCCCTCTCTTTTCCTACCCTTTTTGTAACTACTTTTCTTTTTTCTCCTCCCCTTTCTACACTCTTATTAAGCTTCCTAGCCTCCTGCTATGTCTTTCATAGTTATAGTATCAGTAGCAGCCATCAACCGAGTCTGGTGTTGTACACCAGCAGTTTGAAAACTCTGAAAACTCAAGGACTCCTTCTATAAAGGAAATATAATAGCAGACCCTTATTCTTCGCATCTAATCATTAGACTGTACTTAATGAGCTTAAATAACAAGCAAGTTTTTTCCTTTAAAATAATATTTATTCTAAATGGATTATATTTACTTGAATTGTAATATTCAATACAAGTCTGCATATGATATTTACGTTTTTTCGTTAACTGCGATAGATGTTGATATTTCTCTGCCACAAGATTCACTATGTCAGATTCAGAGGGAACACTGTGGCAGACCACCAAAGATTATACATCAAGCCCCAAGGGTCCACAAACTCCATTTTTGAAGCAACTGTTGCACACTCATGACAACTGTCGACAAAGTAATTGGTCATGGACTAGTATCAATAAATTGACCCCCTACAGAATTCAAAGCCATAGACATATAATGACATGGTTTCAGAAATTTCATCTTCAACCAAGGTTATCCATGAATTTTGAATGAATTCTTTTTTATCAATGTCTGTTTGGGAGTGAGAATGTAAGAATCATCAACCTTGACCAGCAACAGTAGATACAGTCATCAAGAAGGCAGTAATACATAAAAATTGCTTATTTATTTCTATGATTTTGTGCAGACTAAAGTTCATGAGATCGTATTGAGAATATATATGATACTCATGGGCATCAGAAGAAGGGTGCAAATTGGGATTTTACTCCCTGGATTAGGCCTTGTCACCGAGGCCAGGGGGGAAAGTCAGAACCCTATAATCAATAAAGGATAATGGTGCTGTATGATCATTTTATGCAACCCCAATTAAATGTTCCCGTTTGAAAAAAATCTGTATTATTATTATTATCATTATCATTCGCTAGTGCTCATTCCATCAACCAAGACCAGGTCATGTGTCTCTGTCAGTGCTCAGGTGCACCATCTATAATCTGGATCATATAGTGGATCACACTTACACTACAAATGGCGGGTGGAACGACTATCATGTGATGGGTTACCACTAAGATTTATCCCAAATATACCCCCATTACCCCCTCCCCCCTCACCCAAATATATGCACCTGCACCCCCCTGGAAAGATGGCAGCAGATACCCGTAATGTTGCCATTTCTCTCAATATAAGTATATTTATATATATATATATATATTGGTATATAGAACCTATGTTTCCTCTAATCTTTACACAAAAATCTTATATTGTGCTATTCATTTTCCAGTGACAAAAGTATGTGCACACTTTTGTATCTGACATTATGAATCAATGGTTTTTCAATAAAAGACTCTTGAAAGCCACCTACAGAATTTGAAATCTTTTGCGCACACAGTAAATTCATTTGTGCACTGGTTACAAAACACACACAGCGTAACAGGGAAACAATGGTCGGGATGCTTTTTATATACATTTTTTATGTCATGAAGAAAAATCTTTTTAAACATGTTTGAGATATTTCCACTAGAAGAAAAACCAAACAGCAAATATTGATTTCCCATGGAAAAAACAAAATGCCAAGTATTGATTTCTTAATGAAAAAAAAGTTTAGATGTTTCTCATGAGAAACAATAACATGTTGTTAACCTAAATTTAACATAGATAAAAGGAACACAATTCTACACAAACACTGCCATATGTGTTTTCACGTGTATATATATATATATATATATATATATATATATATGCGCATATATATATATATATATATATATATATATATATATATATATATATATGGGAATATTGGTAAGTGAATTCTGCTGCAGGGGTCGAATGAATTCAAGAAAAGTGTAGAATAGGAAAGCCAAGCTTTTTAGCTATGGTTTTGAGATCTAATAGTTTTTAATAAGCCTGAACCTGTTTGATACATGTCTTCAGAAGGCTGATATGATGAAATATATATATATATATATATATATATATATATATATATGTATTATGTGTGTATCAAAGAATGGATATTTATGATCCAAAAGATGATTATGAATTGCATTATATTCTATTGAAAGTGTTATTCGAAACGATTTCCCGTCGTAACACAGTTGATGTATGACTTGAAATAAAAAAAAATAGAGTAAATAATTATAGAGAATGGGGCTGCTGCAAGAATCAAACCTGCTACTGATAGGGTAGCCGCTTCAACATAACATTGCTCTTACCATCGAGCTAAACAGTCACTGAAAATGCGAAGGCCCTAATAACTGTTTTCACCTCAAATTCTCATTTCATTTATTCTTGGTCTATTCGTATCTTTTCAGTGCCACAGTTATGTATTAAGAAATGGATATATATAATCTGACAATCATTTCAAATGAAAAAATATTATATAATGTGATGCGATTTATAATTATATATATATATATGTGTGTGTGTGTGTGTGAATTTATATATATATATATATAAATACATATATTTCATAAAAATTCTTGATTTGTATGTACTTGAGTACGCATCTGTGTGTTCATGCATACATAAGTGAGTGAATACATATAAATTTCATAAACATTCCCAATATTGTATGTATGTGCTTGTGTACCCTAGGTATATGTAAGTTCATTCGTGTACATATATGTTTATATATATATACATATATATATATGTATGTACATACATGTGTGTGTACATAGATCAAAAATACCGAAAATGTACAGATTGCCAAAAATACACAAACCTTACATTCCAATGCAACCCATTATTTCAGGAATAGGCAGGGGCTCCTCACAAAATAGCAAGAGCCATAACAAAAACTGTAACTTTTCTCTTAGGAAAAATCAGCACCTCGCACATTAAATACTCAGAAAACCTTAGCAAATGATGAGAAAACATTAACATGGAAAATAAAAGAATGGCCAGCCCAGACATTAAATCCTTATATATGAATATACCAATTAACAAATGATTAGGTTATCTGAAATCTTTACGGATCAGAAGTAAAATTTTCCTTACCTGACTACAAGATTATGAAAATATACAAACTCTGTACAGACCAATGCTTTTTCACATTTAAGAACAAGTATTACTAACAAAAATTTAGATTACCAATGAGTTCTCCACTGTGCAGATTATTAGCATGTCTCTTATTGGAGTCCTTAGAAGCAGAACCAATGCAAAAAATAATAACCCTAAAACACCAAATACTCAGATACATAGACGAAATCCTGATCATATATCCACATAACACAAGTGTCTAAAATTTAAAGTCTCTGGTGTACTTGAATGTATTCATGTTATATACATTTATATGTATCATAAACAGTCTAAAATTCTTGATGTTCTACGTGTTTGTGTATGTGTATGTGTTCATGTATATAAACAAGTCCACCAAAAGCTTTTATGGATCACTCAACAAAATTTGATTCAGGGACACCCCCCCCCCCACCTCAGTACAGCAAACACTATTGACTTTTGGGTGCGGCTGTCAATGTGTGTACATATCACATATACAGGCTGCTGTAATGTAACTAGAGAGCTGAAATATTCAAATGTTTACTCCTTATTTTGTCTACAGGAAACTTTTTTTTTTGGTTCAATGAATATTCCTTCTTTAAATATGTTTTTAGTCGGAGGGTCAATTTGCAATGTAAGTTTATGCTAAATTAGTGCCTCAGTTGGTCACAAGGCAGTTTCTGTTATAAACCAGAGCTGTATTAAAGTTCTAGAAGCCGGATATGAAATATTAATGATGTATGAAAATCTGCAACTAAGTCACATTTCATCAATTATCTTCTATACATTCCATTATCATGGATAATCTTTCATTAAATACATTCCTAGTGACAGAGGAAAAACAATCTCATAAATTATTACTTTAGATCAGGGTTCTGGTCAATATTGATCCCTGGGGTTTGACGGGACTATACAAGGATCAATAAATGCCTGGGGGTCAAAAAAGGTTTGATAAACCCTGTAGGAGGGCAGTTAATTGAACTTTTGGGGTCAAAAGCTGACATTCATACAAGAAATAACAATACATAAAATACAGATTGATGATACATGTTTCTGATTTATATATGATTAGTTTTTATAGTGTATTTTTTATATTTTGCCTGCTGGAATATGATAATAGTATATAGTTATCAGAGATGGTTTTTCTTTATTTTGAAAGAGGTTTCATTTCATTTGTCTGCTCTGATAGTGTAATGGTTTACATATATGCGTCACACTCAGGAGATGCTAGATTTGACTCCCGGTATGTGAAAAACCCTTCATTAGGGCAAATTTTCCTGTGTACTCGGCAGCTAATTGAGTACACCTTAAGCTGTGTGATTTGGGTGGAGGCATCCCTGTGATAGACTTGCATCCTGCCAAGGGGTTAATTATAAAAACTTGTAGAAATAAAGTCCTCGTCTCAACCAGACATGAGACTTGCAAGGATTTCTAAGCTGACTCATGCACCTGATACCAAGATTTCATCACTGACTCCTATACTATTCTGGGAGTGGTTTCTTAAGAGATGGGATGCTTTATGTTTTTGCATTATTTTTCATAAATTTTCATACATTTTCATTCTATTCCACTACAAAATGAAAGTAGATTCGTTTGGTATCATTGTATTCTTCCTTTTTTTTTTCAATTAAAAAAAACATGTCGGAAATTACTTGTCTGCTTATAACTGTTATTATTTATTTACTTATTTGTTTACATGCCTGGGAGTCAATGATGGACCCAGGATTCTGCGGAGGGATAGTAAGAAAATCAGTTTCTAGCTCTGTCTTTCATGTGCTAGAATGAAAAATGATTGTTGATTCACACTTGCTGAACATTGCACCGTTTTTTACTTGGCATATCCAAACCATTTCCAAGAATGACATTCTTCATTCATCAAAAGGAAGAGTTTTGCCAATTTTTTCTTTTTAAGTTTTCATGTTTTCTTCTCAATGGCTTTCCTGAGGCTGATACAGAAAATTTACTAACTCAACTGTAAGGAGAGAGCATTACACTAAAATATATAAATTACATTACATTATACAAATTTATGCTATATTTGTGTGTATATATGCAAATATATGCATATTTATGCAAATATACATGAACTTTCAGATCGAAATTCAGCTAATAATTACAGGTCAGGCTATGGACTTATCTTGAAGAATGAATGCGATCCATAAAATTTTTACTTGTAATGATGAAATGACACCAAATATGAAATCCCTCCAAGACAAAATGGAGGCAGAATAGGGAACAAGGATAAAATCAAGTTTTTCTTGCTCTTTGAAGAGGTATTTATTCTCCTAACCCCACCTCAAATTATTTGCTAATATCTAGAACAATGATACAGAGGAAGCTGTTTGTTATGTTCTCTGATGATGCGATCAAAGGTTAATTGTTATCAAAATCAGTTGGTCCCAAACACTTTATTGAAAATAGAATAAAGTTTTGAGAATTATTTTAAAAGTTTTTTTATTCATAACAATGAATGTAAATCATTCCAATTTTTAAGTACTCAACTTAATTATCCACCGGTTATTGTCATCTCCCATGGATCAATGTCTTCTGACCCTGGCTGAGAAGATTTGAAAGCTGTAACCTTATAGATGCCAGGGGGGATCAAGGTATAACTATGAAGAGTGACAGCTTAGGATGAGTCATGGCTTAAGTGCTCTCTAGTCCCTTACCTGACGACCAATATTCAGATATATCTTTCAGTCTCCACTTCCCCTAATATATTCTCATATCTCCCCTGACCTCCTGTAATATATCCTTTGGTCCCTTTCTAGAAAAGAGTCAATGAATGTCTCCAAAACCTATACCAAGCTATAGCAGGCATAAAATATAAACCTTCATCAAAGTGCGGTAAATTGTCTGCCTGAAAAACGCAAACATGTGTTTGCATACTTTCATGTGTTAAATGAAAGTAACAATGTTTTGATGTAATGTTCATTTAATTACACTGAACGTTAACGGTTTTATTATACAAGAATGGATCAATAAGTCTATACCCCAACACATAGTTATCAACTGAATTTTGATCTGATAGTTTATGTATAGTTCCATACTTATGTATCTGTTTGCATACACACACACAAAGCATACATATATATATATATATATATATATATATATATATATATATATATATATATATATATATATATATATAATATTGTTTGCTCTCCTCACAGTTAGGTCAGTAGATATTCTGTATCAGCCTCAGGAAAGCCATTGAGAAGCAAACACGAAGACTTAAAAAGAAAAAATTGGCAAAACTCTTCCTTTTGATAAATGAAAAATGTCATTCTTGGAAATGGTTTAGATATGCCAAAGAATAAAAAGTGAAGTGTTGGACAAGTGTAAATCAACAATCATTTTTAAAAAATCCCAGCCAATGAGAGACAAAGCAAGCAACTGATGTTGAAAAATAAATGATAAGTTTTTTTTATCAAGAAAGATCACAAAATACTTCAATATTCAGCCTCTCCTCAGCTGGAATTATTTATGTCAAAATCCTTTTACTCTTCTTCAATTGAGTCAGTATTAAGAATTGATGGAATGGCTTTTCTGCTAAAATTACAGACTCAATTGCAAAATAGTTTAGATAAGATCTAAGTAAATGTTATCTTGACTTGTTTGCAAAGACCAGATCTAAATATAAAGTCTATCAAAAATTATATTAACCAATTGACCGATATCAATGAAGTGTTATACATAGGGCTGAAGAGAATTAATAAAAATATACATGTAGTCTTTTACTTAATTAAGTTTGCCTCAATATTTTCTCATGATTAACTCTTAAATTTATAAAACACTTGTAATTGATGGTGGAATTTGTCAATGAATAGGAAAGAAAAAAGATGAACACTTCTGTGAATCAAATGAAAAAATTCAAAATTCACCAAATGGTCGAAGGGAGCTGATTTTAATCAGGAGTTATTTCCCTGACATTGACATTCTATTTTCTTTGTATGAATTTAAGAGTTGAAAAATATTTTACTGATCAGATTGCTTGTATCTTCTTACATGTGTTCATAAACAATGTCAAGTCTTCTGCATTAATATTCCCGAGTCAAGAAAGGATGTATGAAAAAAATTGCTTTCTAGAGAATTTTTTCGTACTTAATGATTTCCATACTTAATGGATGATGATCACATTGAGAAACTGCAGTGTGTGATCCGTGCAAAATTGCCATCTGACTGTCTATGGAGTTTCAAAGAGGTAAGAACCCATCAAGGTTAAGCAATGATTTCCACTAATCACAGAATGCAGTTTCTCAACATGATTCTCATACAGTGACACAACACATTCTAGAGGTAGAAGGAAAAATTTAAGAAATCATTTTAGCACCAACCGCAATTGAAACCAATATATGTAAGCAAAGTTACATATATTTTTATTGTTATCCACCAATTTTACTACTAATCAACCACTCCCCCACTTCACTCAAGTCATTTTTTGAATCAGGCAATTATATGCATAATTTGTAATGATTATCTTAATCATTTACCAAAACTGTCAATGTAAACATAAACTTCTTAGGTTTTCAAGTTGGTCTGCCTGCCTCTATATGTATGTATGTTTCACTTGTACAAACCCCAACAATAAAGCAACAGGTCTGAAAATTTAGACATTTACTCCTTATTATGTCTACTAAAATTTTTTTTAATTTTTATTTGCCCCCTACAATAAGTTTTTAGTGTATGTGTGGGGGGGGTCAATTTGCAATGTAATTTTATGCTAAATTGGCCCCTTAGTCTATGTCTGGCACTGTTAATGCTTCTTGAAAAATTCAGATTTTTTTAGTGATCACTGTGAAACAAAAAGGGGAAATAGTAACTTATTCATTGGCCACCACTTTTTTCCAATTTTTCTATTGATTACCCTTAATGCAGCATGCTGCCACAAGATATTGGTTATATGACAGTTTCTATGGGGTGACTAACCAGATTCGTCTTAGATTCATGTTTGTATTGTGTATGATTAATGTGGCATTCTACTTTTCTATCGAAAACATGTATCACTTCTTCCTCATGAAATAAAGGAATAAAGATTAGTATTATCATCGTCAGTCTTTTATCGTCTATCGTTGGACATAAATCTTCCCCAGAATTCGCCAGGCTTCTCTATCATGGGTATCGCAGAGCCAAAACTTTCTGAATTTGTCTAGTTTGTCTCTCCATCTTGTATTCTGCTGGTCTTGATTACACATGTGATCTCTGGGGATCCATGATGTTAATCATGAAGTCCGGCGGTAGTCTGCCATTCTCGCAACATGATCAGTCCATTGCCATTTGAGTTTTCTAATGGATTCCATGATGTCTCGGACTTCTGTTTCTTCCCTAATATATTGTGCTCTCTTTGATCTTTTCACATGATTTTGAGCATGATTCTTTCATGTGCACATTGCATGGTTCTCTGTCTGAGGGTCAGTCTTTTGATTAGGTTCCATGTTTCAGCTCCATAGGTGACTATTAGGATGATGAATTGGTTGTATACCCTTCTTATTAAGACTAATGAGATTTTCTCATATCAAGCCTAAGATGTTCTTTTTATGGGCATTGATGAAATAACAGTCAAGTTAAACTGAATTGTGTTTTATTTATTGTACTGTAAAATCTTGTGGTGTATGGGGCCCACAACTATTCTGCTGCAGTCCCAGTAGCAAATATGTCTTTTAGACATTCAAGTTGCTCCTCAGTGTCCAACTCTTTTCCTTCACCTGGGATGAGGGATTAGCTATGATCACTACCGCACTGTAGGTTTTTTGTCAGAGTCATCTTATCTTATATTGAGTGATTCTAACTGCCCTACTATCTACTCATAGCTGGGAGAGAAATAGATTCATACTTTCCCCAAGAATATCTGTGTGAAGTGAACGTAAACAACCACAACTGGAACTTGGATCAGGTCCGCTGATTCCATGCTATTAACTATTACACTGCTTTGCACCTCCCCAGTGATCTATACTTACTTTGTAAAGCAAAAATGTCAAGGTAAGTCTGATTATGATATGAAATATTGATCAACGTTCGACTGACATACTTGTGTGAAACGATATAAAATGGGTCAGGCAGATTTCATCAATCTTTTAACTGCGACAAAAGTTGGCAGTTCTACGAATGCCAAAAACTTTCTGTTCACTCCAAATTTGAATCAGTCCATAGCATTCATAAAAAGGAAGGATAAAGAGAGGGAATATTCTTTTTTTTCTTTTTCAAGTCACACTATATCACATGATTCTTTTTTAAATCAATTCTCAAAATTAAAAAAAAGTGATGTTTAAGGAAATGTTTTTGTATTTTAAGAAGCAAAATCTTTTTTAACATCTCATATTGTAGGCATAGAGTTATGACCAATATCTTGAACAAAATATAAATCAATACACACTCCTTGGATTAAAATAAAGATGTAGCAAGGCTTGTGAAAACCGGTGTCCATTTTCAGGGTCTTTTTAAAAAATTTCTTAAAAGCTTTACAATATTATTTTCATAATCATTCTTACAGAAACAAATCTTGCCAAATGCTGTCAAAAATTGTGTAAACAGTGTCATAGGCTTTGCTCTTTTTTGCCTCCAATTTGGAAAATAATGCGCCAATAACATTATGAATAAACAAAAGATATGCATTAGAACAAGTGAATTAATATCCAATATGACCACCTTTAGCAACATTTTTTTCAATCCTGGCAATGATTGAATAATTCAAATTTCTGCATAAGCTCAACAGGTAGAGAATCCAAATGTCTCTTGGATAGCATTTCATGGATGCAATATCTTTGTTAGAGAAGATCTCAACTGATAGTTTTAATCATATAAAACTCCATATGGTGTCAATTTGGTTCATATGAATGAATATATACATATATATATATATATATATATATATATATATATATATGGTACAAATCAGGAATACAATATGATATGATATAATGCAATATCAGATGTGTGATAGGTTTATTTCATGAAGTGTTTGATACATTAAACATTCAGTTGATTTAGAATAGAGGGTAAAATATAATGAAGTGAAGATTCTCTACACAACCATGTTTATGAAGAAGCCCAAACTTGACAGATACATAAATATGTCTGTGTAGAGAATTCTCACTTCATTATGTTCATATGAATGAATTATTTGGCTTTGTGGACAAAGATTGTTGGTAGAGATCGCCACATCAATAGAACCATAGGCGGCAGGGCCTAATATGCAGATTTTCCCTCCAGCCAGAGCAATGGATTTTTAGGTTGAGGGAAGCTTGTCCAGGGCCGACCACACCCTTTAAACTAAGGCTTAGCATCCTATGGCCCACCCAGGATTCCAAGGTCATTGAGACATGGATATGTCCACATTGAGAAACAAATAGAAACAGCTACCTTATTGGTCACAAGATTGATTCCTGAAGCAGCCACATTCTCTTGAATCGTTTATTCTATCTATGCTGTTTAGGTCAAATGATACATTCAGCATGCAACAATGGGAGATCAATAGAGTTTCCAAGTAATATAACGCATTTATAATATATATATATATATATATATATATATATATATATATATATATATATGAGAGAGAGAGAGAGAGAGCATTTGCAACAAGTTTAGTGTCCCTTTTACAGTTTAAACTCTGTGCTCTCTCAAATGAATTTTTGAATATACATAGTTTTGTAAGTATATTTATCACTATATATATATATATATATATAGAGAGAGAGAGAGATAGATATATAGATATAGCTTCATCCCATATAAGCATTTTGATGTATTCACTATACATACATGCCAAGAAAAAAATTGCTTTTTAAAAAATTTCCCCTAAATGTCTTTTTACAGGGGGTTCAGTTGAAAAGGTTATTGTTTGCTGAATTGATCCCATAGTTTGTGTCCAGCAGTATTCATGCATTTTTCGTTGAAAATTTAGATTTTTCCGGTGATCACTGCCAAACAAAAAGTAAAAGAAGTAACTAATTCATTGATTATCCTTCATTCCAATTCAGGGGGGGGGGAGCAATGCAATAGTTTCTATTGTGTGACTTACCTGGCCTATATCATTATTTCTTTATTAGGTGAGGAAGAAGTGATAAAACCTTTCAATACTAAAGTAAAATGAGAAATATCATATAAATCCTCCATCAAATAAACGTAATGAAAAAAATTTATAGTGCAATCAAACCAATTTAATAATTGATCACCCCAACACGGCATGTTGCCAAAAGACATTGGTCATGTGATGGTTTCTATTGGGTGACCAACCAGACCTGTTTTTATCCTTATTCAGATCTTTAAAGTCCTTTAAAATGCCAAAAGCATTCACGGATAATTCAACACATGTCCTTTTCAAACTCAGGTTTTTCAAGACTATTAGTCCAACTGAGTGCTCATTCATTGATTTCGTATGCAAAACAATTTGAAGAAAAAAGCTCGTAAAATGCCAACATCACATGATTGCTCTCCTAACCTCCTTTACTGAAGAGTGCAGCAAAATGAACAGGAGCCAAAAATTCAAAAATAGACGAATTCCGAATGTATGTAATCCAATCAACTTTTATCGAAAAAGAAATCTGAAGTAACTCACAACTCTGATCCCCATTCTTGTGTGTGTTTGTGTGCGTGTTTGTATGTGTGTTTGTGTTTGTTTGTTTGTTTACCTGACTAAACTTGAACTGTCAACAACTGAAAGGACATAACTCTTGACATCCTATTGAAAGTTTTCCAAGTCCAAAGCCCAGTTCTGTAATGATTGAGCTGAAAATGGCTAAAAATGGGTTTCTTAATTCAAATATTTATAGCATCTTCACTTGCGAACATATCGTTGAGAAAATTGGCAGTATTACAGGAATTCTATGTTATTTTTTTATTTCAGATTTTACTTTTGATTCTGAATATTTATTATCTCAAAATATTTATATTGCAAAAAAAATAAAACCTATTCATATGCTGATTTATCAGAGTAAAAAAAATACAATTCTAATTTTATTTAAAACAAGCCAAATATTCAGTTTGTGGGATAAGTATTCAGCAAATTCGCACAAAGCAAAAAGAAACCATTTAAAACCAGTTAAAAACAATTCTTTTTCATTGTATAGAACACTTCATAAATGATAATTATGATGAGAACTTTTTACCAATAAGTGAAAAGTAGTAGTATGTAAATAATCCATCTATATAATGAACAGGGGCATCTGCTGAGGTTGGGGGGTGATGGGCTATCCCCCCTAGGGCTAGGGGATATGGAAGTTGGAACCTTAAAGTCAATAAAGAATAATGGTATCGTTTTATATATCCCTCAACTTGTAACAATATTGAAAGATGGTACTATTCTTTGCAGGTAACAGGGTTGCCACTAAGATACATATTGAAAATACCCCCCCCAATAAATCCATTTACACCCCCTAATAAAAAAAAAACACCCAGAATGTGTGATTATTATTTCTGCTTCTCAGTCAGTAACTTCTGCTCGAGCACACAGATACTACACCTTGATTCTCAGCAAAGGGCCAGGAAGCAACACTTTGATCCTCAGCAGAGTGCACAAATTCTCTGATCCTTGGCACAATTGCTGATCCCTTCATAAATGATCCTATTATTTTTTATGGGTGCCATGCTAGTAAATTATAAAATAAATATTGTCAAGTGTGTGTCTTTTTTTTTTCTTCTTCTTCTTCTTCACTAGTGTAGCAAAGATATAAATTTTGCTTCACTCACCTTACTCCCCCCACCCCACCCCAGGCATTTACGTTTATTTGAGCATTGTAGTTTAGTTCCCTAACTCCAATAACAGCTGTTTGCCTGCTATGACAGATGATAGAACAAAAGGCTTTGCAATTTAGGATGCCGGTCGAGGAGAACACTTGTGAGTGCTTTTGATGTAACCTGAGATTTATGAAACTCTACATCAGTAGTTTATTTCTAACTCAATATGATTGTATTACCATAGTTGCTCTCAGTATCTGATGCCAATGCTTACCTGACTTGCTTATCTTGCTCTGCTAAATATCTGCATATTTTTAGGAGGGTGGCATGTATGTGGGTAAAATGGTTGGCTCCGGTTCAAGCTCATGAGCAGGTATCAACATTTTGAGAACGATGTTCAAATTCTGTTACTTCTGCTACTAGTACATTTGTGAGCTTGTAAAATCTGAGATGTCTAATTCCTGTATCTTTTCAATGGATATAAAACATTTATACAATTAGTTGCTATTAAATATTCGAGATTAAATTTGGTAGCATTCATTTTCCCAACTCTCAGATTCCTGACTCTTCATTTCCTGCCCATTGAATGGTGGACTTATCACTTTGTCAACCCTACATTCCCCAAAAGACCAGATTGACTTGAAACTCAAGTTGTATCTCTGGAAGAAAAATATTAGGTTAGTAAGTTCAAGCTATGGAGTCCTAATGTGGTTAATTATTTAGTATGAAAATTCACACTCAAGCATTTGATGTCCAAGATCTTTTCTGAGATTTGATTTGAATATGTGGGTGTGGAGAAAAGTCTTTGACACCTGACAGTTCTGATTGTTCAAGGTAGGAGGAGAAGTGCTGTCTAACCTTGTAGCTGTTTGACCTTGTAGCTTCTTGCTGTGGCCTCTGGTTCCACTGCTTAGAGATGGCTGTCTTGTATGATCTTATTGGACTGATGTTGTACTTGGAATCTTGGTCAATGACGTGTAGACCTAAGGTTATCTTGTATGATTCCAGTAGATCAGCATGAGTTCTTCCGTAGGATGGTGTCTCCAGATCAAGCTCTTTTAGCCTTTCCACGTATGACAGTTGTTTGATGCTGGGGATCATCTTTGTGGCTCTTCTTTGAACTCTTTCTATTGAGTCTTTGATAGGTTGACCAAATGGAGGAACTGACTTTAAGCAATATTTTACTTGACTCCGTACAAACAAATATTGTCATTAGTGAAATCAGAATTCTGTCTGAATTAATTTGGCTTGAGATGCAATTTGATATTTGCATACTGATTTTTATTTATTTATTTTTTTTTTTTCAAATGTCAAATGTCTGGGAATCTGTGAAAAAACTAATATCTGAGAATCTACTTCTTTGTGGACACTTGAAAAGTGTTATAAGATAAAGTTTTGGCACTGTCTCTGCTCGATGTGTAGCCACCCTGGCTGATAACATCTGGAAAAAAAACAGAGACTAATTAAAATTGACTGACTACAAATAAATGGACAATCTACATATGTGTATATATATATATATATATATATATATATATATATATATATATAAAATCATGCTTAGGCAAATCTGCATGTGTAGGTACAAAAATATATATACAAGTGCATGTGCTTACTTATATGTGAATATATATATATATATATATATATATATATATGTAGTTGCGTTTGAATGTTTGTAATGTGTTAAAGTACATACACCCATATATGATGTGGTTTTTTTTTTATATATACATTATATGAATTATCTGTCGTCATTGGAAAAGAGTTCTTTTAATGCTGTTAAGAGTCTACCTTCTCATGTACATTTGTTTCAATATTTGTGATATCACAAATCAAATGTTTCATAGGATACTTTTATTTCTAGATAGTGAGGGAAACTTGGACAAGTTCACAAACAGTCATTTATTAAGTCTAATTTAGGCTGATGCAAGGCAACAATAATGAAAGGGGTCTAGTGAGGATTGAATCCAATAGTGATTCGGTTCGAAAGACATGCCTGCCATCACACTATCATAGGTGCCCAAATAGTTATTTAATGAGCTTAACAGTTCATCACAAGGCCACAATTGTGGGACACGCAGTGAGGCTTGAACTTGCTACAATAATGAATGGGTCTTGGGGATGTGCTTGCTAATCACCACTCTAGAGCAGTTGAGCTCATTAAATAACTATTAGGGCACCGATGATAGTGTAATGGCAGGCGTGTCTCTCTGACCAAAACTTCAGTGAGTTCAATCCTCACTGAGAGCTCTATAATTGCTGTCTTGTGCCAGCCAAACTTTAGCTTGTGTACCTGTACAGGTTTTCCTCCCTATCCAAAAGTAAAGGGTTTCTATGAAACATTTTGTGAGCCAAAACGACATAAAGAGAAGAAACAATTACCATTAATTATTATAGGAAAAGTTGAGCATTCACAGACTCGAAATTTGCAGGTTTGCAAGATGTCTTGAGTGAATATGAAGAAAAATGCATGAGGCTAAGCACTCAAACATACTGTTGTATTTCAAGCCTTTTCCATAATCGATTACCATTAATTTGTATTGGAAAATCATTTGAGCATTCCCAGACCAAAGAAATAACCTTGCGTGAGATTTTCACTACAATTGGCTGTATTGCAATCATTGCAGAAAAGTATGACTTTAATTTTGAAAGGGCTGATAGGTTAAGGACAGGTTTGCACACTGTTTTGAGCAGCGGTTTCACAAAGATTTTCTGCAACCAGGGACAAAGACTGCACCATGGGGCAGTTGTTCTATATCCTAGGGGGTGTATAATTAATTAACCAGCATTATTTTGCGTCCCTTTGAACCTCCATACGGAGATGACTGTCCCCTCTTGACGCCCCCTTTTGCTAAGCCTCTAGTTTTGAATACCAAATAAAGAAAATGGGTGAGGCTAAGTACTCAAGCATTCTTTTGTATTTTAAGCATTCACATCAGCCACAGTAGACTATGAACCTTGACCTTCAATACTGAGGTAGGCAGACGTAGGTTATTTGGGGATGGTTATGGACCTTCAAAAGTTTTCCCAATACAAATCGTGATTGCTCTTCCACTTTAAACCATTTTAGATGGATGGGGGGGGGGGGATTGGTACTAGCATAAGTCTTTCATCAAAGCAAATGAGCGTAAAGAAAATTTTCAAAAAAGGGAGGGGGGGCGTACCTGTACTTCCAGAACTGGGTTTATTTTAAGAAAGAAAATCAAGAAATATCAGATAAAATTTCTCATAAAACCCGTCTATTCTCAGAAATGGAAAGTAGTGTATCTTTTTAGACCCTTAACCTTCAAGGATTTTTAGTCTAACCAATGAGGTAGATAAAATCATACATAATTCAGAAACTAGAAAAGAATATCTAATAGGGGAAGTATTTCTAGCATTAGGCTGACCATCAAAGTGATGTTTTATACAAATAATAGAAGGAAAGAAGCTATTTCTTGATCCCATTTACAAATAAGTAATAAAAATGCCCAAGTACAATGAAAGCAATATTTGCTTTTATATATTCTTATATTTGGGCTTGGACAGGGAATCTTTGACTCCCAAACAGGAAAAGCCTGCTCTTATCATTACTTCTCATCCGCCCTCCCTTCTATAGAGCAGATCTTTCTCCCCAGCTGTCTTCTTTCATCTAACTTTCAAAATCTCAAGATGGTATTCAATGGTTTTCCGATTCCTTACCCCTTCCCTAAGATCTTTTTACCCAACCACAACCAAATTTGTCTATTGGCTCAAGTATGTGTGTGTGTTACACATATACTGGTACAGAAACATAGAAGGTCAAGAAAACTTCTTCAAAAATCCCATGAAAGTGGCTTTAAACAAACTAGTATTAATGAATGATTACTGCCAAAATTCAATAATAATGAACAAATTGTACATATATATATATATATATATATATATATATATATATATATGTCTTTACATTACTTATTTCCAAAATATAATTAAAATGTAATTTTTGTAATTTTCTTCAGTGTTTTTTTGTTCTACACGTACTTTGATATTATGATACTATGTGTAAATTTCCTCTTGTTTAGATCATCAATTGTTAACTATATAGCTGTTTTGGGGATTTAAAAACAAAACAGTTATATATTCACAGTAAACCAAGTGTTCAGACTGTTGAATTTGAATATCATTTTTATACTAATAACAATTTACAGTCATGTCCAGTATTAAATGTTAGATTATAAAAAAAAGTGTAATATCTACTCACCTTTTTGACTGTGCAGTTCAGTTGCTCTAACCTTTTTTTGGCAGTGACTCAAAATCTTATCTAAAATCTATCAAGGAGACTCATGTTCTCATAAATAAGATTTATTCCAAGTATGATTTTAAAAGTTATTGGTTATCATGGAGGAAAAGATGATTTGCAATATTTTATCAATGACATATACACAGAAATGAAATATAACAGGTCTAGTTATTCATTCAATGGAAACCGTCACATGACCAATGTCTCTTTAGCAGCATGCTGCATTGGGGGTGATGAACTGAAAAATTAGAATAAAGAGTGATCAATGAATGTTACTTCTCTTGCCTTTTGCTTGACTGTATATTCTAGAGAAAAGTCCAAATTTTCTAAAGGCAAGCATAAATGCTTCTAGTCCCAAACTAAGGGACCAATTTAGCATAACTTGAATTGTAAATTGGGCCTCGCTAAAAAACTATTTGGGGATTCATTTTAAAAAACGTATCATACATACAAGTCATACCAAAGGAGCTAAAGGGCTGAAATTCAAACATTCACACCTTATTTTGTATTTCTTTTTTTGTTTTTGAAAATTACCCTCCTAAATGAATTTTTAGTGGGCTGGTTCTATCAACAGTTCATACAAAATTGATCCCTTAGTTTGGTCTGAGAGCATTCGCACTTGTTTTTTTTTTAAATTCAAATTTTGGGGGGATCACAGTCAAACAAAATGTGGGCGAAGTAACTTATACATTGATTACCCCTTTTTCAATTTTTTAATTTATCACCCCAACACCACAGGCTGTTTGAAAAAATTAGACATGTGAAGGTTGGTATTGAGTAACTAACAAGGCCCGTTTTTTTGTGAGTGTTTTTCAATAATGAATCTGTGGTTCAAACCATACTGGTAGCATTTTCATCAAGGTTAATTTACATGATAAATAAAGCATATATTGGTAGCAGTGATTCATAAATTGATGAAATGTAAGAGAAGTAACTTATCCATTCATAATCCCTTCTTCCAATTTTTTAATTGAATACCCTCAACACAGCTTGCTGCCAAAAGATATTAGTCACATTGTTTCTATTGAGTGATCAACTAAATCTATTTTCTGTAAGTATCGAAACCTGCTTCTAGAAAATGTTTATTCCATAAGAGCTGCATAAATCATAAACAGCTTCTGGCTCCCATACTTGGTATTTGTTTCCCAAGAAAACAGCTCGATAAACTCAGCGAAATGTCCATTTTTCCCATCTCCCTCCCTCTGCTAATATTCTATTGCTCCTAGCTGCTAAGTGTTGGGATAATTTATATAGTAAACACTAGTATTGATTTTAGTTCCTTTATATCATACAAATATTAGTATGTCATTTTTTTGAAGCACAAGCTGAAGGATGATTTAATCAACAAAAAACAGTAGATATTCAATCAAAATATAATCCATTTGAAGCAATAACCTTTTTCTGAGGAGCCTATTTACTAATACAAAATGTATGAGAAAATTGGGTCAAGTTCAGTGTTGCTAACTCAAAGAATATTTTTGGACTAAAAGTGCTGAATTAAAAAAAAATAGCTGTAAACCGCCAAAAATGGCCAAAGACACAAAAAATGGTTAAAACATACAGAAAAAAAAATTGGTCAAATGTTTAAGCACATCTGCACTAATTTAATGGGTTTTTTTTTGTTTTTTTGCACAGCTAAGATAAGAAACGTGCTGATTTTAGCACCAAATGCACTTAGTTAGTCAAAGACGTAACAGCCTTATGATGTTTACTGGTATTACTTTTGCATGACATGAAGATGAACAGATCTGGGGAGTCACTAAATAGAAACCGTCACATGACCAACATCTTGCAACTCCTGTCAATCAGTCGAGAGAGACATGGATTTGTGTTTTTCATTTTTTTCAAAACTGTTATAGAAACTGCTTTTGTGGGAGTTTTGAAAATAATAAAAAGCTCTGTTTCTCTCTTGACTACTTGAGCCAAATTCACTGATTTTATCTCACATTATACATGAATAAATTCAGTGCCATCTTTATAAAATTCTCTGTTTAGTTGTCACATATTCAGTGAAAACAGGAATTATGACCTTTATTATTCAACCTTATATTACAGATATGAAGTTCAAAATGTTCAAAAAGATCATAATCTGTAGGAGAAATGTCAGATGAATATGGAGGATGACTTTATATCCTAATTTTCTTAACTCAGACCATTAGCTGTGGGCTGTGGGATCTTACACTGTCATGGAGTATTCATTTCAACTGGACTCATTTTTCCAAATTGTTACCTTTCCAATAGCCTTGAGATGACTCGATATGGTGGCTGTTAAAGTCCTAAAGCCTCAAGAAAGTGCTTGAACCATTGTTCATGGTCCATTGGCCACTGATGTCAATAATTCTTCAGAATTAAGACCAAGTTTGAGCATCAGTCATGATTTATCATCGGTACTAAAACTTCCAGATATAAACCTATCGGACCTCATTGAACAGTTTGAACTATAATAGTGTTCAATGCATTGTTTACAATATCTGCAGCTTGAGCAGTATCATGTCCTAACTTGGAATTTTACACAAAAATTAATCTTACTTTTGGGGTAGACTTCATTGTTGTTAAGGGCTCAAAAACCTCCAATGATAATGTATCATATCACAATTTACATTGAATTTGCAAAAAAATGCAATACATTTGTAAGTCCTTCTCTTTTAGCATTAATCTCTATGATGGAAAAACAAAACATTTCATGTGTAACAGCTTAATACAATTCACAAAATTCTTGAGAAGTTAGCCAAAGAAGTACCAGCCCTATGATGTTTATTGGCATTACTCTTGTTTGATATGAAGATGAATGGATCTGGTGAATCACTCAATTGGAAATGTCACATGACCAACGTCTTTCGGCACATGCCATGTTGGTGATCAATTAAAAAAATTGGAAAAAAGGGGGGACCAATGAGTAAGTAATATCTCTCACCTTCTGCTTGGTAGTGATCACTAAAAAGTCCAGATTTTTTAGAAAAATATAAATGTGAACACTCTAGGTACACACTAAAGGGTCAATTTAGCATAAACTCACATTGCAAATTGAACCTCTGACTAAAAACCTGTTGAGAGAGGATTTTCGAAAAAACAAAAAATCCCTTCTTTTTTTTCCTCCTAGACATAATGGGAAGTGATTGTTGGAATTTTCAGCCTTTTTGCTCCATTGATGCAACCTGTACACATGATACATACATACATACAAATTCAAACAGCTAGACCAACTTAAAAACTGGAGAAACTGTTGACAGTTTTGGTTGGCGATTTTTAACTGGGAATGAAAATTCATCTATGTATTTTTTGTTTGTTTATTTGATCATTTGTATATTCTTCATTGTTTGGAGATCACAGCTTGTGACCATACTTGGAACTTGGAGATTGATCAGGCAAGTGATCATCTTGATTTAATTAGCGCTGATCCGATAGATTAGCTGCTTTAAACAAATCTTCATTCACTGTTTTTCTGTGTTGCTTCTTTGATAGTTCTATTTCACTTTGGCTTCTCCTTATTAGATGCTGTTAGCCAAAAAGACGCTTTGTACAATAGAATGAATTTTCATCTCCTTACCACATTGTTTCTTTGATTTGGGAGATTATCTTTTTTCATCCATAAAAGCCCCATTACTGTATTATAAAGATCTCACTGCCACTAATCTAATCCAACCTTTTATCTAGTTCTGCATAGATGAGTGACATTGTATAAGATAATCTGGTATGCATTATACATTATCGTTTCGTTTGATCTGTGGGGATGTGTTGTCCTCCCACTACATCTGGTGTCTTTCCAAGAGAATTTCAGAACTTGCAACCATCAGTCCTTCCTTGTGATGTCACTTTGCCTCTTCAATAATCACGCATATATTTCTGCGCAACTTGATCTGTGGAGAACATACATTAATGGATCAAGAAAAGAGTTCTGTTCAACATTTTTGGTACATGTGTGATGAAGGCTGAAGAGTATGGCAGCTGAGTGAAAAATACGGCAAAAACAAGAAAACTAATTCAAAAGAATCAATGTATGATAAATACCATATTTCACCATGCACAATTATTTTTCTGAAAATTTTTTGGTAAAAATTCCAGCTGCATATAATCTATGGAAACATAATTGTTAAACATATTCGTATATATAATTTTTTACAAGGAATAATGCATTTTTTTATTCCAATCTGAACCTCAATCAGTAAGGTGTGGATTATTTATGGTTGCAGATTATATATTGGGAGATACAGTAGCTATAATATCTTGTGTCAAAAATTTAAACAGTCACAGGAATCAGACACTCTGATTGGTTAGTCTTGGAAAAGTTGAAAATAGAAAAAACTGAAGTGGTAAAAATAACTGTTACGAATACAACGTAGTTTAATCTAATCTTTCAGAAATTTAAAAATACCCCAAAACAGATTAAGTAATGACCCAAAAACCTATTTATATCTCAAAATCATTGCTCATAAGTAGATGCTACTTTTGGGCCAAAATTTAATGATTTAGATGAGATGTTTCGCTATCATTTAATATTTGTAACTCCCATATTGAACTACTTCAGGTCTGCAATCATTTTACGATGGTTATCAAATTATCAACCAAAAAATTCATTTTGAAGGAAAAGCTGCAAATCATTCCCTCTATATAATTGGAAACCCTCGACCAAAAATGTCAACATAGGTTTCTTCAGTTTTCAAGTGACTTTCTGGCCAGCTATGTATCAGCTGCGTGTATAGGCAGCCCCAATGGAGCTTGAGAGCTAAAAATTTGAGCATTTGCTCCTTATTATGTCAAGAAATATTTTCTTCTGTTTTTATAAAACTTCCAACTTGAAGAAGCCTTTTGAGGGGGGTCACTTTACGATGTTAATTTATGCTAAACTGGTGCCTTAGTTTTTGTCTGGCTGTGCTCATGTGTGTTTTGTGAAAATTCAGACAATCATAGTGACGACTGCCAAACAAAAGGCAAGAGAAGTAACTTATTCATTGATCACCCCTTTTTTTAATTTTTTGATTGATCACTCTCAACATTGTCTTATGGTGGTCTCTGTTGAATAACAAACTAGACCTGTTTCAAATAGTTTTCTGACACAAAAAATCTATCTTGAATTCAACTTTATTAGTTATCATTAAAAGTTTTCACACCCATCAAACCATAAGGACTCAGTTTTCAACAGGGATTATGCATGATTTTGTGAATTACATTTCTTATTTGCATCAACTATTGCATAAACAGTTTTATTGAATATTCAAAGTGGACTTGCTGAATTAAAAATCTACATATGTCCTATTTTTAAACTAATAATTTTTCTATTCATTAAAACTATTTTCTGGAATCTGCCAATTATGAAAAATTGAATTCTGATAATATAAAGAATGACAAACTGATTCAATGGTAGCAGATTAGAGAACACTTCTTGAAACTCATCGTTACACGACTTAATGAATGAATAAGAAAGTAAACCCTTTATTCAGATTAAAGAGAAAAAATCTCAGTTTTTAATAATTTCAATGTACTTGAAATAAGCTTATTTACAGCAGTCAGTTGCATCATAAAGCCAGCTTTATTTTAGTGGGAGTAGGATTGAATTAATGAGAAAATTGGTAGTTAAATTTGGTATGACCAATATCAGATTAAAGATTATTTTTCAAAAATATGACCATTTTTTTCACTTGAGCTGTTCTATGTGTTTGGTGGTCTTAGCCGACAAGATATCTTTTCTTACGCTAGTGAAGCTCTGAATTTACATCATGGCAGTGCCTTCTGATTTTACTGCCGATAGATCAAGTCAACATTTTCTCATCAGGTCATTTTGAGCAATGTGAAGCTCTATTTTTGAAAATCCTTGTTAACCAGCAAGTACCGTATTTGATGGCTCCACTAATATCATCAGGAAATATTAATGATAAAACACATTTCCCTATTTGATCAACCAGGTTTTTGTTTTTTTTCAAGTTCTGACAAACATGGAGCTGGAAAATGAAGGTTATGTTTACCTTTTGAGACATCTTTTGAAGGGGAAAGATATGTCTTACATGTGGCCAAATACAGTATAATTCTTCTAAGTTCAACTTATTCTATACATCAGTCAATGTTTAGGAAAAAAGGGTTTGCACTTGCATGCATTTGTGATTCTAAACCTTAATCACTTCTGCAAGGTTTTGTTATCTTGGAAAATATATACCACAAAAGGTTACAGTCTTTCTGGCTCCATTATTTGAAACTGAATTGCCAAATATTTGGATGCATTTTAGTCTTCTATTTGAATTTCTGACTAAGATTTTTACTCTCTATGCTGTCTTTAAACAGCACAGTAATGATACCTGCCTTCTTTTTAAAACTTCATTCTCCTCTGACATTCAACTACTTATGTAATATTCATGTGTTATAACAGGAGGTCATTTCAAATAGAGCTTCAAATAATATAATGCATTCATAATTGTTCTCTCAGATTACATATCCATCTCCTAACAATATAATTGTCTGCCTTGAGGAACAGAAGTGCCGACATAGACAGTGAATGAACAAAAATGAGAATGTGGAGATAAATCAGTTATTTGGGCCTTTAACTATTTAGCTCGATTTCTAATTTGAACTACTAGAGGAAGAGTCCAATTGGAGAGACTCTCTTTCCTTACCAATATCACATTTCACACCAGAAGAGGGCTGTAGAATGAATCAGACAGAATGCTGTATCTACATCAAAGATGGGAAGAAGAGTTTAGATTATCTGGATAAAAGTTGGTAAACATTATCATATATTATTCTATACATTATATTATGTATCATTCTATGTATTACATTATATTCATAGCAAAATACTCTGCGTATATTTTCTCTATATATCCGATATAATCAAAATATTATTCTGTTATCATTATATGAACATTTTATAAGAATAATAGGAGTGTAAAGTTGGCCTAAATGTTATCAGCACAGAAAATGGGGAAAATTCAAATTCTGGATGAAAAAAATCATGATCACTTAGCACTAATGCCCTTGGGAAAGGTACGAATCCACTTTTCAGTCCTCAACCAAGGGCAAAATACCCGGGTAAAAGGAACCTTTCAGCCCTGTAAGCAGTCCATCAGAAAAAAAATTACTGAATGGTCTGCGCCACACAGATTTAGCTTTATAGATATCTGTGAGTCTGCCGAAAATTCTTGCTTGATCTGAGCAAATTTTTTTAGATAATTTTTCAAAACTTCTTGGATTATTTATTTATTTTTTTTTTAAAGATTTTTTGAGGTTCCTCAGTATATTGTACCTTCAAAGAAGTTGTGGGGTCTGTGGGTCCTATGCGCTGACTCTGCTACCAAGCAAGGAATAAGCTAACAACAAGATTAATAATGATACCTACCTTCTGCTTTTTTGCCCTTCATCCTTGTCTGGTTGTCTGCTTCTTGGCCTCCTTGCTTCACACAAACTATGATATTTTGGTTATGAAACTAAAGCAATGTTAATAACGATACTATCGATGTTAGTAATAATAGAAGTAAAATAACAGTTAAACCAGTTGTGTAAATAATCACCGTTGCCCTCGAATCAGTATCGAGATTCTAAATACGAAATCCTGAGCAAATAAAAGTCGATAGGAAAGTAAAAGCAACATCAAGAACAGGTCTGGTTAGTCACTCAATAGGATCTGTTACATCACCAACTCTTTTCCCAGCAATAAGGGGTGATCAATAAATAAGTTTCTTCGCTTGCCTTTTGTTGGGCAGTAATCACAAAACCTCTGAATTTTCAACCAGCAGGTGTGAATGCAGCCAGACACAAACTGAAGGACCAATTTAGCATGAAGTTAAATTGCAAATTGACACCCACCCATCTCTGACTTTAAAAAAGGAGAAACCTATGTTGACAGATATGGTGAAAGTTTTGGTCGACGGTTTTTAATATACCAACTTCTTTCAGACAATTTAAACACTTCGTCTTACCTTTGATGCAGTTACAGTGTCTTGGACAATTCAATTTTTACAGCCCTCTTCAGATGTAAATGTAATATCGATGAAAAAAGAGTCTTTCAAATCAGCTTCTTCTTCCCATGGTTCAAAAAACAGTATCAAATAGAAAATTCAAATGTAAATTGCAATAAATATTCGATCTCAACAACAGTTGAAGTACAGCTTGTTCCATATGTTTTGATAGGAAAAAAGTTGGTATGTTTAATTACTCTTCTCTGAGTTATAGACAATACACTGAACTTTGAAAGATTGCAAGAACATTGAAGAAGGTAGTGGAGCTCTGAGGTGCAATATTCACTGAAGAATTTTGATATCAATAATAATGGTTGTTAGCTCCTTTCATCAAATCAGTTTTGTCTCAAATTCATATATGCATATATATACGGAGGTGGGAAGAGCATATAGTGAGAAGAAAGCATAACAGACAGAGCAAAAGGTAAACTAATAGGTGAACACAGTAGGAAAAGACCAGACATAAAATGGATAGATGACATGGAAGAGTTTGACATGATAAAAGCTTGCATAATCATGCTAGTCATTAAAGAAGATCAGAATAGCCATTGTCCTGCAGGGGATTCACAACAGCTGATGACGATGATATACATATATGTATGTATTTATGCATGCATGTATACATTTATATGTACGTAGGCATGCATTAATATATATTGACATTGTCAGCACAATGTGTTGGTTTCAGTTATACACTAAAACAAATTTATTTATTATCTCTCGAATTGAAAGAAAATAACACTTGGAGTATATATATAAAATTCTATTGATAATGACCAATGATGGTCAAAAGATCTAAAACTAACAACTCTGAATGTTTTCAAGAAAAACTCCAATGGCATTAACAAAAGGTTTGTACACAAACTAGAAAAATTGAATAGACAGAGTTTATCTGTTATTTTTAGCAATGTATGTTACAATGGAGGATTGCTGCTTTATCATACACTTTTTAACTAATATATATATATATATATATATATATAGATAGATATATAGTAAATAGCATATATGTCCTATACATAGTAAATCGCAGACCATTTTCAAATATACCATATTTTGTAAATAAAACAATAAAAAAAAATTATGGCTTTATCTTCAAAGCAGGACTTGACAAATATAGTGAATTCGGTGCTTTTATCTTTGTTGGATCAGTCCATAATTCCCTCCCAGAAACAAACGGGAGATTGTTTATCACAGTTCAATTTTCGAAGTAAGCCAATCCAATTGATCATTGTTATGGGTATGATCCTTCTCAGATCTCCCAGTATAGTTATCAAATATGCAACAATGTAAATGTTGGTCTTTAAGACAGATATTTATTTTTAAAATGAACCTATACAAATATTACACTGCCTTCAATGCTATGGCATTATGACTAAAGGGTTTTCTACTGAAGCTCAATATGGACAGTTATGGGGCTTGGATGAGTTACATGAGTGTTAGTCCTCACAATAACCCTGTAAATCATTCATCTTATAGTCTGGGATAAATGGTGTTTTCTAATTACCAAGATCAAAATCAGTGCATCAATCTTAGATCTTAGTCTAGTCCATTTTGCAAAAGTTCTTGACATCCACCCATTTTTTTGCGAGAAAGCACAGTGTGATTGAGGATCTAATGCTGTTTGTAGGACTTACTTTCGCTTGAGAGCCAAATACACCCGTTTCATATTTATGGTTTGCTTTTAAAAAAGATGAGTAGATGCATTTATTTGTAAATTTTTCTTTGGTCTGGGAGGTTGTAACATATGGGTAATCAATCCTGAGATGATATAAAAAGGTCAATATCTTGAAAAAATAAAGAAATTATTCATTTAATTGAAACAAAACATTGTCTAATATTGTTTATTATCTATTTATGAATTGCCAATATCCCTTCCCAATAGCATTGATCAAAGTTTTCGCACTCTGAATGAAAAAAATGGCACTTAGTAGAGTTGTTTGTCTTTACCATCACTTCATGAATTTTCCTTTTTAGTTCATCAGCAATAATTTGCAAACACCTCCATTCTAATCTATGTATGGATGTTTTGTATAAGTCAGCATTGCCAAACATTTGTTGGATTATCTTTCTTTGGTATCACAACAATATGTTTGGATTCCGAGTAAATATGGACCATTTTGGCATAATGGTAGCTGATTTTGTCCAGAACACACAACTGCCAACAATTTCATTTTACTGAAGCCACAGTAGTAACTGGTAGTGACTAACCCCTTTAGCAAACATTGCAATTTATACCATTTCTGGTTGATGTTGAGTCCCTGATGCAATGTAAAGCTCACCAATCTTTGGGTTCCAATTTCTCAGGTCTTTAATTGTTCAGCCCACCATCAACAACATGTTCACATTTCTCATACATTTTTACAGCTTGAGATTTGGTACTTTTGTGAAAGCCAATATTTTTGATTTGCTTACAAAGATCAGACACAGTTATACTTAGATGTTTATTATTTGTAGAGATATTTCTGGACATGTCACTTCAAAGTTGACAAGCAAATAAATTGGTATAGTCTGGGGAAAATGGTAGCATAATTAATTCCCCATATGTTATATTGGATTGAATGATGGATTATAAACCAGGGATCAATAGAAAAAGTACAGGAGATCATATCTATATATATATATATATATATATATATATATATATATGTGTGTGTGTGTCTACAAAACTTTACAACTTTAAACACTAAAAACTTTGAAAAAAAATTTCAGTTCATGTTGTTTGAGTTTCAAATAATGTCAAAAAATCTTAAAATGATTGTTGATGTAATTTATGAAAGCATTTCCAAGGGTTCCATGTTTTAGAGAGAATTAGATATTATGGTACTATGTGTGGATTTTTTTTTGATTGAATCATCTGTTGTTTACCATGTTATTATTACATTAACATGGCTCCTTAGTAGTGTTAATCAAACTATTTCAGTTTATATACATATATTTATATATATATATATGTATTGGAGAAAGAAAGAGGGAGATGTGTGGAAGAGGAAGGAATGAGTATAAATATACTTTTCTTAGTTGTATAATTTTGTCTACAAACTTGCCATCAGAGTGAATAATTGAACAAACGTAGCATCGAAATTTGAAGTCATGAAAAGAAATCCCATCAAAGAATGAATAAGGTTTGAATAAAGTCTATTTATGACATCATTGTTTTTTTTCCACTGAAAAACATCTAAAATAGATTTTTAAAAAATATGTTGAGTCTTGAGACTCTTTATGTCATTTATAAACATGTCCAAAAATCTTTTTTTCCAAAGATAAAAAAATCTTCAGAATGGGGGTACTGATGCCAATTTTCAAGGTATGGCTAGGAGCACTAGAATACACTAACATTCACATAGAATTGGATGGAACCCTTTACTGTTTGATCATATATAGATTTAGTTATAGATATGCTTGAGTCATACTATAGCATTGAAAATAATCCTATGCATATATATATATATATATATATATATATATATATATATATATATATATGCTTCTCCATTGATAGCATAGATTGAACATTATACAGAGAAAATAACTGTGTCGGACTACAGGGTAATTGATCCAACCCTTTATGCATAATACAAACTATCAGGTACAAGTGTAAAACACATACACACACACACATATATATATATGTATGTATTTGTATGTATATATATATAATGAATGGTGTGTATGTGAATATCATATATGATAGAAGATACTCATGTCAGATAAATAGCAGTAAGAATGTTGATTGCATAATAGAAGATGATAAAATAACATCTCATTGCCACATCATAATAATGCAAACGGTCTCATCTGAATAAATATTTTCTCTTGTTGTAATAGATACTACCATCTGAAATAGAACATTCAGAAGCAAATACCTTTGGCATCATACATCACCCACCATGTTCTGTCACCATAGATTTATGATAAGAAAATCCTGTATATTTGGTCTCAAGTTTGGTTTGGTTTTGAGTTAAGAATTCAGTTTTTTTATCATTTCTATATGGTCACAAGGAATCTTGATTTGTTTGGAATTTTAAAGACAAAGGTTCTTTCTTTTTTGCAATTTGAACATAGATTTTAAGGCAGCAGAATTTAAACTTTGGGTTTGTGATGTTGAATTCTATTAACTGAGTTATTTGAAATTGGTAACCAAACATGTCAACATAGGTTTTTGGTGATCACAGTCCAACAGAAGGTGAGAGAAGTAATCTATACATTGATCACCACTTTTCCAATTTTTTTTATTGATCACACCCAACACAGCATGGTGCCAAAAGATATTATTAACCAGACCTATTTCCTCTATGATTATCACACTTTTTTCCATGTTTCTCAGATTGTAGCTTCTATCGGATTATCTAGATTGAACCCCTGTCAAGGTTGACTCGGGGGATAACAACTTTTTGCCTCTACTGTCTGTTTAGGTTAGGTTGTTATGGAAGTGGTTTTCCCAAGGGCTCATTTTCCCAATTCTCTCATCAATCATTGTGTCATGTCAGTAATGAAACATTTTGTCAAATATCTGGCAATGGGACTGAGTGAAGGGAGAATCGGATTCATGCCTTTCCCAAGGGCATTAGTGCAAAGTTCAGCAGTTCTGTTTTTTGTGTTAATAATAGTTCCACCTCCTTTCATATCCATCAGCTTATCAATAAAATCAGAATCTACTACAATTATTTTTTTTGGTTTGCTGGTCGTAACACTGGACTATTCCCCTGGGAGGAAGGGTTTAAAATTTTCCTGAAGAAGATACTTCCTACACATTGTTTGAAACTGTGCACTTTCCCCAATAAACAAATTCAAAAATTTTTCTTAAAAATGAGACGGAAAAAAATAACATCTCATTCCAAATAAACCCATGATTTTTTTCCACTGTCAACAAGTACATCATATGGAGAAAAAATGCTTCAGGATGTACGTCCTGTAGAAATTATCAGCAAGTTACTCTTATTGGCCTTTGTTAGAAGGTTTGATCCTAATCAGATCTCCCTGTATAGATGGTTTGAAACCAACTCATTCTAAATTGACACATACTAATGTATAATGAGCAGTGCAATTTTTTTTTCCTTTCCATAACACTGGACTCTTCCGCAAGATGGGGGGTAAGATTTTGCTGATAACAAGAAAAGATGCCTACATACCATTTAGAGCTATGGATACTTCAACTGAAATAAATTCTTTTCTTTTCACTTAAAAAATCATTTCATAGTAATTAAAATATATCGATGAATTTTCTCATGGGCATCAACTAGTAATTAATAATGGTTAAGAAAAAAAGCTTCTATTTTCTATGGAGAAATTATCTCTTCTCTCATATCTCAATAATAATAGGAGTTAATTGTAAGAGTCACATCTTCATTGTTTCAAAGCTGACCAAATTATTAAGCAAAAAAGATGACTGAGGGAGAGAGAGATTGAAAAAGATGTCATTGCTTGGGAGTAGGGAAGGAAGAAAAATACTACCTCTATCCCTCAACAGTTGTTCCACTGGCATATATAAATCAGTGTATAAATGTACCAACCATTATGGGACAGAGTTAGTATGTTATTTCAAATGCTACGATAACTTGTAGTACCAAAGTGCCGTAGGCTTTGTGCATTATTGCAGCTGAGTCTGGGTATCTTGTCATGGAAAGGGTTAATGCTTACCTGATATCCTAGCCTAATTATTATCAGTTGCTACACTGCTACCGACCTACTACTACTTCTAGTACTTCAGCTACCAAACTACTACCACTTCTAATACTTCAGCTACCAAATTACTACTACTTCTAGTTCTTCTCTTGATGGCTTATGTCACCTGTATTGCCACTCATGTTAATTATACTTGTACCTCTGGTTAGGATGCTGAGAAATTGGGATGGGCTGAATAAAGAAAGTGAGTGACTAAACCTTACAGGAGAGATGTGAACGTACCATAGATATTTCGGTGTGCCAGGAATGCAACATAGAAAACTTCTGGATCTTCTGCCTGCTTTCTGTCCTCTATTTGTCTCTTGCGATCACAGTGGAGAGAGAGAGAGAGACAACGGGGAAAGGTACGAAGAAGTCTCAGGTGTGCTGTAATTGATATAAAGTGGGGAGGCTGGCTATATCTGGCCATCCCAACCCATCAATAGTAACACATTTTTTAGGTGGTGGCACTCATTACACGCAGGCACTACTCAACAGTATTCTTGGAGGAGAGGGTTACAGTTCGGCTCAGCTGATGAAGCCGTTGATGCTCTAACTTTTTTCTCTTCTCTCTCTCGATTATTGCAGCTGCTTTTTGGAATTTTGTCAATTCATTATCCAATGTATATTACCTGTAACCTTATAAGTCATAATACTCAATGTAACTGTTTTGATATTGCTATTGAAAAAATATATATGTCTGGTTAGTCACTTGATAGAAACTGTGACCAACATCTTTTGGCATCATGTTGGGGGTGATCAATTTTCAAAAATTGGTAAAAAGGGTTGGTCAATGAATGTTACTTTTCTCACCTATTGTTGGGCAGTGATCACCTAGAGAGTCCAAATTTATAAAAAAAACAGGCAGACTCAAACTAAGGGATCGATTTAGCATCTACGGTAGTCTATTTCTTCTATGTCAGATTGGTGACCTGCATTGACATGCTTGGAAGGAGGTCAGCATGAGACAGCTGAGAAATATTCAGAAGTTTAATTTGGAGAAGTCATACAGAATTCCCTTCCTTTATTTGTGAGGAATATGTTCCATGATCCCAGATGGATGCCTGAAACTGCGAATTGCCATAAACTCAATGTATACTATGTTCTTCCAATACATACAATATCAATGATGAAGTTTGATGTAAAAATCAGACCCAATATAACGTTAAAAACAGTAATAAAACAGGTCTGGTTAGTCACTCAGTAGAAACTGTCATGCGACAACTTCTTTTGGCAACATGCCATGTTGGGGTTGATCATGTAGAAAGTTGGAAAAAAGGTGATCAATGAATAAGTTGCTTCGCTTACATTTTATAGAGTAGTGATCACTAAAAAGTATGAATCTTCAAAAAGTGGAAACAAATTGAGGGATCAATTTAGCATAAACTTACATTGCAAATTGAACCATCGATTAGAACGTACTTGGGGGAGGAATTTAAAAAAGAAAAGTTTTCTGTAGACATAATAAGGAGTAAATATTTGAATTTTCATCCCTTTTAGCTACATTGGCACTGCCTTCATACATGATACATACAGGCATAGCCAAGCAGACCAAATTAAAAACTGATAGAAACCTATGTTGATGGTTTGGTGACAGTTGTGGTTGATGGTTTCCAATAGAACAATAATAAAAAATATGCTGTGATAAAAGTTATGTGACAGATTGAAGATTTGTTCTTACCATAGATCTTAGCGACCTCAGCATACAATCTTTTTTTCCCCTAATAAATTCAAAAACTTTCACCTTTTCACTTAAAGGAAACATTTTGCGGCTTCTCCTGGGCATATCTGAATTGCCAACATCCCTTCTCTTGTGCTTTGGTGTCATTATTGGAAAATTCTTGAATTATTTATTTTGGGTGTTGACTACAGGTAACCAAAACCACAGAAAATTAAACTATTTTCAATTGAGACCCACGGTTTCTCTAGCTAAGCAATATTCTGTGTTCCATGAAAACCTAGGTCTCTGTGCAACCTTTCCAGAGGTTTTACGAAACAGGGGGACATTTTCACAATATACTTAGTAATTCTTCATTGCATAAATGATTGCTTCACAGCTTTTATCTTTGGATTTATACACATTCAGATAATTCCACAATTAAGGCCAAAATCTAATAGTTAGACACATATGTAAAAATATCTATGTGGAAAAAAGAAGGTTGTTTTTTGAAGGGGTTCCCTTGGAAAGTTAACTATGGAAAACGGTTCCCTGGGTAGTTGAAGTTTGAAGATCACAGCTGTAGCTCCCTAACTTGTGTTTACTGAAACCAGTTGAGAGAATCCAAGGAATTTTCACACCCTATTTATTTTATGATCAGTCTTATCTGTGACTGTAAGAGTTGCAAATGGTACAGATTACTGTCCTGGTAGAGGTTGCCTGCAATAGAGTGATGGTTAACAAGCTATTCTCACAGGCTATTGCTTGTACATTTGATTCTTACTATGTGCTACACTATTGTGGCCTTATGCCAGACCAAGCTAAGCTTAGTAAATATCTAACTGTCTTCTACCCCAACTAGTGGAGATATAGCATATTTATGTTAGTTGCAACTATCTAGGTGTTGGGTAATGTTGCTGGTCTACCTACATACCTACAAAATTACCAATATCAAATGATACCAACAGCTACAACTACTATTAATACTACAGCTGCAGAGATGAGTGGCAGGGCTCTTCTGGTAAAGATGTTCATTTTTTTCATGTAGCTATTTTGAGAATGTGACTTGCTAGAGATATAGCCTCCACGTAGGCATCAAATCTCACGAGTACAACAGGATTTCATAAACTTCTAAAAATTAGTCAATCTTATGAAATCTTACAAGCAAATCAGTGTAAAAACCAGCCTGGCTCCTGCAGGGGCAAACACCTCTCCCACATCTATTTTGACTGAAGATGATTACGGCAACTTTTGTATCGTTAGTATAATAAAAGACATAAAAAGAAATTATAAAAAGAATATATCTCTTTTAGTACAAATGCATTTATTTATTAGAATCTACAATTATTAGAATAAGCCTGTGTTTATCTGTATAACCATTTTTCGTCAATATGGCTCAGTTTGTAAGACACCAGCCTACCAATCAGTTGGTCGTGATTTCAAATCACTGTAGGGAAATGTTAGATTATAAAATTAATATGCATCTGTTTATCACAATGAAATAAGTCTTTGAGTATTTCTATCAAAAATTTTGATAGATAAGTAAGACTTGTTAATTTAGCTCATTATTACCAATCAGTTAGTCATGATTTCAAATTACTATAGGGAATATCAATTTTTACTCCCTCCCCCCAAAATTTCATGAGGATTCTTCTTCTTGTTCTTGTTACTCTTGTTACAGTACAAAAACAAAGTTAACTCCAGTTTTGGATAGAAGTTTGTAAGTATATTTTAGATATTAGATTTACATGTTTTGTGGCTTTTTAAATGAAGCTTTTTCATAGTTATCATTTTATTTCTTGTTTTATTCCATCTTATGATTATTGCCTCTAATTGTAATACTCAAGGTCAATACACTCTTCAATGGCTAAAGATAAAGTGTGAAATTGGATACAAAGAGGTAGCTTCTGAGGTGTACAATGCAAGTTCATCTAAAAAGGCTATAATGATGAGATGAAGTAAAACTAGTTATTAAACAATACATATTATTGTAGGAATACTTCATGAATGAAATTTCATAAAATTTGAAGTAATTAAATGAGCAGGAGCAAAACAGCAAGGCAGAAAAATAAAATATTTGTATATACAAACTTATGTTTGGATGATCTAAACTTCCCATCTCATCATCAACATAGACACAACATTTTGACCCCTCTTTAGATGAAAAATATGATATCCTTAGAAAAGAGAGTCTCACTTATCGGTCTCTTTCTCTGGTGGTGCTAATATTTATCATTACAAAGAAATCCGTAATAAATCTGTCTTTTCATAAGTTACATATCTATACAAGGTGTACGATCGGATAGGATACATCTAATATTATGTTGATAGTGACAATGTGGAAACCAAGTTTAGTTTAAAATAAGTTCTATTCTCATTTTGGTGACATGTTTCATTTAGCATATTAAGCTTTTTGGGACAAAGAAAATAACATGAAAATACAAGGAACAAGGGTGAAGAAGAGAGGAAATGTACATTGGGTTTCAATTTGTCTGCAAGGGAATGACTCTCCTTGTATGAGATTGGTAAAGACATGGAAGAAGAGGGAAGCAATTTATGGTCAGTGCTTCAGGGTAGGAAAAGGAGGTATGTACTTATAAGTATGTGAGTGAGCAAATGTATGTCCCATTAAAATGGTATTTGTATGTGTGTTGATGAATATATGGTCAACCAGCAAACCCACTCCAAGGAATTACCAAAATATTGATATAAATTACTAACAGATAATCAAAGAAACCGAAAAAGTCACACTGTTGATCATGTAGATAGTTATTTTGTATTATTAAAATGCCACAAATTCATGTCCGTTACTAAATAACAAAGATGTACAATGGCATTTGCACAGGCCCTACTCATATCGAGAAATAGCTTAGTGGTCAGAACAATAGGCTAGAATCATGTAACTGGAGATTAACCTTTACTGATAATGCTTTGCTTGCGGTGTAGAGAAAAAGAGAATGCTAAATCAAAAAGATAACAGGTCTGGTTAGTCACTTAATAGAAACTATTTTGTAACCTACGTCTTTTGTCAGCATGATGCATTAGGGATGATCAATTAAAAAATTAGAAAAAGGGCTGATTAATAAAAGAGGTACCTCTCTCGCCATTTGCTTGGAAGTAATCATTAAAAAATGAGAATTTTCAAAATACGAGTGTGAATGCTGCCCGATATGAAGTGAAGGATCAATTCAGCAGGGAATTTTATTGCAAACTAAGCCCCCCCACTAAGAATCTCCATAGGAGAGGGATTTTCAAAAATCACCCAAAATCTTTTTCTAGACATGATAAAGAGTAAATGTTTAAATTTCCAGCCATCAAGCTCCATTGGTACAGCCTATACATGTGATACATACATTGATACCCAGCCAGATCAGCTTAAAAACTGAAGAAACCTATGTTATAAGTTTTGGTCACAGTTTTGGTTGATGGTTTCTAATATTTGATTAAAAGCCAATGGCTATTCTTTGCAAAGTCATACCTGGAGGAAAATCAATTGGGAAAGGCACTAGGATATAAAATTATCTCAATTAATGGCTGGCATTTTATCTTCTCTCTGTTCCAAATGAAACTAGGAAGCCATCTTGTTGGATTGTTGAACATAAAGGAAAAGTTATCTACTGACCTTTCATTAAAAAATTATCAGTAATCGTTATTATCTGCAGAGTCCCTTTTAAATCTGGGGGCAGAATTCAGGAGCAAATTAAAATTAATAACCTCTCTCTCTAAAAATGCCTTCATTTTCAGAATTTTTGTAGTTGATTTTCAAGGAAAAATTTGTTGATTTGATCTTGTAGCCAAAAAGTGTCGTAAAACAAAATCTAATTCTATAATGATTCAAATGAGATAAAGTACTAGATTGATATCCTGGTGTTGAGGGTATTAATGAAGTGTTGTTAGTGCAATTGGGATTTCTATTTTGACATTTTAAAAATGAATAATCTAGCCATGATATCTTCAATCTTGCTGTTGGATAACTAAAACAATTTTTTTCATGATGATGTATTGAACAAATTCCAAATGGATCCCAAGACATATTGGAGAATTTTCCTCTTATACTGTACATAATCACATTTTACTCAGTTACATCCCTATGATTCAGTATTTTTGAAACATTGAAAACTCAAGAGCCTTTACAATAAAAAAAGATATTCTGACAGGATCCTTTTTTTTTAGCATTTAGTTTTTAGACTGTAATTGATGAACTACAATAATAAACAATTTTTTCTTTCAAAAATCATATTCATTCTGAATGAATTACATTTATTTGGATTCTAATATATGTTACAGGTCTTTGAAAATAATTCTGTTTTTTTAATAGCTGCCACGAGGTTTGCTAAGTCAGGTTCAGTACATTATTCGTTGAATACTCACATCCCCGCTCACAGAACCAAGTTTCAAAACTTGAATTTACTCATACACACTCACAGATACATATATATGTGTTTTTACTTACAGACATGTGTGTGTGTATTTGTGTATTAGTGTATGTCTGTTGGGGGAGGGTACCAAATTTTTGAAAAAACTAAAAACAACTTGCATTCATTGTTTTTTGTCTTCAAATTCAAAAGTATCTGATTTTGATAGTGACTAGAATTTGGTGAAAAGTGCTAGATCCCGTATATTCGGACACTATTTACACTCATCAATAGATCTCCCAAGTCTCTCGTAATCTGTGAAACTTTCTCATGTTCACACAGATGAAAGGAAAATTCTCACCCATTTGATAAAAAGTGTTGGATTCATTTAGATTCATCAAATTGGTTTAGATTTCTGATAATAATCTCATTTTAGATAAGAGAGGTAAACTCTCCGCCCATATTCAGGGATAAATATGAACGGGGAAATTGGAATATATCTTTGCAAAATATTCTTGAATACATTTTTCTCCTGATTGCCCGATCATAACTTTAATCTGAGAGGAAAGGGTTTAGCGGCTAAGAAAAAAAATTGGGGACAGGAGGGGTACACAATTCTAAGTCATTCTTAACATAAGAACTTGACAGGTCAACATTGAATCCAGGTATGTGGTTTTGTGTACATGGAAAAAAAGTCTATAAAAAAACTTGAAAAAACGTTTTTTGTCTGTGGTCTTTACAAACACATGTCTTTATGAGGGATTGCTGTCTAAATAAACATGCTCTTGGAATTGGAATATCTTGCTCAATCTGTACACCACACACACACATACACACAACCACACACTTTTTCTCTCTCAAAATCCTTCATTTTCTGCTACCTTTCAGTTACTTTTTTCAATTCCCCCTTTTTTTTTGAGATCTTCTCCTTCCTACCTTCTCTTACTCTGATAAGATGTCCTGTGAGTCTGCTTTGGCTGCTTGTATACTTATACCTGTTCTGGAAAAGGCTTCAAAATGACATATCAGTCACTCCAATATGCTAGAACGCATATATATATATATATATATATGTGTGTGTGTGTATGTATTATCAGCAACATCATCATCAGTCTTTTATAAGTCAAGTACTCTCTCTATATATATATACACATATCAGCAGCAGCAGCAATGTCTTTCCATTCCGTGATGACAGTGATTGTGCTAGCCTGAGACATATCTTACCAGCATACTTTTCTCCTCTCTCTATCTTGAGTCTGGTCTTTTCCTACTGGTTTTGCAATCCAATGGGCACCAATTGGTCAAACCTCTTGCTCCATATGTAGACCCTCCTTCTTGCTAAGTGTCCGTCCCATCTTCATTTTTGTTATTTAATCACATGTATATCTTTTACTTTAGTTCGCTCTCAGATCCATGTTGATGTCTTTCAATCTTTTAGGGTTTGTTTTCAAGTGGTTTTGTGTCCAACTTTTGCATCCATACATTATAGCTGGTATTATGCATTCATTAATTACTTTATTTTTCAAGTATAACGGCAAAGTGCTTTTGAATATAGAGGCATAATGGAAAGAACCTTACCTATATATATATATATATATATATATATATATATATATATATACTCATGCGCAACTTCTAAAAACATGCTCATGAGCAATTAAGACTCTATTGACAAGCTGAAGTTGAAATTTTATAAAAATTTTCATGCTCATTCACGCCATCTGTACAAAAAAAATATTTTAGGGTTACCTTCATCCTTTTTGTTACAAAATTGCTCATGTGTGTATGTGCGGATGTTTTTTGTGCATGTGTTTGCATGTATGTGTGAGCGTGCATGTGTATGTGCAAATGCATAAGTGTGTATATCTGCCTATTGATAAAAGCATTAAACTCACTAAAGTTTCTTCCTGAATCTAAGAATGACAATTGGACATTTTTTCAATAACTTCTATAGAAATGAAGAAAATAAAACCTTCCCTTACTTGAATCTACTTGATGTTCATATTCCAGCTATCAGTCTTGGTCTTCCCGACAATGTAGAGTTTACTCAGTAAAGATTTCTTCACCCCGCATAAGCATTTTCATTAAATCCATTAATAAACGTTTTCTTAGAGCTTATAAAATTATGACTATTTTATTCGATTGTTAGAGGTGATCACTTCTCAATAAATAATAGAGAAACAAACAAATAACTACACTTTGATTTCATTCAATTAATTTCTTAAAACTTTGAAAATGTTATTTCTTTTATTGTTAAACTCCAAATATCTTTTAACTACAACAAAGGAAATTCATCATTACAATCAATTATTGAACAGTGGTAGAGTAAAAATTAAAGTCATGTAGAAAATTTTATTCAAAGAGTAAATATGGTCAAAATCAAATCTACTTATGACATCACTGGTGTTTTCCACAGGAGATCATCTAAAATTGAGTGAAAAACATTTAGAAATATGTTGATTTTCCTAAACCCATATGCTTTTACAAACCCATCAAAAAAATTTTTTTCAAAAAAAAAGAAAGATTTCTGAAATGGTCCTAGTGGAGTACTGATGCCAATTTTCAAGCCTGTAGACAAAATGATATGGCCTGGAGTACTGGAACACACAAATACACAAAGACATAAACAAACAAACATTCAAACACACACTCATTCTCAAGAATCTTGATGTTTCTAGATGTTTTTTTACTCATTTTAGATGATTTCCTGTGGAAAATGCCAGTGATGTCATAAGTAGATTTGATTTTGACCATATTTACTCTTTGAATAAAATTTTCTGTGGAAAATGCCTGTGTTGTCATCAATAATATTTATTCTGACCATATTTCTTCTTCTATGGAATTACTTGACTTCAAATCTCAACGCTATGGCCGTTCAATTATTGACTGTGTTAGCAATTTGCTTAATGTTTAAATTGTCGTACCAAAGGCAATAAGGATTGTCGTTCGATCTGTAACCTTTCTTAGCAATAAAATACATGAAAAGAAAACATTTAGATCTCAGAAGAAAGTCAGGTATGCGACCTGACTTTCCTCTGAGATCAAAATGTTATGCATTGATTTATTTTTGCCCAGTTTCCTTGTCTTTGTTGTTTTTTATAACAATATTTCTATTGCTATACCATCCAACCTTTCTGTCTTGATTTCAAAGACGATGTGTTACTGGTCTGGTTAGTCACTCAATAGACACCATCATGTGACCAATGGCTTTTGGCAAAATGCTGCGTTGGGGCTAATCAATTAAAAACTGGGAAAAATGGATGATGAATTGATAAGTTACTTTTTTCACCTTATGTTGGACAGAAATCATTGAAAAAGTTTGAATTTTCAAAAAAACAAGCATGAATGCTGCTGGACGCAAATTGAGGGACCAGTTTAGCAAAAAGTTGTATTTTAAATTGAACCCCTTCTAAAAACCCATTTTTGGAGAGAGGTTCTGAGAAAACAAAAGAAAGTTTTTTCCTTGATATATCAAGCAGTAAATGTTCAAATTTTCAGCTCTGTAGCTCCATTGGTATGGCCTGATTTCATAACATATTCATACCCGGCCAGCCAGCCAGCCAACCATGCCAGTTTAAAAACTAAAGAAATCTATGTTGACAATTTTGATTGACGGTTTCTAACACCTATTATAAATTTTCATAAAATTTTCTCTGTTGGACCCTCTAGCCCTTCTAGGGTGTTTCTTGTATTTGGTGAAGTTCCAGCAATGTCAAACGGAACCCTTTATTCATTGATAGGTATATGTTCCTACATATATTCCTATATGTGTCACATTCTATGTCCCTCCTAACTTACAGCCTCCAATTCTTCTCTATTATGCCAATCTGCCTCTATAAATTATCTGCCTCTATTGATGTAGATCAGTTTGTTCATCTTCATGATTTTTATTGTTACTTCTGTACCCACAGGCTTTCTTCAGGTGTCTCTCATATTCAGCAACCTTTCAGGGATGTTAAATGGAACCCTTTATTTGATTTATAGGGATATTCTGTTTTCACTCCTGTACCTGTCACTTTCAATGTCCTTTCTAATTTGTAACCTTCATTCTTGCTTTGGATGAAATCTGCCTCTGTTTTTATCACCTCTCAGCTGCTGTATACTACAATTAGGAACAGTCATCGAAAACAGCCAGAAAAACTGTCAATATAGGTTTCTTCAGTTTTTAAGCTAGTCTGTCTGTCTGTCTGTCTGTTTGGCAGCTAGGAGGCTGAAATTCTGATTTTTACTGCTTATTATTTTCAAAAAAAAAACATTTTTTTCTTTGTTAAAAATTCACCTATAAAATAATTTTTTAGTTGGGAAGGAGCAGTTTGCGATGTAACTTTATGCTAAATTGGTAAATTAGTTTGTACCTGGTAATGTTCATTCATGTTTTTTGAAAAATCAGTATTTTTTAGTGATCACTGTCTAAAAGAAGGCAAGAGAAGTAACTTATACATTGATCAGCTCTTTTTTCCAATTTTTGAATTGATCACCCCCAAGGAGGCATACTGCCAAAACAAATGCTTGTTTTCATCATTATCAAGCCATGGTCTTATTGATGAATGAGAACAGCATATACCCATGAATAAAATAAAGGGTTCCAATTGACATTCCTGGAAGGTTACCAAATGCGAGAAATATCTTAGGAAGACCAAAGGATATAGCAGCCAAAACGTTGGTGAAGAAACAAAGATGAAGACAATGGTCCAAAAAGAATCAATGTATTGTAGTAACAACACCTTGTCACAGAAATTTAGTCTGGTTAGTCGCTCAATAGAAACCATCACATAATGTTCAATTTTCCAAACAAATATATACGTGTATCAATAATAATACTTTATTAAAAATCATATACATATCTTTTTGTAATTATATATATATATATATATATATATATATATATATATATATATATATATATTCATGTGAGTATATCTTTAATGAGTGTAAATCTTATCATATAAATACCAATGTCACCATATTTTTTTGTTTGTTTGTTTGTTGTAATAAACAGTGTGGTAATCATGGTAGCGTGCAGAGAGCTGAAGGTTAAATTACTACTGATGGAAGCATTTCAGACTTGTACTATAAAGGTATGGCATACATATGGCTAGCCCAAGGTACTGGCAACACGGATAGTCACCCAGAGTGCTAAGTGCTAGGGGGCATCTGTCATGTATCTGAGAGGGTAGGATTTTCCAAATACGTATAAAACAGGCCTGGCTGCTGCAGAGTCAAACCCTAATCCTGCTTTTATTCCAACTGAAGACGATCACTGCAACTTTTGTATTGTTTGTATAACGAATAAAAAATAATAAAAATCTATCTATTAGAATATCTATGAGATGAATTCTTTTGATATGTAAGACGTATCATTTTGGCTCAGTCATTCAGAGAACCAGCTTGTATTCATGCAGTCATGATTTCAAATCACTGTAGGAAAATGGTAATCTAATAGATGTATTTATTTACTAGAATGAAATGAGTTCTTGTATATTTGTGACATAAATTTGTCAATTAAGAGACCAGCCTACCAGACTCCAGACTTGGACTAAAGTTTGACATAAAAGAGAAAAATCAATAGATAAAACACCAAAACCAGCCAGAATAAGAAAATTCACATAGGTGAAGTCAGATTTTCAGGAATATTTTTACCTAACTAGTGTAATAAACATTCTATTCCAACATATTTACTTTTCTCACTGCAAAACAAAAATTAATAAGATGTACATTACAGAATGCTAAAGTTCAACTTGCTCAGGGCACCAGGAATCTCAAGATCAGCCCGGAGCCAACATGGCTTCTAGTCAGCTCACTTCTCAACATATAATGCTACCGATTGCAGACATTGACACGAGATGTCCTAATGTTACGTCATTCCCAAGAGAATCTGATTTATACTTATACCTAGAATTCTCAAATCGAACCTAACTCTATGTGGGACAGATGAAGCATTGCTAGTAAATAGAAATCAAGTTGGGAACTGTTCGTGTTGTAACATGTTTTTAACATAGCATATGAGTATTGGCTAACATTGAAAGTTTGATCAGTTTATTAAGCAAAAATAAAAGACAAGTTTTCATTTTCTGTTTCAACTTTATCAAGCAAGATATACATTCTTGAACTAAAAAATGAGCTAAGCACTTACCATCATATGAAAGAACAAATGGATGTATAATAATGCCGAACGGGTTAGGAGAAAATTTGGGAATATTGATCAACTGTAAGAAGCAATCAGAGATGAAAGGAACAAGATTGTTTCAGGTCATTGTAAAGAACAGTTCAATTCTCACAATGGTTTACTTTTTATTTCCCAATTATGCTGTTAAATTATTGCCGTAGGATTACTATCCAATTCAAAGTTGAGATAAAAAGCAATAGAAAATTAGGATAAAAGTAAAAACTACTCAAAATTATTAATAATGTAGCAATACTTCATCCAAGAATAAAATTTGAAAAATTAATGATGTCGTTATATCAAAATGACACTGCCAGGTCTCAATTGTAAATATCATCAGCATAGAATATCGGTTGTAAGGAGTTGGTTTTAAGATGTGGAATCAGCTTCCATTTCAACTATCAAGTCAATGATTAAAAGTAGCCTGGTATTTTCTGGACCCTCTCTGGCTAGGGGTGTGAGTTCAATTCTCACCGTAGGCTTGCTTTTTATTTCCCAATTACGCTGTTTAATCATTGGCGTAGGATTACAGTTCTATTCAAAGTTGTGATTAAAAGCAACTGGAAATTAGGATGAAGGTGAAAATTAGTCAAAATTAATAATAATGTAACAATCAGATAGTTTGACTAGATGGCTCAGTTTTCGGGGGGGAAAAAAAGGAAAAGCTATTCTAAACTACATGTACAAGACACAAACACTGTGTCCAATGTTGTATAACACTGTCAAAGATTCCATCTATAATTGTTAGAATAAAAGTTTAACTGCAAAATATTTGATGAAAAAAAAGATTGGTTCATTTTTTTGCCCGGAAGTGTATACTGCTTTGTTCCACTATCTTCTGTCATCTATCAAGTAACTTCATTTTTCCCCAATAGATCATTTTTATCTTTCTCAGTGAAGAATTGCTCTGGGTGCCTCTTGCTGTCTACTGGGGAATTGAAATTCTTTCATTAAGAGAATTTTGCAAAAACTGAAATAAATGGTAGTCAGATATAATGTCGGCTAAATATGGTGAAATTTTCTGGATTACTTATGCTTTTAACTGCGATGAAAGTCAACAGTTCTATGAATGGCAACATACTTTTCAGACTTTTTCGAATTGATTCTTAGTGCTCATTTGGATAGAAAGATATGATGCAGAGAATGATCAAAGAAAGGGGAATATTGTTTTCTTCTTTAAGCACACTACATCCTACAATTCCTTTTTTTATAAATCAATTCTCAATATAAAAAAATAGATAGTACAGGAAAGAAAGAGAGAAAGCAGACCATACAGTGTTTATAACTAATATATACACGTTATATACATATTTAAACTTCTTTCATTTGCCAATGAATTATATTGCATTTTGGATGATATTCATGATTATTCATTTTTGTTTTTTGACATCAGGGCTTAACTTGGAAAATCAATAGCAAACAAATAGTCTTATTACAGAAACATAAGTTGACAATGCTGTCAAAAATTGTATAAAACATTGCGGGTTTTGAGCAGAGTTTATTCTTTTTCTTGTGTTATTGCTTATGATACTTTTATTTATCGATTATTTTATACTAAGTATAATTTGTATGATTTATTCAGGCTTCATATACAATAGATCTCATTACTGCCTAGCCTAGATTACCTTTCTCTGGTGCAAGAATAGACCTATGAACAAAGTCACCTTCACCTTGTAGGACACAAGGCAAATTTTCCAGACATTTTCAGAAAATTGCATTTTCAATGTTGAATATATCTTTGTAAAATTGACAAGATTAGTTGTTGGTAGAAATGACCAGAAAAGGATGAGCCAAGTTATGGAATGGATTTCTTTCTTCCTCCATCAAGCAGCTGTAGCCATAAAAAATTGTGACGTGTTCCACCTTTTTATATATATATATATATATATATATATATATATATGCTACAGTCCTGAAAATTGGCATCAATACTGTACTAGAACCACTCTGAGAATGTTTCTTTTTCTTTTTTTGAAAAAAGCTTTTTTGATTGGTTTGTAGATAACATCAAGATTCTGGAGAATCTACATGTTTCTATATGTTTTCTTACTCTTTTTTACATGTTTTTTCTAGTGGAAAACGCCACTGATGTCAACAATAGAATTTATTCTGACCATATTTTTTGATGGAATTTTTTTTTACATGACTTAGAATTTTGAGGCTACTGTTATTCACTTATTAACTGTGATGTCGAGTTTTCTTCACCTTTAAATAATTTGGTATTCTCATTTCTTTCATATATAAATCAAAGGAAATTCATTACTGAGAAATTTCAGAAGAAACAAATAAAAAATTAAGTTTTTTATATTTTAATTTAGAGGAATTGGTTGCATAAATTCTGTAAACTTTTTTTACTCTGTTCATTACCTTCTGCATCAAAATTGAGTCAAATATGATTCTTTTTTCTCTCAGAAAGAGTCAACCAAGTCAGTCAGCATAAGTTTCTTCAGTTTTCAAGTTAGTCTGGTTGTCTAGCTATCTAAGTATGTATAGTGTGTATAGGCCACACCAATAGAAATAGTGAGAAGATATTTTAAACATTCACTCTTTATAATGTCTAGAAAAAACATATTTTTCTTTAAATTCCTGCCCAGATAGGTTTCAAGTGGAAGGTTCAATTTACAATGTAAGATTATGATAAATTGATCCCTTAATTCATGCTTGTTTTTTGAAAATTTGGACTTTTTAAGTGATCATTACCCAACAAAAAGCAAGAAAAATAATTGATTCATCTATCACGTCCTTTTCTGATTTTTCAGTAGATCACCTCTAACACAGCATGCTGCCAAAAGATGTTGCTCATTTGATGATTTGTATTGAGTGTCTAACTAGACCGGTTATTTTCCTTTTTTTTCTTCATAAGAAGAAATCTCTCACTGCTGTTGCTATATAGCATTACAAATTACCCAAAGGGTATTTTTTTTCTTTACTTTGCAAACATAAGCATATCATAGACACCTACATCAAAATGTTGTTAATTCACCTTTCTCAGAGGATTTTTATTCAGTCTGCTTGTACTGCCTGGCAGAAGAAAAAATGGAGAGCTCTCTTAGTATTTCTATGGTTACAACGATAACTATGGAAAGGAGAGATTAGTGATCACTCACACCTGACATTATAGCAACGTTCCATCCTACCAATAGAAGAGAATTGGTAGACTTACAACAGGTACCAGATGTTGTCAGATTGCTCTGGCACTGGTAACCCTAGAAGAGTAGCTGTTCCAAACATAAATACCTAAAAAGCTTTTATTCCAAGACTCTTTAAAGACTACCATCAGTCATTTGCTTTGGGGAATGAGAAAAATATTTGTCATCTGGTGCATTTGATCCTTAGTTTATTACTCTAAATCAGAAATCATCGACCAGGGTTCCACTGAACTGTAGCTCAGCAGAAGGTTGTTAGAGGTTCTGCTAAAATTTCATACCTGCGTGAATCGTTTTTTCATCCAAATATCTCAACGTTCAAAATTTCATCTCTATTTTCCATCTATCTTTAAAAAATTATGCTTTTCTTTGTGTTAAACAAGTTTTTTGATAATTCTGTTTTACATTTGCCTTTGAAGTCCTTATATTCTTTTTATATAGGTACATAATGTACATGATGAACGTTAATTTTATGAAAGATAAGTTTAGATTATCAATACATTTTCAAGAAAACTTACTCCCAACTTTTATTTTTTATATCAGATGTCATCTCAGTGGGAGGAGACTGAAAAAAATGAACTAATATATAGAAAAATATCTCCCTCAATCTTATAGAATACTGATAATCATTTTTAGATTATAATACATATAAATTTTGGATACATTGATTTTTCACAAACTGTACATCCAACATTTTTATGCAGGGCTTCCTTGAGATACAAAAGTTATTTCAAGAATCCCTCCAATCTAAACAAGAGATTTTAATGGCTCATTACCAATTTAGAAGGTTAACCTCCATGGAGGTCCAGTGGGGTTGGATAGGAAAGAGGTTGCAATGGGGTATTTGCTCCCCATACCCCAGTAAAACATAATAGTGCTGTTCAATTGTTTCATGTGAGCCCAACCAAATATTATATAAAGACTGAATCATTATTCACTGGAAACATGGTTGCCACTAAACTATATTCTGAGTATACCATTCTGCCCTCCCCAGGAAATATATCCTTCTGCACCCACCCATTCTGGAAAACTGGTAGTCGATGCCCATGTTAAATCCTTATTTTCACCTGAAAATTTGTCTTCTAGTTCGTTCCTGGTATTGCTTTAAATAAAACAAAATTCCTAATGAATAAGAATAATCTTATTCTCATTCATCTTTTGTAACATCTCCTTGTCAACGATAATAGATTTTTTAATTACAAAATTAATATTCCATCAAACAAAATTAATTACTTAGATAACTGAAATAGATAACATAGATAAGTGGGAGAAGTAAATTGGATATCTGAAATAAATACTAGCCAAAAATTGATAATGGTCGACCATGCTTCATCTAACAAATATAAAATCAAGATTATATTAGGGAGTTCAGAAAGTGAGTACATATTTTCATGTTTCAAAAGTAATAACATATTTTCAAACAGTTTCTATCAAAAGATCGTCATCCAAAGTTGTTTGTCTTCCAGAATATGACTTATCGGGGAGATCACAATCATCTTTTTTAAACCCCTTTAGGTCACAGCTGGCATGTACAAGTCTTCACTGCATCAGGATATACTTCACAAATGTTTCACATTGCCTGAGTTGCAGTACTACTCTTTCAAAATCCATACTGTAGGCAATTGCGAATATGTTGCTCACTAATGTCTCTATCTTCTGTGGGGTTGAACTTTATTATACACTACAAATGAAACACTGTCAGGTAGAAAAGATGATGAACTAAGACAATAATCTAGACATCATTTTGTTCCATTTAATCCTGGTCTTTGCCTCGGTTGGTTGGTTCATAATTCGTAGCAGTGAAATATGTAATTACTTTCTTAACATGAAAATACAAAATTACTTTCTACACACAAAAATACTTAATTACCCTCTGAACATCTTAATAATATCTCATTGTCAAGTAAGACATTCATAAAAATATCTGCATTTAGATATATGTGTCTGAATAAGAATCACAAAGCAGGTATATGAATGTGTATATGATTATGGATAGGTATAAATGTTTGTATCAGTTGACACACATGCATGATTGAATGAATTTTTATATATGCAATCATGTATATGTTTGTGAGTGTGTATATATTTATGCATATATATATATATATATATATATATATATATATATATATATATATATACATATATATATGTATATGAGCTAAGCAGATGCCAGCAATGCAATGGCCTAAATAACTGTTTCAACACCAAAATTTTCACATTGCTTATCCACAGTCTATATATGCTCTTTTAGTTTCTTTCAATGCAACAATTTTGTTATTAAAAAATTAATACATTATTTGATAGAATGATTAAAGATGCCGTTTTTTCATATTGAAACACCTATTTGAAGTAATCTCCCATTATTTCGTTTCCTGCAGCAGGCCCATTTACTCCAATTGTTTATTCTATTTACGTTGACTCGGCAAAATTATGCATTCACCGTGTAATGATGGGAGATCATTCCAAATAAGAGTTTCGATATAATAAAATGCAATTTACATATATATATATATATATATATATATATATATATATTTCAAAATTTTAGACAAAATGCATAGGATCATTTAATATCGAAACATCGATGACCATTCGCAACATCTGGGCTCACCCGCTTGTGATAGTTCCGATTGTTTAGATAGATGGAATGTATAAAATCGTTTAATAAAACTTTGAGTTGCACTAAAAACTAGTCTCAATCTTTACATTCCCATATTGTCAATTAATATCATTCATATATAAATGTACATATATGTATATAATAGTGAACACAATAAAATGCGGTTGAATTTTCATCTGTCATTTGCACACTATGACTGAAAACCAACCTAGTCTGGTGGTATCGTGAGGTACCGCTTGGGCACTCTAGGTTATAGGCCTGACCCTCAGAGTCGTGATCTGAAGCAAGGCTTTCTTTGTGGCACAGCTGTTATTCATTCGCAGCAGTATTAGGCTAAGCTAAATTGGGTAAATATGTATGTTTGTATATATATATATATATATATATATATATATATATATATAACTGAAGAGTATGGAAAGTAACTTTAATCTATTTTTACTAATTTTACCTGCATTTCTCGTTTATTAGAAACTATCAACCAAAACTGTCTACATAGATTTCTTCAGAGCTCATCTAGCTGGCTATGTATCATATGTACAGACCATACCAATAGAGTTGGGGGTTTGAAAATTTAAAGAAGTACTCCTTATTAGTTTTAGGAAAAATATTTTATTTCGTTCTTTGAAAATTCAGACTCTTTAGTCTCCAACAAAAAGTGAGAGGAATAACCTTTTTATTTATCACTTTTTCTTCCAAATTTTTGATTGATCACCTCCCCAATGGCATGTTGCCAAAAAATATTGGTTGCATGATGGTTTCTGTTTAGTGAGTAACCAGACCTGTATTTTTGTACTCTTTTTTTTTTGCAAGGTTTCATGGGTTATTTTGTTCATTAACCTACCCTAGAATTATGTTAAAGACACTGCCTTTTTTAGATCTGTTCTATTTTTACAATAGGATTGAGGTTACTAGATTTGGAAAGGTGAGGGGGGGGGTAGTTACCTGAAGGATTGGAACATATTAGCAGTAAACCTGGCACCAGCTTCCTGAGCTGAATGTTTAGTCTGCCTGATAGGAGGTGGATTTAATAGTTTTACCCATCTTATAATCTTGGGGAAGTGGAAAGACTGAAAAGGGTAGAAAGAAATATTCTGCTCTCATACAACATAGTGTTATACCCAGGAGAAAATCGGAATTTCTGAACGTGTGTCTGTGTGGTGAAGAGTTTGGAGATAAAGTACTGGCAAGAAAGTTCTGTCTACAATGAGATTTATCTTGGATGGTGCGATTTCAATTTGGACGAGTTTTGATGTAGTACACTTGAGATATGGCTGCACTAATTGTTGTAATGAATATAAGTTTTAAAAAACTCATAAACTTAAATAAAAATGCAGAAAATATTGAATTAAAGTAACTGCACTACTCGAGGCATACCTATATAGATTTTAAAAAATTTTTCCATTCTCTCTGTCCCATAATAGTTGTCATATTTCCATATCATTTTCGTACACTAAATATTACAATTATTATGGGACAGAAGTAATTTTTTCTCCCAGAGAGATTTAGTTTTTTTCAAGTTATTTAGTTATCAAAGTGTTAATTTTGAAATAGCTCTGGTTTGACCAAAAATCGAAAAAAGCAGTTAAAGAAAAGAGACCAGATTCATGAGGATGTTTGATATAATGTTTTTTTTTGTTTTGTTTTTTTTGTAACTTGAGGAGTGGCATGCTGCAACTGTCATCGTCGTTATTAGTCAGAGGTTCAAAAAGAAGAGATGCAAAGGTGGAGATAGGTGAATTGTTGATGGAAGTTGTGGCAAAGAATTAGGAGTGGAACCATTAGCTAGTTTTCATTCCAACATCTTCCACAGCTAACAGAGGATTTTTGTATCAACAAATTCTCTGGGATACCGATGGAGCTGCTTATTGTGATCATTTAGGGACTGGATCCTTTAGATAACAATCACCAGCAAATAATGATAAGCCAAGATTGTGATAATTGGAACAATTTACATTTATTTTTATGAATTTATTATAATGTTATTAAACTCATTGTTACGAACAACTTTATATTATAAAAGATTGAAGGGAAATTTATTTCTTAGTTTTAAAACCTGCTCAATTCGTCAAAAATAAGTGTTCAGAACTGCCTAATTTTGATTCCAATCATCATTTGATAGATTTATCTGTATTTCGGTAGAAACTTATCTTTCATACATCATCATCATCATCATCTGTCATTGGACTTAGACCTCCAAGATTCGCCAGACCTCTCTAGCACAGGAATAGTGGAGCTAATACTTTCTGAACTTGTTCATCATACCATCCTATTTTTTCACTGGCCACAGTTTTGTATATGATCTCTTGGGATCCACATTGTGAGTTGTGATGTCCAGTGGCAGTCTCACATTCTTGCAACATGACCAGCTCATTGCCATTTGAGTGGAGAAAAAAAAATCTCCATGAAATATTAGAAAGAAGAAATCAAGTGAAAAATGACACTAGGAAGGCAAGCTTCCTGTAGAGCAAGCACAACCTTTCAGAATAAGAAAATCCCATTAATCTTAAAAAGAAGGGTCTACAATCAATGCATTCTCCTGATTGTCAACTATGGAGCTGAAACATGGAACGTAACCAATTTAAAAATATGGAATGTGCACAGGAGGAAATCATGCTCAACATCATAAAACAGCATGTTATATTAGAGAAAAAACAGTCTGCGATATCATGGAATCTATTAGAAAACTCAAATGGCAATGGGCTGGTCATGTTGCTAGAATGTAAGACAAACAATGGACATCACAACTCACAACATGGATTCCTAGAATCATACACAAAAGCATGACTGGCTAAATATAAGATGGCATAATCAAAGTTTCTTAATGTTTTTAGCAATTTGTGAGAATACAAAAAAGAAACAGATTTTTTGATTGTTGATATTTAATCACAGAGCTCAGTATTCATCAAGGCAAATAGTCATTAATACATAAAACAAAATTTACAAGGATATTTACAAATTAATAGTGATTAGAATTGTTTTCACAAATAATTAAATCAGAATGGATAATACAAAAAAATATGGTTTTTTAAATGAGAATGTGTTTTTTGTTGTCATAATTACAAGAACAAAATATTGCCAGCAGCTGAAGAGTGCATTAAGCAAAAATGCTGATATACATTGGGTAAATATCCTTGTAAATTTTGGTTTTTATAAATTAATATAAACATATATATACACATGTACATACATATACATATATATATATGTATATATAAATGTAAATATAAAAAAAAATATATACATATATCATTATTTATCTAATTGTCTTATACTGTCCCCCTGTCAATGATGACTATGGAGGTGAAAGGTTTTATTGTCACTGCCTGGGCAGGTAAGGTGGTATACGCATGGGAGATTGGTTCGCACAAGTGCTTGCTCATCAACTCTTTTCTCTGTCAACCAGTGAGGCTCTTCCCAAGGGCATCAGTGGAAAGTGAACACAAGCAGCCTATGCTGAAATTTGAACTCTGTTAACTGATTCCATTTTTTGTGCAAGTAACTGATATGCCACCCAGCACCTCTATTGAATATATATATATATATATATATATATATATATATATATATATATATATATATATATATATATATACATATATATATAATCTCGCAGTATTATTAGTCAAAGAGGATAGGAGTGGATTCAGCCACTTTTGATCTGTTTGGGCCAATATGACCCGTTTTAGCTTGTTTGGTACTATACTTGGAATATTTGGTATCTTTTGGTAATCTTTTTTATCAAATCTATCATTTCATTTAGTAGCAGAATATCAAGATATATTTAATTTTACACCCTGCAATTGTTCCAAGTATGCCTCATTTCAAAGCATGGTTTGATCTAAAATCATTTTACATGGCTCTTCTTCATGTCTAACTACATTCTTAAATATATTTTTAGTATTAACACACCTACTTTTATGCATATACAAATATTCTTCTGACAAATTTTCCTTTGAGAAATGTCTATTGAAAAAGCTTTCAGGATTTATTTCAACAATGAAGACCAAAGAGAAATGGATTAAAAACTTTTTCTTCAATCCATGTTATACATCCACTATGTTAGAATTTGTACCACTAAAAGACTTTTAATGTAATTTAGTATGGATAAGGTGGAAACACAGATGAAGATGAAGCAATTTGTTTAGTATTTGAGTCAGGTTTGTTATGATTTCTTTCAATCCATGAACAACTAAGATGTTTTTATTCATTTGGTACTTTTATGGATGATATTGGTACACTTTTGCCAAAGCTTTTGGTGCATTCAGGAAAAAATTTGTGGAAGCTTTGTTGAGCAGTCCAATGTATTCTTAAATGTCTTTAAAGTATCAACTCCCTAATTTAGTCTATTACAGAATCAACATACACTTGAATTCACTTTGGGTATTCACAGTAAAAAAGGGAGAAACACCACAATGAGGTTTCATACCCTTATCTCCCACATAAATGACCTGTTCAGAATGTACATTCCTTAAATAAAAGCTTACAAGATCAAGGTGGACATTGAAATTTGGCCAAGAGTGATATCAGCAATTAGTGAAAGGATTATAAGATCAAAAACTTTTATTTACCACAATAAAAGATAGTACCGGCCTTCCCCAATGGTGGGCCCCAAAATATTGATCTAGCTCCAAAATAGCTAAGTCTAGCTCCCGAATAGTTAAATCCAATTGTAGCTCAATTATAATGCGGTTGACTTTCTTGGACCCCAACAGCCCTATTTTAGGAAAATCAATGGATCTAAAGAAATGCAAGGCGCAATCAAAAAAAGTTAAACCTATAAGAAATTGGAAGTAATTTACAAATGATCAATAGTACAATATTCAGCAAAGATGTTTTAAAGATATGAACTTGAAGATTTTGGGTATTTTGCCAAAGAGCAATGGTTAGCAAGCAAATCCTTCAAGGCAATAAACACAAAAGTGAGTTCAATCTCCACTAGGTGCCCTATACTTGAGTCCTTAAGCCATACTAAGCCAAGCTTAGTAAATACCTATGATATCCACCAAATTTTTTTTTTTGAATTCAAACATGGATATGGGGTGCCTCACTGTGGTGCGGTAGTAAGCAAACCAGTCATTCAAGTTATTACTACTGTAGTATTTTGACCCTCAGTACGTGCCCCACGCTCATGGCCTAAGCTTAGCACATATGAAACTTATAGATATGTTGTCGTAAATATCAGACTTCTGTAAAAAGATTGACCCTATAGTGGAAAAGACTTGCCCAAGGCTAAGTTATAGCTTGTACACTTAAATTAACATCTTGACCCGGGTGACACTATTTATGTACTTTGTAGGAGAGGACATTCTGGTATCATCTGTCAGTTACAACAGATAATCTTCACATTAAACTCCGAGCAAATAAGATCCACAAAACATCATGAAGATGTTCCAATTAATTTCTCATGGAGAGAAACCTGAGTGCAATACATATTGATTAATAATTAAGGAGACTAATTTACTTCCTTAAAATAAATCAATATAAAAAAAAAAAAAGACGGATTTGGTTATTCACTCAATAGAAGCTATCATGTGATCAATGTCTTTAGGCAGCATGCCATGTTGGGGTGATCAATTGAAGAATTGGAAAAAGAGGTGAACAATGAATAAGTTACTTCTCTCATCTTTTCTTGCACAGTGGTCACTAAACAGTCTGATTTTCAAAAAAAAAAATGCTTTAATTCTGCTGACACTAACTCAGGGATTAATTTAGCATGAACTTACATTGTAAATAGAACCCCCCTAAAACTTATGGGGGGCTCAAAAAACAAGAAAACATTTTTTCTGTACCCAAGGAATAAATGGTTAAATTTTCAGCTGTCTAGCTCGATTGATACAGCCTGTATGTGTGATGCATGCAGACATAGCCAGACCATCTTAAAACCTGAAGAAACCTATGTTGACAGACTATTTCGTGAAGATTGAATATTGATTTGGGAAAACTGGCTAAAAGAAGGGTCTACAACCTATGCATTCTCCCAGTGGTCACCTATGGAGCAGAGACATGGAATCTAACCAAAAAAATTGACCCCCCACCCCAAACTGAGGACCATGCAATGTGATCATGATATCATAGAAACTGTTAGAAAACTCAAATGGCACTGGGCTGGACATGTTGCAAGAATATCAGTTGGTTACTGGACATCACAACTCCAACATGGATCCCCAGAGATCATATGCAAAATTGTGGCTGACAGAGCATAAGATGGCATGATGAGCTGTTCAGAAAATACTGGCTTCACAATGCCCATGCTAGAAAGGGCTGGCAAATCTAATGGAGGGTCTATGTCCAATGACAGATGCTAAAAGGCTGATGATGATGAAATTACATGTGTTAGATCAGGTTATTAATGACTGAAATAAATTAGGTGAACTAAATGTTTACACAAAAAAATTTAGGTGAACTAAATATTTGTACAATGGAAAACAAAACTAAAAAGATTTGTATAAAAGGAACAATGCTGTATAATGCATTACCTGTAAATAATATACGAAGCATAAATGTTGTAAAACAATTGCCAAGTCTGTTATAAAATCCTGATAGGTGAGTTGTATTTTTTTTTTTTAGGAGAAAGAGAGAAATCATTATACCGGAGAATTTCACAAATGAGTTCCCATGCAGGCAAAATTTAACAGACGCCTCTTTTTAAATATGGAAGCAAACATACATTTGTGTGTAAGTTAGATGAAAAAATTGCCCAGGTCCATTGACATATTGCCGCAGGCATCAGGGCATACCAACTGATTCTCTTTTGTGCAATGAGGTTATACTGCCTAGGAAGCGGATTCCCAGGGATCAGGTATCTGGTAGAGAAATAAAGAGAGGACTGTACTTATTAATCTTCTCACAGGGCTCACTTTCTCATCACCATTGTTGCATTATTGTCATTTGTTACGTAGTTGGCAATCTCCATCAATGACCTCCAGACGTCTGGTGTGAATATGCAGATGCAAAAATAATAAAGTCAGTCGAAATTCAATCGTAAAAAAAACTTTCAAAACATTAATGTTGTATTCTCAAGTTTTAAAATTTTTTTCTACATTTGAATTAAAACTGACAATGATATACAACATATAAAAAATTTACAATGATATACAATGTATAAAAAAATTTCAGTATTACATTATATTTGAAAAAATTCATAACAGTCTATTTTTTCTTCTTCCTTTTAAAATATTGTCAAGCTTGGCATTATTGATCCCTTCTCATGAGTAATGATATTAATATCAATTTTATTATTATTATTACATACAAGTAGTTCTAGTTCCATACTGTTTTTATTGCTTACATTGAATGAGCAAATTCTTTCCACCATCATTCACATCAGCTTTATACTTTAGAGGTACAGTTATAAGGATATAGTATTTAAAAAGTTATTAACAATCAAAATACAATAATACAGACTCTACACAGTGTTAACAGTTACCACGATCCAATTTAAAATGTTGATGGCATAGTGATCCTTGAAGCCAACAAACCAATAGAGACATGCAATGTGCATTGTAAAGTTGGGTGTCATTCATTATCATGAAACATTGTCTATAACTTGATTTTAAAAATAAATAGGCTTTATGGCAGTCTATTCATAATTTGTCCGCAAGTCAGATTTTTTTAACATGTAGACTTCCTGCATATACGATCTTTTATATTTTATGGCTAGCTTCAGCCATTGAATCTCAACACCACTTTTAGCTATTCGTCACTCTACCTGAGATGATCTTTCTCTTCCTTCTTTCAGAAGAGTTACTATTAATGGCTTTATTATCACAGTCATTTGCTTTTACTGTCAGCTTCTCTGATAACCTGTCAACAATTTTGCTAGTTTGTCATATGTTGCATCTTGAATCTGCAGTAACCTAGCAACAATCGTGTCATTTCTTAGGAATTTCGGCAAGTGTGAAATCCTAGGGTCGGTCTGGCAACAGATCTTAGAACAAGAGAGAATTAAAAATTAAACTGACATGGTTTTCATTAAGATCATGAAGAGAGATCTTTTGAAATTAGACCATATTTTTTCATGTTTTATTTATTCATTTATTTCTAGCGAGAGAGAAAATATGAGGCTGACTGATGCTTCGTGCACTATGAATAACTGTTACCTGAAACCACACCTGGGGGGTGAGTCAGTTGTGTCTCTAGGAGTGTTAGAGGGAGAAGTTGTTGATGGGATGTGGGTTTGGGATGGAGAAGGAGGGTTGTCTCAGCTTTATCCAGAATGACTGGCTGAGCATCCCCTCTGACTAATAGCTCTTCAGAGCAGAACACTCCCGTCAGTCAAGCATAGAAATTTATAGGTGAGAACTTCAGAGTCTGGAAGGAATCAGGTATATACCCTCTTGGATGTGGAAGGGAGGGGAGGTGAGGGTGGTGGAGTTGGTGGGTGGTGGTACAATAGAAAAATAGAATTCCAGGAATGATGGTAGGCAGCAGAAGGGAATTTGCTGCTGTTTGTTGGGAGCACAAATTTCCAGTTCAAGGCAGATGAGGGTGGAATGATGTCACCAGGTCACATGACTATAAAGCATATAGATGTACGTATATCAGTATAAACACCCACACACACGCACATACAAACACATATGCACATACGTATAAATACTTGCAGAAATATTCGACCTTGCCCAAGTTTCAAAATATTTAAATGAATACCATCATGAGTTAACTATACTTGACTAAGAAGCATATAGATGTACATATATCAGTACTAACACTCACGTATATATATATATATATACTAGCAGACGTAATCGGCTTAGCCTGGGTTTCTAAATATCTAAAAATGAATACTATGATATTAGTTCGCTATACTTAGCATGAATTGCTTTAGAAAGTTGCTGACTATCTTCAGTTGCTTGGAGAATGTTGATTCTATGAAAAATTGTTACTTCCAGACAATTGAGAGAATAGTTCTATTTTGTTTTCATAAAATTCACAAAAACTCAGATGTAAATTAACAAATACAATCTGGAATGGAACTCTACTCTTACAATTTTCGAAAATTTCCTGGGAAGAAGTATTTTTTTTTCTTCAAAATATTGTACTAATTTACATAATTACTGTAGGCTAATTCTTTTTAATCAAGAACTTTTTTGAATATCAGTTGCATCATTTATTCCTATTCATTCCTTTCTCAAGGGCATTAGAACAAAGTAAATGCAGATTATCTCAGTTAGAGTTTGAACTCTGTTCACCAATTCCCTTTTCTGTGCTACTAACAACGATTAGGGTTATTCCTATTCATGTGGTACTTTTTTCAGTTTGGCCACAAATAGCAATTTTGGCCATAAATTGACCTGTAGTTACTTCTAGTAACCTGGAAACCTATCTGATGTCCATCTTCAGTCCAGTTGTCCTTGTTGACCAAGCCAACAATCACTTGTATTATATTAATAAATATAATACATAAAAGTACTTTGTGTATAATATGTACTATATCATAAAGCATATAGATATTTTATTGGTGCATATGTATATGTTTTCAAAATTGATTACATTCAACTCTTGAATTCATGGAACGCCTGCAACTGCTCGTATTGATATCCAATGAATAGAATTGAAAATAATTGAACTTTTCTGTGAATTGTTAGAAAAAAAACAATCAAGAACCATAAGTTCAACAATGCATCTATCATTTGTGGTAGTAGAAGGAGAAGGAAAAAGAGCAAGAAGTTTTTCTTGGATCCAATTGTTTCTCATACATGTAAATCATTGTGATATGGAAATATTCGGCAAGTATTATATTTAATACAAATCATAAATGGACATTTTTGGCAATTTTTGGCAATTTTTGGCTTATTTTGTACACAAAAATGTGGATATCCTTCATTTTATTGTGATTTCATAGCGATTGGTAAAAGATATTGATCAGAATAGATGTTCTTTTGATGATATTTCACTTATTCCTTCTTTCTATTATTCAATGTAACTAGAAAAGACGGATCGACAGACAGACCAAAAAGCTTCTTACTGAGATGTGTAGATACATCTGAAATATAAAAAAAAACTGACCTAATGATAAAGGGAGTATAATCACAATCAGGAGATATTTCCTTTGATAATGACATGCTCATTTTTTAAATGAATTTAAGACTTGAGTATATTTTGTGTGGGCAATTTCATAGTTTTGAAGAAATACTGCTTTTTCTTTGTAGTATCAAATCACAGTAGCCCCAAAAATGACCTGCCTGACCAACCAACCAGCCAAGTTGGCTACAGATTTTTCTCTCTTTACTCTTCTGTGTCTATGTGTGTGTGTGTATCTCCGAGTGCTTCTGATCACATCTTTGGGCCACAACCTTGAGAATTCGCATTAGTACACTACTAGTTGCCATCTAAAGATAGATTTTTGTTGTTTTTTCAAAAAAGGGCTTTTCGTGGTCTCTATTTTGGACCAACAATGCCCAAATATTATGCTGGTATTTTTTAGATAATTATTCAGACAAAACATCAATATTTTTTTTTTTTTAGATAACTTTAGATAATTATTTAGATAATTGGTTCTGGTACACACATGGGCTATAGTGATTCATTCATGTTAGGTACAGATATCAGTGTTAATTTTCGTTATACCAGATGCCTAATTTGTACTTATGCTTTATCTGAAAAGCCAATACGAAGAGAAATCTCACCTGCAAATAATGTTTATCATTAACACTGCATTGCTCACCTGTGTTTTCTTAACCAAGGGTTGCTTCATTGCTTTATTGATTTTGATAGGTGGGGATTTGAACAGCGATAGGAATTTCCTGTCCTACTTGACGTTTCAATAATAAATGTATATTTGCTTATATACTTCAGGGATCACTTTAACATCCTCCCCCCCTCCCAGAGTGGCCATCTGAACATCACCACACCTCCTGAATTTTGCCAATTAAACATCCTACCACCTAAAACAGTTTAATCAACATCATCATCAACTTTTTAGCATTAAACACACACCTTCCCAAAGAATCACAAGACCTCTCTATCGAGGGCGTAATGGAGCCAATACTTTCTCAATATGTCTAGTTCATCATGCTATCTTGTTTTTTGCCAGCAACAGTTTTGCATGATCCCTGGGGATTCATATTGGAGTCATGATGTCCAGTGGTTGTCTGCTATTCTTGCAATATCACCTGCCCATCGCCATTTGAGTTTTCTATTAGATTCTAGGATATCTTTGACTGCTTTTTTCTCTAATATACTGTATTGGTTTGTGATTTCCCCGTGCGATATTCAGTATGATTCTCTCTTGCACACTTTGCACTGTTTGAGGGCCAATCTTTTGGTCAGATTCCGTGCTGGTGTTCAATAGGTGACTATCGGGTGGTTACATTAATTGTAGATCCTTCCCTCTTTTGGCTTTTTTTTTTTTTTTGAAGGTTGAGCTTAAACAGTAGAAATACTTGATTTTATTAACAAGATTGAAGATGATAACGTTTGCTCATATGATTACATGTTTGTCTACCATGGGTTCTCAAGCTCAGCTTTAGCAATCAAACATTACATACACCCTACCAAACTGGCCTAGGGGGGGATGTTAAAGTGAACCAACTTCAGATCATATACTCATTCATTCTCTCTCTCCCCCAAAAATCCTCATCAGCCTTTTGATATCAAGCAATGAGCATAGACCTTCCTTAAGATTCATCAGATTTTTCTATTATCGTCATGCAATATTATTTTCTGTTGTTCCGCATATGATTTCTGGGGATGATCAAACTGTTGAAAATCTATTTCTAGAGTCATTTAAGACTTATTCCTTTGGGAAAGATACAAACCAAAAATTTCTGAAACCTACAAATTATTCTGCCAGTTTAATCACTGGTCCAGCATGAAATATAAAATGAGAGAAAAAAAACATGACCCTATAAAATCACTTCCAACTGTAGTCAATTTCTGTTAGGAATCTTTCTGTAAAAAGAACTGATTGACTTGAATAGTGTGATGAAGTCTTCAACTCTTACAACCATGAACCTGAATGACAATGGAACTCTCCTATGAATAGAATTAAAAAAATAATGGAACTCTTTTGTGAATTGAATAAAAAATTTAATTTTTTTCATAATGAATTTAAGAGTTAAAATTGGGGAACCAGTCTACAAGCCAATGAAGTTTTAAAGTGAATTGACATTCATTACATTGAGGATATAGTGTTAATGGGCAAATTAAAAGCTTAATCCAATCAATGAATGGATTGGAACTGAGAATAACTCATCTATGCAGAAAGACACATTCTCAAGAACTCTTTTTTTTAATCACTGCTTCCCACAACAGACTGGTTTAACCACTGTTGCTGGGTTTAGTTTATTCATCTATCTATGTATCCATGTATCTGGGCTTCTCTCAGCCTTTGCTGTTCATAGTCGAAACTTAAAATTGTGCGTACCAGCTCCTCTCAATGAGTAGAGAAAATGTTTGTTTTTTAGGGTCTTTTTTTAAAATCCCTCTCATGAATAGATTTTCAGTGGAGGCATTCAATATGCATTGTAATGTCATATTAAATTAGTCACTAGTTTATGCCCACTTGTTTTTTTTTTTTAATTTTTTAAATTTCAGCCCTTTTTCTCAGATCACAGTCCTACTAAAGACAAGAGCAATAATTTGTCTATTGATCATTCATTTTCCTAAATTTCTATCTGATCACCCCTAGCATGATTTATATGGCTGTGGTGACTCAAAACTTCCCTTGAAATGCTTGTCTTTTCCTATTCTTTCTCAGATTGTTTTACTTTGTGGGATCTTCTTTAGTATTTCCACTCTGGATGTAATCTTCTCACCTGTTTCTAAGGGAGGTGATAAGACCTCAACTCTTGAATCGGCTTATGCTGTTGCATTTATATTAAGAGATTAACTTTGTGTCAGAGTTCTTTGGGCAGGTCTGTTTGTGGCTGGTGTAGATTAGAACCTGGTCGTATTTATTATCATATCATCAAATCCAAAAGGTTTATCTTACATAGAGAAAAATATTCTTCTTCAGAGACTTTCAGTATGAACTGAGGCATCTCAATCGTCATCCAAAGACATTACAATTAATACCTATGAGAGGAGCTCAAAGGCATGAAACAGTCATGATAAACACATGATTCATATTAATTCACCACTTTTTTCAATTCCTTTCTTCTATGATTATAAGCTGATCATTATTATAAAATTATCTCCTGCAGATGTTAATACTGGTGTCCTACATTACAGTGTGGCTGTTAGGATCCAAGAAAGCCAACCATGTTTCAACCAAGTTATTGTGTTGCCAGATCTAGCAATTTTAGAGCTGTATCCAGCAACAAAGTGGCTGAATCTAGATCCAGCTATTTTGGAGCCAAATTAATATTTGGGGTTCCTCTATCCCGCCACATTAATGCGAACCATGCTATGACAAACTGCCTTAAAACAGCGGAGGCTTGAATTTGGAGATAAAAGCTCTTACTTTTATCCATACAAACATGGAAATTTATTCAATAACTATGAATATAATCGAAGCTTAATGGATTATGTCTTAAAATTCACTGAAACTCCATGATTTATGAACTCAACTTTTAGATTCCTTTTTGCTAGAATTAAAGTTGAGGCTTATCATTAACCATCTGATTAGATAGTGTAATGGTTAGCATGTCTGCTTCTCACGCAAAAGATCTTAAGTTTGATTCTCAGTATGAATGAAGAGTGTTGAAAACTTTTGATTCAACAAATTTTTCTGTGCCCTCTGCAGCTAATTGAGTTCACCCTAAGTTGTGTGATTATGGTGGAAGTAGCTCTTCTGTGGATTTGCATCCAACGGGGTGGTCATAAAAACGTGTTGGAATAAAGTCTTGGTCTCGATCAGACTTGAGATTTGCAAAGATCATTAAGCAAGTGAAACTGCAACTGCGTCAGAAGCCTTCATACTTTGTCGGGTTTTGTCTCTTAAGAGATGGGACGCTTTTTTTTTTCATCAGCTAGACATTGGAGACCAAAATGGTAACTCTTGCAGTCCCCTCTGACATTTTCTAACCACCAAGCTATACCTCATTAACGTTTACATATAGCACCTGAAACCTGCACTGCCCTCATTTTCATGTTTCTCATATCTACCCACACCCTCACATGAAACAAGCAAGTAATGTGTCCACATCTGATATGCATTCAGTCATATAAAACCTTTGATGTTTGCTTAAGCATATAACTATTGAGTGATAAAAAGCAACAGAAATAAGATGAAAGAAAGGCTAGTCAAAAATTAATGATAATGTCAATGCTTCATCACAGAAATTGAAATACTAATAATACTAGTAAACTTACAATATAGTGGCATATGGCATTCAAAGATGTAAAGAATATAATTATATGGCTAAATTTAGATGATTGCAATTGGTGTAGTATCAAATCAAGAATTAAGAAATATTGCTAAATGGCTTATCTAAGTGTTGCTTATCAGTAGAGCCCTCATAGCCAAAGCTATAACAGCGCTGTTTCAGAGAAAATAATTTCCCAAGGATAAGAGTGGTGAGTTCAAATCTTGCCTGAAGCTTATTCCTATCTGTGTTAGTAATTTAAAATTGGTAAAACCTGAGAGTTGCAATAAACAGTCATAGAATAAAGATCAAAGAAAATCAAGTCAAAAATTAATAACAGGACTTGTTAGTCTCTCAATAGACATTTTCCCATGACCAAAGTCCTTTAGCAACATGCTGTGTGTTGAAGGTGATCAATTAAGAAATTCGAAAATGGGATGATCATTGATGAGTGATTCCTCTTGCCTTTTGATGGGCAGTGATCACTAAAAGAGTCCAAATTTTCAAAAGATGATCGTGTATACTACAGGACACAAAATAAGGGATCAGTTTAGCTTAAACTTGCATTGCAAATTGAACCTCCACTAAAAAAAATTTGGGGGGTTAAAAAAAAGAAAAAAACGTTTTTTGTAGACATCATAAGGGGTAAATGTTTGGCCTCTAGCTCCATTTGTGTGGCCTGTATGTGGAATACATAACATAGCCAGCCAGCCAGACAGATCAAATAAATACTGAAGAAAGTTATGTTGATTTGGGTTGACAGTTTCTCATAACAATGCTTCATCGATGAAATTCATGAACTATTACACAGTGCTGTATCTTGGGATCTTATTTTAGCATTATTTCTACTCCAATATAAGTATAAAGTAAAATTATTCATTAGTGATTATTGTTTTTGACAAACAACTACAAAAAAATATTTCAATCAATACATGAACTATATTTCAATGTTTTTAGCTTATTCATGAATATGTAAAACCCACAAAATTTCACAAGTATAAAAATGAAATTAAAATATTACTTTTTTGACTATGAAATAGATACAATGAAAAATACATTTTAGCTATGATTAAGATCATACAAGTTTCATATTCTATTCATCATTAATTATTTTTTCTGGATAATCGGATACTTCCTAGAATGATTTTATCCCAATCATTGAAATCTCCAAGTCAGCTAGGACCACAGGCATGGAGGCTATACTGCTAAAGTTCAATCTGTGATGGGCAGCAGCAACATATGGTGCTTTGTATATTGAGTGTGCTGTGTGTAACAAATGCACAAAAACACAAACATATCTTGGAGTCTGTAAAAAGCAAAAGACTATAAAAATATCTTTGGTATATTGTAGGTAAGGTGGTCCCGATTGTAAATTATAAAGGTTCACACCTTCAGTCATTTGATAATACAAATGGCAAACAAATAAAGAGAAATAATGAAAGAAAAGCAAAATTTTGTTTTCTTTTAATTCTTTAATTTCTACAATAGGGACCATTTTCTCTGCATTGTATCAAACAGGCCTCAACTGTTCATTGCTTTGCACAGCACTAAAAATACTTCTAAGTTTTTTGTGCATCTGTAGCACTCACCACACCCAAGATACAAAGCACTATATACTATTGGTGGGCAGGCCACATGGCGAGGATGGAGGAATTTTGGTAACCAAAGACCATCCTGCTTGAAAGCCTAGTTTATGGCTGGCAGAAAAGTGAATGGCCACAAAAATGAAGTCTTCCCCTGATTTCAAACATAAATTACAAAAAGCCAATGCTTGATGCAAACATATGGTTTATTGCAAATCATACCTCAACAAAAAAATTTTTTTCTCTTATTCATGAATTCAACATGTGCTCCATTTTTTGCCCGCGGAACATCTAAGCACAACTCGATTTCATGCCATGTGTTCTTCAACATCTCTTCAGTCTCAGTCACTAAAGTATCTGTTATCCTTACCTTCAAAGTTCCAATATCAGGTACTGGTGAACTGAACATTTTATACTCCCATAAAAAAATCAAGAGATGTATTGTCGAGTGAACATGGTTGAAGAACATTATGCCCAACTGATTTTTGATTAGCTTTTCTTTTCTTTTCTTTTTATTGCCTGAGTTGTGTTAGCAGACATTATAATTTTGAGTTGTCTGATTTTCTTAGATGAAGCATTTTCATTATAAAGTTTTGACTAGTTTTTCTTTTCATCTTGGCAGTTGTTTTTTTTTTTTTGCAACACTTGTTATTTTTACATTTTACAACCATTAAGTAAGCAGCATGGATCAGGAATAATGAAATAGCTTCTGGGGTGATTTGAACACATCTGACTTGTATGTCACCTTACTGATTAAGATCTTGAAGGCCCCTCTGCACGACACATTCAGATTTAGTCATATAGCTGCTTTCTCCTTTATTTAATTCTTTCTTCTCTCTGCTGTGTGTTTTATACAAAGTAGTAATAGTAGTAGTAGTCTTAAATTGTCCAAAGCATTACAATAAAAACCAATAATTAGGATGAAAGGAAAAACTAGTCAAAACTAGTAATGAAAGTTCTGTATCTCTTGTCTTCTGTTGCCTTATCAAGAGTGCTTAGTCATTTATACTTTAAGGATTTACCCCATGATACAAGCAAAACAAATTACGTTTTGCATTCACTTTTCTATACAGGTATAAGTTCAGCTAAATAACAGCCAGATTTTTTTTACAGTAAAACATCTCAAAAACTAACTTGTCAATCCGCCAAATTACTTGTATTCACTTTTTGAAGATAAGAGACTTACCAATCAAATTGTAAAAGATTTCAACTCATAGACAAAAGTACCAGCTTCCCATCTTGCCTACTTTCTTTGAAACTCTCCAAAAGTTCAGGCCTGCAGCTAATGGTGAAAATTTCCTATCCATATATACCAGGGTTCTTGCTGAAAGATGATTGGTTAAAGGTCGATCAAAAGATCAATACTTGCTTTAGTGGAACCATGTTATTGATAGCTATGTACATTAATTATTTCCTCTTTCAGTGTTGTCCACTTTTAGTTGAGTTTTAACTTCGTTCATGGTTAGACTTTTCAAGTTTTTGATGAGTCTTAATTAAAGCAAGGAACTTCTTATCTTAGCTTGCTGATCATCCAAAGTTATATTTGGAAGATCATTTCTGACCAGACAAATGCAGATGTGATGCCCTTTTCAAAATTTTGTGATGTCTTAATTAGAACAAGGAACTTTTTCTCAGTACTACTGTTAGAGTCTATTCCATCTGATTGAAATCGGTATCTTATGTTAGAGGAGGGCCATATGTAGGTGTATGTCTCTATTTTGGTACATATATTTATGAGTACATATTTATAAGGATGGAAAAGGGTGGAACAATGTCTGTAGCCAGGCATGTAGTTATTAGCTCAATTCTTATCTGAAATTTCCACTGTATAGTGTTTGATTATGTGGTTAATATTCACTGCTGAATCAAATGCATTGACGATGAAGGGGATTATGATGATAAATAATTATTTGTTGCATAAGAGGCCAGTATTGAGCCGCTGTCTCTAGACTCACTCGATTTCCTAATTTGAATATGTTTGAGATAAAGCTTAGATTATCTCCCCTTCTGGCCAAATCTTGCAAAGCTAGCGATTACGGCTAACCCATTAATACTGCTAAAATGATTGACTGGGATTGCTTCTCGGATTTTCTCAACATTTTTATCTATTCAAGCTGTTGAAGGAGAGCAAGGACGTGAGGAATCTTCAACTGACACGTTGTCTGTTTTAAAACGTGCGTTCCGCACCTATGCTAGCGATTTTATTTTTCATAGTTTAGTATTTAAAAGCTTAATCAAGCTAAGTCACTGCTTCAGGAGTGGTTCTACCAAACAAAAACAAAACCGGTCTGGTTAGTCATTCAGTAGTAGCTGTCATGTGACCAACATCTATTGCAGCATGCCATGTTGGTGGTAATCAGTTCAAAAACTGGAAAAAGGGATGAGCAATCGATAAGTTTCTTCCCTCATCTTTTGTTGGGGCGAGATCACTAAAAAAGTCGGAATGCTTCAAAAATTAGCATGGATACTGTCGGACACAAAATAAGGGATCGGTTTAGCAGAAGGTTAGCTTGCTGATTGAACCCCCCTCTATAAATCTTGGTACAGCATGTAGGTGTGAGACATACGTGCATAGCCAGCCAGCCAGCCAGAACAACTTAAAAGCTGAAGAAACCTATGGTGACAGTCTTTTGTAAGAGTTCTGGTTGACAGTTTCTGATTCTACACTAAGTACATGCTCTTTGCAATCAATGCTAGAAGACAACCGTGATCATTGGTTCATTTTTCTTACTCACCACCAAACCTCGCCAAGTTATCATACATGTAATCTTTAGAGTGAATGAAACTTTCAATGTAACTGTTTCATAAATCCTGTCTGTGATATCACAAATTACATAATCAGTTAGAATCAAAATGATTTGCAATGCATCTCTACAATAAAATAATTTGCCATGTTCTTCTATAGTAAAATCATTAGCATCATAACCTTGTATCAGAATCCGTTGAATAGAACATTGCAAGCACCCCATTTCCTTATTTTTTAATTGATCTACCTCAACACAGCATACTGCCAAAAAGACAGGTTACTGTCTCTGTTCAATGACTAACCAGACCTGTATCTATAGTTACTATTTTGTAGCAGTGTTTTATAAAAGAAATTCATCGTAAATGATTTTAGTGTAGAAATCGCAAGATAGGAAAAAAGGAATGATCAGATGTCAGGAATTAGGACAAGCATTAATGATAGAATAAAGCTATTATATATATAATTTGTTACACTGAATGTATGTTGATGGTTTCATATAACTGAAGCAGATGTCTCTCTTCTTGTAGTGCCTCAGTCAAAGTTGTGACAAGATCTAGCTTCAATCAGCTCTCTACTGATTATCTGTTTGCTTATCTTACACGAACAGAAAGTCACAGATTAGATCTCTTTGAACACTTTACATTAAAAAAAAGCCCAAAACCAATTATGAGAGTTTTTTTTCATGAATATAAAGTGCAATAAATGAATTCTGTTTGATTTTGGCAAATACTAACTAAATCCTTTCATGGATACATTTGCTGATTAAAGAAATCTATTGACCTACCCAATGTAAACCCAGTCATATTAGACTTGTTAAAATAGAGCAGGAGGAGGTCCAGGATTTTTTTGTGGAAAAGAAAATAAATTCGAACATCAAAAACAAGAAAGTAATACGTGATCCAGCATTTTTCACTTATATATGAGTGAGAACTTTTCAGCACTACAAACTTACCATAGAATCAATGGATAGAAAATTTATCAAAAAATAAGGTGGACGATATCTTAATAGATAAAAATCAAAATGATACATCTTTGTTTTTATGGTTATGTGGGTTTTTTCATTTATAAAATTTCTTTATATAATGTATATGTGGTCGGGAATTTTTCTTTCAAGCTAATTCCATAAAACACAATGGATAGTTTTTGTCAATTCCATTTTTTTTATTGATTTTTGTTGGCAAATAAATTGGTTACAAGAATAAAAAGGGCAGTTCCTTCATTCTTGTAATCCAGCAAAAGAAAATAACTTATTTGGAAAAAATAGTTAACGAAAGAGTTAAATCAACAAAAACTATCCATCATGTTTAATGAAACTTGCTTGAAAGAAAAAGAGAAATTTCTTCATCCATACATTAAAAGAATATTTCCCGATAATGCTTTGCCTAAACAAGGGGGTTGAGATCCTGTATCCACACCTGTATAGAAAAAGATTAAGAAACGTCAAGGCATTTGTTTCTCTGATAAGCTGCTATTGAATATCTATGGGCTGCCATAGGATATTCATCAATGTAAATTCTCTTTGGAGAATCTTGTAAATAACGCAGGAAAAAAATTAAAACTGGATTCTTTAATTCTTTCTTCATTTCTGCTCAATAAGTCATCAACGTGTGAAAGGAAAAATTTCAGAGAGAAAATGTACGAAAGAAATCTGAAATATCTGAAGTGATAAGAAGATTTTATTTCTTTTTCTAAGACGATTTGGAATTATTCAAAGTTTCATCTGAAAAGAAGTTAATAAAAAACCTGGCATTAATGTAACGTAAGAAATCTTTTTTTTCCATCATAAAAGCTTTGTGAAAAATAACATAAGAGATAAATAGAGCTTAAGGAATGTTATGTCACAAAACCAGATTTCCTTAATACTTTCAATTGCGTCTTGAAATAAGTCACTCCTTTCACAATGGAGCAGGTTCATCTTTTAGATTAGATTCAAATGCTTTATGACATATAAGACTTAAAACAACAGAGGGAACCCTTTCTTAACAAGGATTTATTAGGTTGAGGCAAACATTGCCACCATTTTTTGATGAAACTTTATATTTATATAAATCCATAACATCAGTATTCAGTTATCAAAGTACTTTTCTTAATTTTCTTTGACCTTACCCTAACTTTTAAGTAAATTTTTAATTCCATAATGGAAAAACAATTTCAATTTGGGTTTTATGGATACCTCAAAAGATTAATTTCAAATAGATAAAGTTATTGACCAGACAAGGAATTTTTGCAAAGATACCAACAAATGATTGTTTAAAGGTAGCAGGTCTGGAGAATATGCTACATGTAGAAGAACTTCCTACGCCAGGTCCATGACTGTTAGCTGAATCACATTTGTAACTTGAGGAACAAAATCAGCAAAATCACTGATCAATTTTCGTATCTAGAAAGAGTTTTTTCTTCTTCCAGTGTGTCATTCAAAAGAGCCAATTGCTCACTGTAGCATTGAACAGTTATAATTTGTTTGTATTTTAGCAATAAAGAATTTGTAACTAAAAATTCCCTTTGAATCCTACTAGTACTTTTTCCTTCAAGTAGAGATTTTACATTACATAATGTTGGCAAATATGTAGATTAAAGTTGAATATCTATAACTTTCAATCAACTACTTTCTGTTTGCTTGATTTTCATTCAAAACTTTTTAACATAACTGTAACATATATTCAAGCATTTTGGAGGGGCGGGGAATAAGGGAATCCAATCCCAACCTCCGGGCTGGATCAGCAGACCTTCTCACCAAGGCTGAGGGGATTAGAAAGTTGGAACCTTGTAATCAATAAAGGATAATGATGCAGTACAAATTGTTTTTTGTAACCGCAACTTAATGAACCTGCATGAAAAGATAGTATTATTCTTCACTGACAACAGGATTGCTGCCAAGATATTTTATGAATGTACCCTTTTGCACCCACCCCCCCGAATCATGTCCTCTGATCCCCTACCCCTACAGAAATATGCCTGTTTTCACACACATACACACACCTTCAAAAAATGGTAGAGAATGCCCATGTTTATATTATTTATGTTTTTGAATTATCTTTAATATATTGTCATATCTAATAACTGTCTTTTTTTCTTTATTTCAGGTAAGTAAACACATATGAGATATACAATTGGATTTATCATTTTCCTAATCAGAAGGTATGGATTTATTATCTATCTCTTACATGTTATGTGCTCTCAGTTCAGGAATCAAGTCCTCAAAATATACAAATTCAATTACATAATATTTTAATTGTATGTAGTTCAGACTAATTTTGTCAAGCTCCAGTCAAAGTTGATTTGGTTTTCTCCCATAACAAGAACAACAACAATTCTCACCAAATTTAAGGTTAAACTCTCCACTGTTTGTCTATCACATCGCGTTATACCAAGCCTATACATAAAATTAACATTTCCCTACGGTGATTTCAAATCATGACCATGTGATTGAAAAGTAGTTTTCTTACCAACTGAGCTAAACTGATAAGTCTTTGAGGATTTATTTATAATACATACAATACAAAAGTTGCAATAATCATCGTTAGTCAAAATAGAAGTAGAAGGGGAGTTTCACTCTGTTGCATCCAGATTAATTTCTTCATCTTTGTTGTTTTGTTTTCTCACAACTTTTCAGTCATGTATCTTCCAGCCTTCATCAGGTTTCAGGAGTGTTCATAGAATGCTATTGAACAAAATGTACCCAAAGAAAGCCCGAGGGTACATGGGTAAAATGCTGTGAAAAGGAATGAAACAATAAAGACATGGAAATTAATCCAAACCTACCCACATACAATGATTAAAGCATCTATTCTAACAAAATTCAGGACTGCATAACATCTTATTGCATTTGTGAACACTAATATGATTATCGATAGATGTACATCTCTTCTAAAGTGAGTTCTGTGGAATTATGAGCTCATGATAATGATGTCATTTCCTTTGAAATTGACTTCATATTTTCTCTGTATGAATTTAATGAGTTAATGGTATTACCAAATTTGGTCACATTTAGCCATAAGAGTAAGCTTTTATGTAACCAGTGCTTTTACAATGATTTTATCCAGTATCAGGCCTTCTCACCTTCATTGAAAAGATTTGAAAGTAAGAATCTTATAGTCAATCAAAGATAATGGTTCTGTACAATTGATTTAGGTAAATACAACTTAATGTACCTTTATAAAAAAATGGTATTATTCTTCATTGATAACAGGATTGCCATTAAGATATATTCCAAAATATATGCTTTTTGCAACCCCCTATCCTTTTTGTTGCCCACCCCCTGGGATATTGGCAGCAGACACCCATGGCTACAGTTATAGAAAACACTATTAGAATTGAACCCTCTATGAAGAACTTGAAGTATCAGTAAGCTACCAAATGCTTTAAAAAAAGAATTATTTTGAAGATTTTAATTTTGAATAAAATAAAAATAAGTCTTGATAAATTGTTCACTTATCGTCAAGATATATTTGATTTTTTTTGTGTGCTTTATTTTTCAAATCAAGAGCACAACATTGTTTTGTACCACAGTCTTACTTTTCTCTTGAATATCTGTCTTGGTACATTTGCCCTCCAAAAGTCGTTCAGGCCAATTAAAAGCTCTGGAATGTCTCCTTAGAGAGATATATAGATAAATAAAAGTTAAAATTCATTAGTTAGAAAATATGACTGACTTTTTGATGATTCAGAATGTACGGATAAAAAGACTGTATTCATAAGATTCAGATATAAATAGTTTATTAACAGTCATTCTCTTTTAGTTCATGCTGCATAATTAAAAAGTGCTCCACTTCTTTAATGTATCTTTCAAACATTCAGACTTTTCTGTGAAATCTGACCCTCATCTCTTTTCAAGAGCGGGTTGCAAGCAGTTTAGAGTTCAACTCCAACCACCATCACCAAATTAATTTTAAATTGATTGTCACCCAAATGCCAAATATTTAGAATCCTTCTTCCTTTGATTTAGGAAGAGATTCTTTTTACACTAATCTACTAATCTATATCTATAATTATTCTATTTATATTTGACATGCGTGGGTTTGGGTTTGTGTGTTTGTGCATAGTTCTCGTGTGGGTTTATAAAAAAAAGCTTGAGTACAAGGTGTGGCTGTTAAAAAAACAGGCCTGGGCTTATGTAAGGCAATCCCCAGCATTGATACATGAATCACATGGTATACATTGACCAATGAACAAGCATAAACAACCCCTGAACATTTCAATCCACACATACCTTCAATTCATGGTTATGCATAACTTGGAGTGATCATGTTTTTCTGATGTGTCATGAGAATAGGTAGTCCAAAAAAACCAAACAGTGCATCAATTTGAAATGTTTGGTGAAATTGAATAAAACGGCAACTGAATCTTTTCATGAGTCAACTGGAATTTAAGAGAGAGAATGTATGTCACATGCATGAGACATAGCAGTAGTGGAGCCAGGTAAAAATTTTCTGAGGGGTCCAGGGAGTGTTGCCAACTCAGGAAAACTTTTCACGCCAAACTGACTTAAAAGCTGGAGAAACTGTTGTTGACCCTTTTGGTTGACGGTTTTTAGAAAAACGCTCTTGAAAATATCCCTTCTTAGTGCATATACTGATTGAACTGTTAGATACTATGAAATAAAAAAATTCTCTACAGAAACATCTACTTGGTTTTTCAATCTCTACTTTTAAATCCTCATAATTCAAACTGTGCTCTGTGCAACCTAGGGGGTTCCATGTGGCCTTTTCAGGGGTTCCATGAAACAAAGTGACGTTTTCACAATATACTTGATAATTCTTTATTACGTAAGGAATTCCTTCAGAGCCTTACTTCATTTTATTTCTTCAACACAAACAGTACTTTTCAGAAAATACAAAATTAACAGTTTACCTTTCTAATCAAAAACATCTTGGTTATTACGTGGGCACAAATGCTTTCCAGTCAGTGGTAGTTGTCTATACATCTATTTTTTTCTGTAAGTTTTGTTTTTACTTTTCAATTCGAGTGTATTTCCTATTTGGATCAATAAACATTTGAATAATCCCATAAACAAGGCTAAAATCCAATTGTTACATACATATGTAAACATATATATATATATATATATATATATATATATAAGGAGAAGTTGTTTTTAAAGGGATTCCTTTGTAAATTTCTTGAAAAGGGTTCCACAAATAGTTGAAGTTTGAAGACCACTGGTTTAGAGAAGAGTACTACATCATCAAGTTATATTCTCCATCTTTGACTCACACTGTCTCAACCTGAAAGCTTCTAACAATGTAATAAATTTCAAAGTGAAAAATTAGTGAAAAAATTGAAAGTAAGAAAAATAAGAAGGAATAAATCATTTAGATTGAAATTGTTTACAAATAAACAGGTCTGGTTGGTCACTCAATAGAAAACATTATATGACCTAAATCTGTTGGCAGGTGATCACTTTCAAAAATTGTTCGGGGTGATCATTTTTGAATAAAGAAAAAACTAGGTGATCAATGGCTAAGTTCTATCTTCCACTTTCTGTTAGGCAAGTGAAAAAGTTTTCAAAAAGTCCAAATTAAAAAAAAAAAGTATGAATACAGCCAGACACAATCTAAGGGTCCAATTTAGCATAAACTAAGAAAGCAAATTGAATTCCCTCATTTAAGACCAATAATGAACAGGGTGGTTTTTTTGAAAACAAAAAAAAGTATCTCAAGACATGAAAAAAAGTAAATGTTTAAATTTGCATCCCTCCAGCATGATTGGTGCAGCCTGTTTGAATGATACATACACAGCCAGTCAGCCAGACTTACCTGAAAACTGAAGGAACCTATGTTGACAGTTTTGGTTGATGGTTTTTAATAAGGAATAAATCTTTGGACTTGACATTGTTTACAAAGAATAAATACTTGGAATATAATTTCTTTTACGTGATTGAGATGTGATGGTTATTTATTGTAGTCGCTGCATAACCTGTGTATTTGCTCCAATAAATCACCCTATATACTGCTAAGTGGCCTGCTACTGTTTTCAGAATACCAACACTGGTCTTTAAACAGTTGTGTATGGGAGTTGGAGGTTCAGTGTACGAGGAGGTGCTGAAAAGTTCTTTGCCCGACCATTTCCAAAAGTACTCAGCCTAACCCACTTTATATGGGAAAAATGCCAATTCGCTGGATCCCTGCCTTTTTTTTCTTTCGAATTTGTTCCAGATCGTTGACTGAATCATTCCCTTCTTGGTTGGGTCAAGAACTTTTCAGCACCCTTTGGTATCTATATCGATAGATAACGGCACAAAGAGTTGGAATGGCAAGCCAAGTTCAAACTCTGGTTAAGACAGTTTGCATTCACTCCACACTACTGCCCTTTGGAAAGGCATGAATCCATCCCTTCCCCCCTGCCAACATGTCATCGACCATTGGGATGGCTTATGTCCATCAAAAGATTTTAAAAGTCTGGTTGGTCACTCAATAGAAATTGTCATGGGACCAATGTCTTTTGGCAACATGCAGTGTTCGGGTGATCAATTAAAGAATAGGAGAAAGGAGTGATGATGCTTCTCCCTCCTTTTGTTTGACAGTGATTGCTGAAAAAGCCTAATTTTTCCCAAAACAATATGATATACATACATATATATATATATATATATATATATATATAGCCAGGGAGCCAGACTAACCTGAAAACTGAAGAAACCAACAATGATAGTTTGGGTGACAGTTTTAGTTGATAGTCTCTAATTATTGATAGGTTAGTTGTAACTGTGATCATAGCCAGAGTTTTGATTTAGATATAATCTTAATCATAGTATTACCCCAAAACATTTGTATGTTGACCAATACACCATTCTTAAGACAAAGCAGGGTAAGGCCCACTACCCCTGACGGGAAAGGCCCATGTCCATCAATGGACCTTAAAGGATGATTACAAAAAAAATATCGATAGCTTTGTTCTAACTGTGATGCTAGTCAGAGTTTTGTTTCAAATAGTCATAATGTTACCAAGAACATAGGTATGTAGACCTACATGCCATTCTTAAGAAAAGAAAAAAAAATAGATTCTTCATGTCTATAGTTACATTGGCATCTAGACCATTCTTGTGCCTTGGATTTCATCATTCGAAATATCCTTGTATCTTGTTACCTTACCATACAAACCAGACTTATTTTTATATTAACTGCCTCTAACTAGATTCTTGAATGGCTCCTAATCCACACAGGTTCAGCAGATGCTCGAGTGGCAAAGATAGAATAATTTAATTGGTTCAGCTGAATTTTTATGGATTTTATCCCAGAAGTATATCATCTCTGTTATCTTCGCACATAAAACTCTCTCTTCCCCCCTTTCTCTCTCTCTCTCTCTCCATGAATCTATGGAATTCTCAAATGAATTAATACGGCTTATGCTGGAACCTGATCAACAGCATAAAAATGAATGCTAATTAATTGTGCTAATGAAGATGATATATTCCTTGGCTAAAATACAAGGAAAACTTGAAAAATATGTGGCTACTCAACAGGGGCAAGGTGTGGAAATCCAGACCTAACAAGGGAAGGAAAAGAAAACACACGAAACCTACGTTATAAGCATTGCTACCAACAGCAAAAAAATTCTGTTTACTACCATCACATTCAGATAATACATCTGAAGAAAGCCGTAGAATTGATTAGCCAAAATGTTGCGTATGAAAAATAAAAATAAAACTACTTTCAGTTCAATTGTCAAAAAAAACTATGACTGTTGTTATATATATGTAACTGATGAAATTCTTGAACCACGAATGTAAAAAATAAAATGCATACCTGTGGTTGTGATTTGTCAGCATAAATAACTTCTGATAACTGTCATTTTGCAGAATTTTACCTGCACCTGTCAACCATATTATTAGTATACGTTTTATTGATAACACTAGCTAAATACCAATCTGAATTAAGTGCATCAGCAAGGAAGGAGATTACATTGATAAATGAATATTTATTGTGTACAACAAATCATTAATGGACTTATTGATTCACCTATGTAAATGTTGAAATATCCTCAGAAAAACTGCAGATTTGGGATATTTTGAAAATGTATAATCCAACTGTTAAGACTTTCTACTAATTCTTAACTTACAGAAAAACAATTACTCAAAGCTGAGCAAAAAAATATTCTTAATGGTTACTAATCAGAACTGGCTCAAAGCTCCAGTAGTGGACCCTTACGTGAGGATCAAACTAACTAAAATTGTGACTTGATCTTCAGGATGAGCTTGTCTTTGCCCTAAGAAAAGCAATAATATCTAGTATGGTAGCGAGTGATAAGGCAAAATGAAAGGTAAAATAAAATGGTCAGATTTATAAAGCATAGCTCTAACACCAGGACAACTGTTGTACATAGTCAGGCCTCATTGTATATGATATGGTCAGACTTTTTCCCTTGGCTATATGTTCATTTATCCGCTAAGTTTCAGCCATGTACCCACTGGCCTTTTGGATAACCTCTTATCAAAAAGGTCATTTCTGAAAGAGTAAACAGGTCACCAAAACAGGTCGCTTAATCACAGGAAAGCAATTTGGAATTTGGCACCAAAACACAACACCATGTATAGGAATATATATAAAAGAAACCCAGATGTGATGTATCTGGTCCAATATGAGCACGCAGTCTAGGAAGTAATTCCGCATTCTTGAGCCAAGAACACTCAACAAAGGCTGGAGTGTGCTTGAACATGCAGATGAGGAAAATTGTCTGACCATATCTTTCACAGAGATGAAAAAACCTCGGCTAACTAAATTCACACAATGAAGAGGCCAGACTTCTTGAGGTTCTCTGAGGTGTTTTTTTGTCCCCATCCACTGCATGTTAATTTTGGAACTTCCCTTCCCCTGCTCTTATTAGGACCCCCCACTAATTAGTTTTTGAGAGTTCACCTCTACTCTCTTCTCAGTCAGGAGGGGTGGACAATTACAGATTTGTCAGAATATTCCCATCAAAAGACAGGTATTTAAAAGTGCAAGAGGGAGAACTTAGGTAGCCAAGTTTAATTGTATTTGCTAATATCAGTGATTCACTTCAACTATCCTTTGAAAACAAAAACATTCTCTTGTTACTATCAATACTGTACATTTTTTTTCTTCTCCCTGCGCCTACCCCCAAAATTACTATAAATATTTTTTGGACAACCTTGCTTTGTTCAGATACTACAAAATTGTGTCAGTTGCAATAGTTTCCAACCCATCCCTGGCTTATTCTAGTAATACCTACTCCCTAACACCCTTAATTTCATATCCAAATTGTTTACTGATAGCCATAGCATTATGTTTTTTTTTTGTTGCGATGAGAAACAACCAAAATCGGATGATAGAAATACTAGTCAAAAATTAATAATGGTTGACAATACTTCACCTGATAAAAATTCAATATAATATTACTGGTATTCACCTCAGTTGGAGGGCCTCTTACAGTCTTTGGCTGTTAAGAATCAGTGTATTATATCGTTAATGGAAATCTATCAGCTTATTTTGAAATACTTACTCCTGCTGGCTAGACAGTGCTTTATTCTCTGTTTTGGGGGTACGTTAGGAATCTTTAAAATTTCACTTATACTTTCATGTATAGTTACAATAAAGCTTCAGGGTTGACAAAGACTGGAGTAAGTGGTAAGCTTCCTTTCATCTCACTGATGGATAAATTTTCTTTTTCTGTAGGTAGTAACTTGAGCAACATGTTAATATATCTCTCAGAAGACCATTTATTTACTTTGCTTCTTTTTATTAAGGATTGTCAATAGAATTCGCCATTTTTATACATATATATATATATATATATATTGTGCATTTATATTAGGATTTGCTTGCTGCAACTCAAATCTGTTTTGTTGTCTGCAAATGTGAATGCTTTTAAAGATGGCTTCTGGATTGAATCCGTATCAGCCAATCAACTTGCTAACCAGGTAGTCATGTGACAGCAAGACAGCTCAACTACTGAACTGCTGAAGAGAAAAGCTCTGAAAAGATTTCCACTAACACAAAAGATTTACTTGCTTTTAGCATTGTTTTGAAAACAAAACCTAAAGAGTACTGAATCTTTCAAAACTTATTTTATTATTCAACACATTTTTAACTTTTTTGCATTATCTTTTTATGGGGGAATAAGCCTGTTCATTTACTGATTTATGAAACAGAAAAGATATTGAAGCAATGTAAAAATAATTTTGTCTTTTCTAAAATATAGGCAGATTTATCATTGATAAAACCTTTATAGACATTGTCATGTAGACTTGAGATCAATGTACTAACTAATGTACTTATTACTTGGAGGAATGATTTCCAAAATGTAAGGTTCTTTTATGTTGGCTATGAGCGAGAGGTGAGAAATGCCTCTTGTTGTCAATCTGGTCACCTAAGCCAAGAATATTAGAAAAATATATGTATTTGGTCATGTCTTTCCATCTGACTATCCACTAGATATCTCCAAAAGCGCTGCATAAATTTCAATAAAATTTGGTAGAAGAACGGGTAATGGGGAAAGGAAGAGTCACTTAAAATTGACAGGTCCATAAATTTCTTTTTAATTGAGAGGTATATTTTTTTCATATAAATATTATACGCTCATGACTGTCCACATGATATTTCAAAAGGTTCTCAATGAATTTCAATGACATTTTTGGAAAAGTGGGCCATGAAAGAAGTGATTAAATTTGGGAGCAGATCAATGCACAATAACCTACCCTGACTATGTTGTTGGAAGAAGTATGGACTCTCCGAGCGCTTTCTAGCTCCAATAAGTTTTATAATACTAAGAATAAAGAATCATTGGTGGCATAATGTATAATGACATAGAAAATGAAACTGGTTAACCATTAGGAAAGGCATGAATCTACTTCTATTGAACCATAAATTTATGATTTAAAGAAAAAAACTATAAATGAGTTATTTTTCTCACATTTTGGTGGGATATGATCATTAAAAAGTTTGAATTTTCAAAAAACAAGTGTGAATGTCGACAAACACAAACTAAAGGATCAATTTAGGATAAACTTGCATTGCCAATTGAACCCCCATTAAAAACCTATTTGAGTTTTTCCTATTTATTGAGCAGAGTGTGTATGCAAAATTTGAAGTCTATAGTATGAACAGTTAGGGCTGGAAGAAGTCTGGATTCCTAGATACATAGATTCATAGATTCATGGATAATTGAACACATGAATAACCCAATCCAGCAACAGTGTTTAAGACTGTCTGTCATGGATAGCAGTGATCAAAGGAGACTCTTCATTACCAATCATAAAGTAATAATTGATATTTATTCATAAATATTTATTAATGAAATAACATTTCATGTTCTTTGTTATTGTTGCCTGCTAAATCAGGACTTGGATTAATTGATTGAAGAGAAATCCAGATTGGTCAGGAGAATCAGCAATCATTATTTATTAGTCATTAGTTAATTAGTCTGTAAAATTAATTGATGATCATTGCATATGTTACTTGGTTAAATTAATTTTATCTTGATATCAGAATTCTGTCATGTCTATGAAAAATATTTTTTTGTTTGTTTAACTCCCCTTCCTGAAGAGGTTTATAGTGGGGGATTCAATTTGCAATGGAAGGTAATGCTTAATTGATCCGTTAGTTTGTATCCAGCAGCATTCATGATGTTTTTTTGGGTTTTTTTTCAATTTGGACTTTTCAGCCAGCTAATTTTATCAATTTAGTAACTGAAGAAACCTTTGATGACAGTTATGGTGACAGTCTTGGTTGAAAGTTTCTAATAATTAATCAATAACAGATTTATGGAGAAATCATTCTACTTTCTATTCTGACTATCGCGATTGATTCACTGAGAAATCTAACCTTGGCACAATCATTGTGAATGTGATGGTCACATAATACAAAATATAATTCTTAATGGTATCTCTCTGAGAAACCACTTGGGAGAGTGTTACACCAAGGCCACACAACTGGTTTTGGGGATATTCAAAATAGCTGGATACCCTCCGGTCAAACCTTTATATACTTTTTATAAAAACATCTTAGAACATTTGTCTATATTAAATATTTGATTTTAAAAAATGATATAAAATACCAAATAAGTCAAGCTAAAACATCAGAAAAACAACTATTTTCCTTGACTTAAATGAAAAAGGATAAGTTTTTGAATGATAAAAATGTTTATGATCACTTGAAATCATTGTAGAGGGGTTCAGAGAAATTTTACTAGAATTATAGACAGCGAGGAAGATTAAAGTAAAATGGAAAGATTGGAAACTTCAGGGCTCAGAGCACAATTTGAAAGTTGAATGTGCAGAGATTTAATAGAAGCTTTCAAGATATTAAATCATTATAATAATGATGGTAAAAACTTATTTTTCCTGTATAATAGAACAAATAATCTAATAGTATGACCTAATAAATCCATGGATTTCTTTAGTAAAAAAGTTATACACTATTGGAATAAATTGCCTGTATATGTGAAGAATAAATGTAGTATTAACAGCTTTGAGGATAGTATTCATAAATATCAAGAAAATGACATAGAAGATGGATTAAATGGTCAGTATTGGGAATTCTGAGAAGTTATCAAGTATCCAGTATGATAGACCAATGTGCAACGAGGCAAAGTTGAACTGGAACAAGATGTTGATAAGACAATATATTGTAATGAGATGCCCATGCGGGCATTATACATAAATAAATAAATTGTTTTGTCCCAAAAAGATTTCTCTGCTAGAAGTGAAAATTTCTCTCTTCTCAGATTCATGAAATCTTTTTAAAGAAAACACAGACTGTTTGTATCTGCACCAATGGAATGTCACTTTCTACGAACAGCAGGCACTGAGAGTTACTCCTCTTTCGATTCTCAGCCTGAAACAACCGATAAGATTGATATGAAAGGTTACGGTAACAGCAGCTGCTACTGTTGTTATTACTCCAACCAATGCGAGTGGAAAAACAGCATTAGCTGGTCAACCAGTTGCACGTCTACAATCACTGGCTCTTACCATTGACATGGTAACATGATGCAGTCAAGTGCTGAGAGGCAGATGAACTTTTTTCAACTCTCCTTGAATCAGTAAAACAATTTTGGTAATGATGCAGACAGAGTTGTACAGAAGGGATGTGAGGCAGTTAACTGGGATTTTTTAACGAAAGTTGACTTATTCAATTGATCAGGGCTTTCTTTTTCACCTTCACCTTTCTTTTCTTTTATCAAAAAAAAATAAATAAGATAGGTCTGGTTAGTTACTCAGTAAAAACCATCATGTGAACAATGTCTTCTGGCAGCATGCCATGCTTGGGATGATCAATTCAAATATTTGGAAAAGGAGTGGTCAGTGAATAAGTTACTTCTCTCACTTTCCATTGGGCAGTGACCACTGGAAAAAAAATGCAAATTTTCAAAAAACAAGTATGAATACCACCAGATACAAATTAAGGGACCAATTTAGCATAAACTCGCATTGCAAATTGAACCCACCACTAAAAACCTATTTGGGAGGGATTTTCAAAAAAACAAAAAAACTATTTTCTTCCAGACATTAGAAGTAGGTATTCAAATTTTCAGCCCTCTAGCTTCATTGGTGCAGCTTAGATGCGTAATATATACATAGCCAGCTAGCTAGCCTGATAAACTTGAAAACTGAAGAAACATATGTTGATAATTTTGGTTGATGTTTTCTAATAAATCAAGATAAAACTCTGGAAAGGATATAATCTTCACAAACTGAAATTGTTTCTAAGTATTGTTTAAAGGATAAATGAAAGGTTTTATACTTTATCAATATTTTACAGGATAAGCAAGGCACAGAATTATACGTATGATAGCCCTATTCTGTACGTCAGTTAATGCTTGCACTAATTCCTGGCTTCTAAAAACTCTTTTTCTTGGTTGACAGTGTATTTCTGTAGTCAAATCATTTGCAAAGCATTTCTGTTGTAATATTATTTACAATGACCTTATATAGTGAAACACTGCCACAAAAGAATAATTGTAAATAAAATAGTCCTATTCTGTTGGTAATTCTTGCCTTAAATCCTTTTCTTTTTCATCTACTATAAATTTCTATAGTAAAATAATTTGCAATGTATTTTTTTAGTGAAATGTTACTATACGATAAGATTATATGTATAATAGCCCTATTCTGTCAATAATGTTTGCATTAATTCCTGACCATTGAGAATCCTTTTTTCCTGAATTTTATTTCACGATATAGTGACTAGGCACTGAAATTAGGCTTAAACAAATTTCAAGTTGAAAAATTTTGCTCTTAAATCGTAATATTACTTTTGGCAGCATGCTGTGTTGGGATGATCAATCAAAAAATGATAGATGGGATGATCAATGAATTAGTTACTCCTCTTACCTTTTTTTATGAGCTGATCACTACATAAGTTTGTATTTTTTTTTCCAAATATGAGCTGCTGGACACAAACTAAGGAATCAATTTAGCATAAACTCTACTTGCAAATTCAATTTCCCACTAAAAAGTATATGTTATTAAAAAAACAAACAAAAAATCACTTTTCTATACATAATAAGCAGTAAATGTCCAATTTTTCATCCCTCTAACTCCATTGGGGCAGCCTGTACGTGTTACAAATATATAGATTGCCAGCCAGCAAAATCAGCTCAAAAACTGAAAGAAACCTGTGTTGACAGTTTTGGTTGACTGTTTCTAATGATATTTCTCTTAAAAAATGGCTAGTATTAGTCTTTATAAGACTAAAAAAAGATAATATGCATACAATTTTTGTCTGAATTTTTTGAGATAATGAATCATCATTATTATCCAGTAATTTATTTGGGCTAGTGTCCTCATCTTGTTTGTTATTGTCCTGCCTCCATTTGGAGTCTGTTACAGCACTTAACCATCTGGGTATTTAACCAAACCCTTTGGTAGATTGGTCTCATTCCATTGTCCATCTTTGAGGATATCTCGTAATTGTTGAGTCCTCCTAGTTAATTTGTCCTCGCAATGATGAAGAGGCAGACAAGCAACATGACAGACTGAAAGTCGAGATGAAAATCGAATGAAATTAAGATGAAAGAAATGGTAAAAAATAATGATAATTGACAATATTTATGATGTTTTGCCACCAAATTTTCAGAAGCTAAAGGAACTTGCTCTTTTGATCCTACCTTTTTGTAATAACTATTTTTTCCATCTGACTTTTAGTCTTCAAAGGATGAAGACAGTCACTACAACTGTTAACTTCTTTTTTCAGACATTTTGATCTTCTCTTTTCATCTTCAATGTAGTCACAATGCTCCAGTAGACTCTCTTCCCACATAAAATGTAATATCAAATATGAAAGAGAGATTCTTCTTATGGTTTTATCTTCCCTTCTGAAGTGGGCTGTAGAAATGAATCAGCCCAAACATTGTGACGACATTGAAGATGAAAAGAAGAGATCAAGTAGTCCAAAAAGAAAGTACATTAATGACTATTCTCAAAGTTATAGACAAAAACCTAACGACTCTTTCTTGTTCATTGATTGAATACTAAATATTTACAAATATATAAAATGTACTTACTTTCATTATAAATGTTTTCAGATAACATTTTAGACAAAAAATTGAAAAGACATTCCTATAGACATTACATTAAATGAGGTATCATCGTTCCCCTGCAGTTGAATGTTATTTTTTAAATTTACGCCATTTTTGTTTTAAAATCAGGGTTTGAACTTGTGTATTTTGATTATCAAAAATTACCTAGTTAGCATTCAGGATTGAGCTGTGTAAGCTAAGACTTCTAATCTTGTGTTTGACAATTATGATAGCTTTTTCATTCATTATCCTGTAACCCAGTGCAAGGTCACCACAGATGATTTCATCATGTGTCAAGAGTGAGATGACCTGATAGGGCCCGTTCCTTTTTAGGCTGGTTTGGAATTTGAGTCATCCATCTCTTAAACTAATTGCCAAACATAGCTAGATTGCATAGTCTGCCCTAATATTTACTCGTGTGGGAGAAGAGATGGATTCATGTCTTTTCTCAGGATTTCAGTGTGAATTGAACACAAACTGTCTTAGTCGGTGTTTGAACACTGTTCATGAATCTTATTCTTTGTGCCGTTAACTGTTCTGCCACTGTGCACCTCTGCACCAATGTGTGTGTGTGTGTGTGTGTGTGTGATATCTACTAACTTTGAAGTACTTTCCAAAAGTCTCAATTACTGCAAGAACCTCCAAGGCATAATATCTGATGTTATTTCATTGTCTGGCCACAAATTGTTTAAGTTTTTGTAGTGATAATTCAGTTGGTATCTAGAATCTTAATCTTTGTTCTTGTGGAATAATTGGCTTTGAAGAACAAAATACTCAGAGTCAAAATGGTTGCCTATAATTTGAGCCTAGAGGTTGCCGGGTTTTAGAGCTTTTATATTCTTTAACAGCGTTACTACTCCTGATCAAGTCAAATATCAAATGCTTAAACACAGTGGGATCTAATCTCAAAACCTCAAAACATGGAAGATTTATCAACTCAACTGATTTGAAGTGAATAGATTCAGATCTAAGTCTATCTTGTTGGCTGACTCTAAGCTTGAGTCAGTCATTGTATTTTTTGTTTTATATTAGATCAACCATGTCACTTTGGTCAGTTTTTAATTCTTGTATATTGTAATATTTGATGATTTCTCAAAGAGGTTTTGCTCAGGAACAAAGAGGCCTGACATGTACATATAATTCTTACCCAGACATTCAGTGTCAGTTATACATTGTTTTAACGATTTTTTGTTCTACTCCCTTTTGTTCTTTCTACGTATTCCACATCATCTGTCTGATTCTTGCAGCTAAAAGAGTTGCTGTTGTTTGTTTTCTGTTCTCTTCCAATAAAATACTATTATTATCTTGTCTGGGAATCTTTGAATTCTGGCTCTAAAACATCTTGCTTTTTTAACACATACTTTTTGGCATCTAGAATGGTGAGAAAATGTTCGAAGTTTGACCATAATGAGAAATGTGACTTTTTCTTTTGTCTTATATAAAACTTATGTTGATTGACTTTGGAGAAAAAAAGATTCCTAAAAATCAATTCCATAGAACAGTTGCCCACAGGAAGGTGATCCCAATATATCAAAAACATGGAATAACTAAGTAGAATATCATTATCTTTTTATTTCATTTTTTTACTTTTGTATTTTTCATTGAATGAAAATTTACAATACTTGTATAAAAATAAAATCAAGTTTTACACATGAGAAAATAGTAATATAAGACCCAGAATTAATAAGGAGACCAAAAAAAAATAGGTGTTCAAGCTTTCAGTATAATCTCCCCAGGTAAGGGTTAACCGAACTGAAATCTACAAATAGTCACGGCTTCTCAATGCTTAAATATAGACTATTTCAACCTTTCTTGCAGTAGGTAGTAAAGATAAAGTCTTAACATCATGGCTCCCAGTTCAGCTTCAAGCCCAGAGAGATACACTGTCTAACTGTGATTAATCCTTCCTTTCCCCCCTTGATTTTACATCTACCTCCCCTCCTAAACTTACTTTTCCTTGCACTCCTCATCAGAATACATCTACACGGCACAGGTGAGATTAGATTTCTACATAACTCTACTGTTGATCATCCTGTATTGTACCACAAGAGTTCTTCTGTTTAGATGTGGTCTTGGCCCATTTTGAAATGGCTTCATGGAAAAAAATCCTGAATCAAACTAATGTTTCTTTCTGATTTATAAACGTTGATTCATGCCCAAATGCTCACATATTGAAGACTATTGTAAGATTAAGTAAGAAGAATCGAAGATTTATCTCCCTTGATAATAAAACAACTGTTGTCTGTTCTCTCAGCTGATTTAATAAGGGTTTGAAAATAGCCATGTCCTTGGAGAAAGTAAGTAAGGGTATTCGCCTTGGGTGAAGGCAAGAGAGGCAAACGGGGCATTTAATATGTTGTTTAATAAAGTTGATGTAGAAAAAATTTATCTTTTATTTTCACTTAAAAGCCGAAAAGCTTTTTGTAACTCAACATACCTTAGATACAATTTCTAAATTGATTTAAGTTCTTCAATTTGTTTTTGGTCAATGGCACGCATACCATTATTTTCATATCCTTTTCTATAATTTTATAAATATATTTTTCTATACCGAGAACTGTTATTGGCCCACATGAGACTGATATAACTGATTTACTAGAACAACAGGCTTTAAAATGCAGGCCATTAAGTTTGAAGTTAACCAGTTTGGTTTCTTGGTTTTCAAAATGTCTGCTTCGTAGTCTGAAAGAAGTGATCTGTCTTAATTAAGCAAGGAAATGGTAAACAATTGAACCATTGTCTAGACGACAATAAAAGAATACAATTTAGGATGCCCCTGGCAGTCTAGCTACATCAGATTTTTTGAGATTGTCAGAAACTGCAATTTATCTAAAATTGAATCTTTTTTTCCATTGCTCTGGGTAAAATCTACATGTAATATGCACCTTCTTTTTGACATTTAACTGAATTTTAAAATTGTTCAATCAAAACTCCTGCATTATTAAACAATTAAATAACTTCATTGTTAATCTATTAGCAAGACCTGGTGATACTTTTCCATATACATCACCTAGTGATGCATCTGAATACATTCTCAGTGATGATTCCGTGGATCATTCAATGTTTTGGGTTTTTCATCAATCAGAAAACTCTGAAGCAAGCTACCCAGCTGAGGCCAATCAAGCCCTATTTGTGTCCAGGCAACACAACCACACCTATGCTCTCTCATGATTCATAGCGACCTTGAAGCAACTTCTGCCACCTTGGTGACCAACTCAATGGTTTTTCGCCTACTCATTCCTGTGAAGCCCATCATAATGCAGAGGGACTGGCCAGCAAACACCTACACCCTACCTCAAAAGGCTTGTCAGTCCTGCATTCTTCCATCAGCTCAATATACTTCACACTTTTCTTATTATTGGTCTCCTCAATATAGATTGAATTATTATGGCAACGTTTCATAAGTTAAGTACACAGAACGAATTGTTAAAATTCTCAAGCTCCCAAACAATTTATAGTAAAATATTTACTAAACTAAGCTTAGTCTGAAACAAAGTTGGAAAAATGGAGGTTGAAATCATCAACAATAGCTTGCAATCACTCTACAGAAAGTACCGTACGGACTTTTGTATGCTCATCTCAGTCTATCAGAAATACAGGTGAATCAGAGAAGATTGAACCACTTGCTCAAAAGAAAAGTCAAGCATCTAGTAAGAATCAGAATCATTAGCGATTCCTTGCAAAAATATCTTACTACCCATTGCTTTAGATGTATAAAAGGTAGACTTAATGTATACAGTATTTCAAATTGTTTTGAAAGAGAAGAAAAGACTTCTAAGAGATATCTTCTTTTGACTAACAAATGACTTTAATACACTTTGCTGATTTTTAGAAAATTAAGTTTTGTTTTTATTCTGTTTTAATTTGATTTTAAATACAATATTTTTCATTGTGTCTTTCTTTTAGACTAATATGAATTATTCCTCTGGTCTTTTGTCTTGAAAAGAAAAGATGATTTCTTGGAGACAAAGATAAATTATAGATTTATTTTCTGATGACTGAATTCAACTGTATTTATGAAAGTCTAAAATGGAAATTATTAGAAAGAGTCTCGAGACTTTTCTGTCCTTTGAGAATGAAATAATTAGAGGACAGATGAAGAGAAAGGTCTCAAAAGAACACTGACCATATTAAATGATCTTAATAAGGATGTTTAGAAAATGGAGCACTCTCTAATGAAACCTTTGTTTGCAACAAAAATGTGTAACAGGAAAATAAGTGTCTAAAGAAAAGTGGATTAACAAGAGGTTAATCCATAAACTTTTCAGCAATATTGATAATCTAAGTATAATTGAAGAAATCTCTGTGGGTATGTGTGTATACACTAAGATAACTCAACAACTGGCCATGGTATGAAGTCAATATTCACCATATATACTAGTCAGCACGCAAGGCATTGCATTGTTGATTGAAGTTGTTCAGATCAGCAGTTCTCAGGAAATCTATTGCACTGCAATTATTCATCAACTGACCATTGAATGGAGATAACGTTCACCAGACATGTTAGTCAGTAATCTTGATGGTGAAGTGTTGAGTTTGAAGTTTTCCGATCTGTGGTTCTTGAAAAATCTAATAAAATAAATAAAAACAACAGATTATGAATATTTCATCTAAAATTATAGATTTTTCCTAAATTGAAAATAGATCTAAATTTAGATATAAATTATCTAAATTGGCAACAGTAAAAGAAGTAACCAAAATTATATGTAGTCATAGTTTTGTATGACGAACAGATCTTTTTACATGGTAATTATGGTAGTCTGCTCCACACACTTCTAAACAGGCTCTGCTATAGTTTAGAAAAATCCTGCCATGGCTGCTTACATTAAAAGCCTTATGGATATATCACATAATAACAACAGTTTTTTAATTTGATTTTTCTTATTATACACTGATGTATTCCCAGTGGTGTTATAGGTCCAGCTTTTGAACCTTTGGGCTTTCTTCAGCTACCTTTTGTATTTGGTAACCTTCTGGTAATCTCAAATGGAACCCTTTCCCCAATCATTTTTCTTATCTTATGACTTGACCTACATCTTTTTTAACCTCATAATATATAAGCAGTTGTTGCTTTTTTGTTTATCTCTTTGTGATTTCTATCACCCTACAGCAAACAGAGGAAAAGGGTAAAGCAAGGCTCTATTGTATCTGTGTGTTTGCATCTACATCAGTACTACTATTACTACTGCTGATGCTGATGTTCCAGTAGCTTCATGAGAAACAATTCTGCTAAATATAGTCCTTTTTCGATTTTTCAAGAATAAAACTGATGTTTTTTCTCATGTTGAAAAAAAAAATTTTTTTTACCCAATTCTTTTGCTTTATTGTTTTGAAAATATTTTAAAAAAAGAAAAATTTCAAGAATTATAGAAAAATTGATAGGAAAATGAATTTCATTCAAGGTATGCATTTTTTGTTTGCTCTAAGTACAATCATACAAACATATACATAGTAAGCCCTCAATTTAATAGACTACAGGTAAAGGGATGTCTGTCAAATTGAATGCTATTGGAAAGAGGGCATTTTTTTTACCTTTTTTTCATATTCAAACTCAAATATCTTAGGGCAAAAATAGCTTTGATCCAATACAGAATATAAATTTATTGACTTATAATATAAAACAAGTCAGTGAAGTTGCTAAAAGAAAGTGTCCAGCTTTAGTTGTTTTCCCTATGATCATACACTGATAACAACAGATCTCCGTTGATCATATACTGTTTCTCCTAGAAAATCTTCTGGGTTGAGCTTCTAAGTGAATCTGTTGCCGAGACGCACACATGCATGCAGGGTGAAAATGTCCATTTAATCTTAAAACCATTATATCAAGGTCTGTTAAACTAAGGATTTACTGTACTTGTATAATTTATTCATACATGAATAAATCAATAATTTTTTACTAGTGTAATATGTTAGTATAAATCATATAGACTTTTCATATGAGAGACTAATGGTTTGACTATTGAACCAAAGGTCATAGTGGGTATCATTAAATCTATTTGTGAGGTAATAGGGGAAAATGATTAACAACAGAATTTATGCTGGTGAAGCTATTTATCTAGCACTACCAAGGAGTTGGCAGTGACCTACAACTAACATCTAAGGAAAACAGACATATGCTGTTAAGAGAGGAGATGGCCATTATCCAACTTTGAGATGCACTCTGAAATGTATTTTGACAAAGTATTGACCAAGTTAATATTTTATTGAAAATAAGTAAGAATGATTAGCAGTTCATTCATTAAGCTCAGTAAGCAGGATCCACAGAAATTACGTGGTGAATCTTTGCAAACTCAGGAAAAAATATTAAGTGCAATATTTCCCACAGTCAAAAACACAATTTTTTTTTTAAAAAGTCTCGAATAATTACCTTGTACCCTACAGGCTGACGGTTACTTTTTTTTTTCTTTTTTTATTGTTGTTTTTTCAAAATATTGCAAGTTAAAATTAGGCTGCGTCTTCAAGTCTGGATTATTCTCGATGCTTACAAATATGATGATTAATGTTTTTAATCATTTGAGAAAGAAAACATGATTTACACAATAGATCCTGGTTTATCAACCACCGCTACCCACAAGAGACCTGTTTGAACACTGCGTTTAGGTTATTCATGTGTTCTGACATTATTTTTCTATGTATCTGGACATTGCTCAGCCTCAACTGTTCATTGTAGAAACTTGAAATTTTGTACACACACTCCCCTCATTGTGTGTTTTTTAATGATTCCCCCATTGAATAAATTTTTAGTGAGGATTTCAATTTGCAATTCAAGTTTATCCTAAATTGATCCTTTAGTATGTGTCTGGTAGCATTCATACTTGTTTTTTGAAAATTCAGACCTTTTTAGTGATCACTGCCCAATGAGCGGTGAGAGAATTAACTTGTTTGTTTATCGGCCCTTTCTCCAATTTTTCAATTGATCACCCACAACACGGAATGCTACTTGAAGACATTTGTCGCACAACAGTTTCTATTGAGCAACTAACCAGATTTACTTTTTCTTTAAAATCATGTTTCTTACTGTTGAAACCATATTGACTGGATTTTCAAGAAGGTAACTTAATTTTACCTCCACCATTGCTAAATTTACGAAGTAAAAAGAAGCAGAGACGGATAGTATCGTTGTGATTTATGATTTCTCTGAGAATATCTTCACCTTTGTTAATTCATAAAATAAACATCCAGAATTTAAACTTGCTTTTCAAATTCCATTATCGGTTAAACAAATATACCATCTGTACCTCCAAAAGTCAGTTAGTCAGTTATCATCATCACCATCATCATCAGCCTTTTAGCATCTGTCATTGGATATAGACTTTCCTCAGGATTTGCCAGACCTACGTATCATTGGCATTGCAGAGCTAATACTTTCTGAACTTGTCTAGTTCGTCACGCCATCCTACATTTTGCCAGCCACAATTTTGCATATGACCTCAGGGATCCACGTTGTGAGTCATGATGCGTATCAGTTGTCTGACACCCTTGCAACGCGACCAGCCCCTTGCAATTCAAGTTTTCAAATGGATTCTATGATATTCCTGACTCCTGTTTTTTCTCTAATATATTGCGCTGTTTTGCGATCTCTCAACATAATGTTGACATGATCCTCATCGCATGGTTCTCAGTTTGCGGGTCTGTCTCTTGGTTAGGTTCCATGTTTCAGCTCCATAGTTGACTAACAGGAGGATGCACTGGAATGTCAACTATTATGAATTTGTTCACATTTCGGTGGTATACCCAATGGCCTTCATCAGATATTCCTCGTTCTAGAATGTGGAATGAGCTTATAGTTTGACATCAAAACATGATACAGACGTGTAGAAATATCTATACAAAAAAGGATATGACAAGTTTAGTCCAATGCAAGCATGCGTTCTGGGGAATGATTCCACATTTTAGAACCAGGAATGCCAGACAAAGGCCACTGAGTACACAACCAAAATGTTCTCTACAAATGAACATATAGATGACTATATTATGCACAATGATGGATACACCCAGTCTAACTAAATTCAGACAAGAATATTATAAAATATTTGCAAAAATGAATTCTTGTTAAAAATTCCCTCTGTTTTAGCCCTTAGAGATACTAATACAAGCCTTCTCTGTTATAAGACAGTTAATCATAGCATGGTTCGCAATATAACGCAGTTGGATGATCAACCGCAGGATATTAATGTAGCTCCAAAATAGCTAAATTTACAACTGGTTATCACAGCTCATTTATAATGTGGTTGGCTTCCTTGGACCCCAACCCCTACATTATTACAGTGTAACTATTTCTCAGAAATTGTCCTCTTCATTCTGTTTCCTTCCTCTGATCTGTATGTATGCATTGACTGGAACTTTCTCCTGTTATCCATGGCTTACTATGAACACTTAACGTCTGAAACTCATCTACAATAACTCCTTGACATACAGCAGTAAAAAGAACTAGACTTTTTTTTTTCATTCTTCCCATTGATTTTCTTGCAGTTGCCTTGAACCATTTATTCAATATCATTACTGTTGAATAATACAGAGTATAAGTGTTGAACATAGCATTGAACAGCAATTCAGAAGCCAGTTTTATGTCCAAAATAGGATACACACAACCTTAACTAAGAATGGTTCTAACAAAGGGACGTAGAGTTTATAGTATACAAGGTGGCCCAGAAGTAAGCAGACATTCTTTAAAAATATTGTGTTTTGAATTTTTTTACATGATATTTATACATATATATATATTAAAGGAATGGATATATAATCCGACAGAATAATTATCGATGCTTTATTATCATTTGAAACCTTATTTGAACTGACATGCCATTTTTAGACAGTGAGTATGCCAGTTGGCCTAGACAGCAGAAATAAAATGAAAAATAAAAGAAATGAGCTGCTGGAGGAATTGACATATATATATATATATATATATATATATATATATATATATATATATATATATATATATATGTATATTCGTATATAAAATAATGTTTTATACTTATATGTATATTCGTATATAAAATAATGTTTTATACTTATATGTATATTCGTATATAAAACAATGTTTAATACATATATATATATGTATATATATATATATATTTGTGTATAAAACAAGGTTTTATATATATATATATATATATATTTGAATATAAAACAATATTTTATATATATATATATATATATATATATATATATATATATATATATGTATGTCAACACAGGTGTCTTCAGTTTTTAAGTTACTCTGGCTGGCTACATATGTGTGTACCGTGTTTGCAGGTCACATTAATGGAACTAGGCCTCAAGCTTTGAACATCTATTGCTTATGTTTAGAAAAAAAACGTTTTTATTTTGTTTTTTCAAAATTTCTATCTCAAAATAGTTGGGGGCTCAGTTTGTTTTTAGCTGAAATGATCCCTTACTTTGTGTCCAGCAGCATTCACGCCTGTTTTTTGAAATGTTGGACCTTTTTAGTGATCACTGCTCAACAAAAAGTGAGAGGAGTAAGTTATTAATTGATCGCCCCTTTTGAACCAACTTAGAAAGTGAAGAAACCCATTTTGACAGTTTTGGTTGTTGGTTTCTAATTATTGTATAGTGCTAGAAAATATGTCATATTAGGTTGCTAATAGGGAAACAAATATGCAGTTGATACACAATGCTACAAGTGACTGGAAATATTGCATAAGCCACTTCTTTCAATATTTAACTTCATTTTATCATCTTCAGAAATTTTCATTGTCAAGAAGAAGTCTAGAATGTTTTCTTTGAAGGCTCTGAAGTCCAATCCATAAAAGGCATTTTTTTCTGAATACAATGCATAGAAATTGCCTTGTGAGGCTCAGGTCGTTGATTCGTTCACGTTGTCACTGCTTGTATGTGTCTTGTTTGGCTCCTACATCTGAATTATTTTAGGCCTCAAATTTCATCATTTCATAATGGCAAATTCTTATCCATGTCCCACTGAGTTTTCGTTATGTTTTGTGAGCTGCATTCAGTCAGAGATTTTGTATGAGTGTTCAAAATGCTTCAATGGTGGAGGAAGTTTGCGATTTATTCCACTGATTGTCTGTGAATTTTAATGTCAAAATGTTCCAAGACTGTCCTCAGTGGTATTCGAACATTTACTTTCATATCAAAGATTTTTGTCTTTGTTACTGTAGTCTTTTGAGGTCGAATCATAGTAATATCTCAAGACTATGGAGGAGGTTCATTTTATCCTGGAAAAGTACATATATATTTGATACATAAATAAAACAGGTATGGTTAGACACTCAATAGATACTATCATTTGACCCATGCCTTTTGCCCACAGACTGTGTTGGGGGTGATCGATTGAAAAATTGGAATAAGGGGTAATCGATCAATAAGTTACTTTTTCCACCTTTTACTGGGCAGTGATAATTGGAAATGTCTAAATTTTCAAAAACCAAGCATGAATGCAGCCAGACACAAAGGGAGCTATCAAGCATAAACTCACTTTGCAATGTGAACCCCCCACTAAAAACCTCAACTTTTGTTAGTGAAACAGAGGTGATGATTGGAAAATTAAGAAGTATCCTACCTGGGTCTCAATTCTTTATTCTCTGATCATCACTGTTGTTTTCACTCACTACCATAAATATTTTCTTTGAGCAAAATTTACTTCCCAGTAACTGTTTTTCCTTATTCACGCACACACACACACACACACACATATATATATATATATATATATATATATATATATATATAATTGTGTAATTCTCAGACAGCTGTTTTGATGTATTACATGTCTTCAGTGTGGCTATAGACTTCCTATTATCCTATCCAGCACCGCGAGGCAGGATTGAAACCTTCACTTCGGACCCGGAGGCCGATATCTTACCTCTGGACTACGGAACTAGAATTTAAGCAATATATCTATTTACACAGAAATTCCTCAACCACCGGAGTGCTCTATTCCTATGGAAGAGCATGTATTAGGAAATGGATGAATGTGTGCATATATGTATATGTATTAAGAGATGGATAAATATATATATATATATATTTATTTGTGAATTAAGAAGTGGATATATATATATATATATATATATATATATATATATAAATAGATATTGATATATATAGAAATATATAGATATATATATAGAAATATGTAGATATAGATATACATAGAGATATGTATCAAGGAATGGATAAATATGTAAATATATACATATGTAATAAGAATGCATTAAGCAATGAAAAATGTACATAAATAAGTGTATTAAGAAATGGATAAATGTATACATATATAAGGATATATATATGTGTGTGTGTGTGTGTGTACATATATATGTGTCTGTGTGTATATATACATATATGTACTCAGAAATGGATCAATGTATATATGTATTAAGAAATGGTTATTTATACATGTAATAAGAAGTGGATAAATATATATATATATATATATATATATATATATTTATATATATATGTATATGTATGTATATATATATAAGGAGATATATGTATGTACCTGCGTATAGTTATACAAGCTGTATGAAAAGTTATATACATATTATAAATACATGTGAATAGATTCCGTCTTACAAACATCTTTTCTATATTTTAAAATTCATTCATCCATCCATATGTACCAAAGTGCATAAAATTTCTATAAGCGTATCATGAACCAGGATATCTGCTGCTATACATTTTAACTCTATCCCACAAAATCTATTATTGCAATTTCCTTTGTTTTTGTTCATGTCCTGAGTGCAGCCAAAAGACGCCTTTGTTAGTCACTTCACATCATTTTTATCTTGTTTTGCTCTTTTGTTCTCCGAAACCTTCCCTCTTTTCCTTTCTACTTCTTCTCTTTCTTTCTCTTCTTGCTGCCAAATGCCTCTTTGCATTGTCGTCTGCAAGACTATCAATCCTTTTAACGCGGAGATCCATATGCCTATTGATTTTTAATAACTCTTATAGTTAACAGCCTTGCATCAGGATGTACACCATCTTAACTTGAAATGTCAAGAAGGAAAAAATAACTATTCTGTTGCCTTTTATAGTTACATGCTGTACATTACGAAGACCAGATCTTGTTTTCTTCGTCTTTTCTTACAAATATGACAATTATAAAAGTCAAATGGTTTAAAACTATTTAGAGTTAAATATAACCAAAGAACTTTATCTTATAAGAAATTGTTCATGCTCTTTTATTTTTAGTAAGAAAAGCTTCTTCTTGGCCTGTGAAATTAATTCGACTTAGAAAAAGGTTTGATTTATGAAAACCAATTAACTGGAAAAGCCATTCATGCGTCACTAAGGATGGATTCATCCATTTCTTTCAACTTTTACAGTTTCCAAGGTTTATATCCCAACACAAGCAAATTGTACATTTTTATATCAAAGAATTTTATAGTACGCACATACATATGCATTTGTGTTCAAGTCAGTATATACATGGTCTGTCCATAAAGAAACAGAACTTTTAAAACAGTAGACAAATGAGATGTTTTACAATGCTAGTAACAAGACTGTAATGCATCAATAACCTTCACCTTTTGTATTAAAATGGCTGTATCAAGCTATGTTGGTTAGTTCACAAGCTACACATGCAAGAGCAAACATATGTCTAGAGCTCATGGCTCTTTACTGCTCCGATTTGAAGAATAAAGCATTTTGAAGAACAATGTGTTTGAGGGAAATTTTTTTTCAAATGAAAACTTTTTGGGAGACACTTCCACTGTTGCAAAATCAGAAGGGTCTCAAAAACTTTTGCCCCGTTTGAAACAAAATTGCACCCCTACACATTGCTCTTCAAGATGCTTCAACAAAAGATCAAGGTCATTGCTACGAAAGATTTCAGTCATGAACTCTCTGAAAGGTCTCATTGGCACTCTGTTATAAAAGTTTTGTTTCTTTATGGGATGACCTCATATATGCGAGTATGTATGTATGTATATATAAGCATATATAAATATATACATATATATGTATACATATATATGTATTTTATTATATATGTATGTATGTTAGTATGTATGTAAATATATGTACATATTTTGATATATATGTATGTGCATGTGTCAGCATAAGGATATTTATGCACTCATAGGAATATATTTGGAATTCCTCGACAAGACCTCTGCAGCCTCCAGCACGGAAATCAATGCAGAGTACACCAGACTGAAGACCGACAGAATCAGCACTGACTTCAGAATCAGTGGCAAGAGGTTGGGAACAATCCACAGCTTCAAATACCTGGGAGCATTTGTATCAGACCAGAGATCAAATCCTGAAATAATTCCAGGATTGCACAGACAATGGTAGCAGTGTCAAAACTGAAAGCCATCTGGAGGGACAGAAACATCTGAGTAAGCTCAGAGATTAGACTGATGCACCTCCTGGTCATCTAAGTACTTCTGCATCCTTGCAAATCATGGACCTTGTCAGTGGATAGAGTGAGGAAGATACAGGTTAAAGAGATGAAAATGCTTTCAAAAAATCCTTGACATCACTATCAAACACCATATCACAAAAGGAGTAAAAAACAAAATCTGGCAAACTATTGGGTGCAAAAAAGATCTCCTAACCACAGTAAATAGATGCAAATTAGTGTCATGGACATCTCTTATAATCTGCAATGAATGAATGATATACATGCATATTTTCCAATCACTGCCATTTTTTTGCTCACCCACCACTGTAAATAGTTTAGTTCAAGCAAAGTTTAGTTTCTTAAACTATCTTTCCTTATTCACATCGTCGAATACTAATATCCGTTACTTAGCATACATATATATATATATATATATATATATATATATATACATATAAACATATATGTAAAAATTATGAATAGTGTTATATTATATAGGAAGTTATTTGAAATGATCTCCTGTCATTACTTAGTTAATGTATCCCTCAACCCAGACACTGTAAATATAATAAACAATTAGATCACAAACCACGTTGAAGTGGCTACCCTATCAGTGGTAGGTTCAATTCCTGCAGCAGCCCCATTTTCTTTGTTTATTCTATTTACGTTGTCTAGGTTGAGTGATAAATCAACAGTGTAATGACAAGAGATCATTTCAAATAAGTTTCTATAAGATATAATGCAATTTATAATTCATTCTGTCAGATCACATATATCTATTTCCTAATACATATATGTGTTTAGATATATTTGTGTGTGTGTTTGTGTGTGTGTATGAGTTGTGTATGAATATTCATATTCATGCTGTGTACTGAATGTTGTCAGTTTATTGATTATTATATATAGATAGATAGGTTAACAGTCAAAAGGTACATAGCCTAATGATGAAAAAAGCATTGATTTTACACAAACAATATTTATTTTTCAACATCATCTCCTTCTTTGTTCATGTACTCAATTCAATGGTGGATGTTAATCATATAAATAAAACATTATACACTGAAAATCTCAGATAAATATTCGCCTAATAACTACTCCAGTCTACAGGCTTACTGATCCACTCTCATAGCATACTAAACATGAATCTGCAATTTGAAAAAATCCGCGTTGATATACACTTGTCATATTTTCTAATATAAAATGAACAGATATATAAAACTTAGCTTTTGTATTGAAAGAAAAGACCTATGTTTTTTTTTAGTTGCAAGGTAAAGTTTGTTCATATTCTTTTGATCAAATGTATTTTCTCATGAGGTATTCTGTTGTTATGATCCTTGGCTAATCAATCAACCTCTACAATCAAAGTCCTCTGGGTTGTACATCTGTAGGCCAATCCCCTTTGGCATTTTTTTGTTTTCAAACCATAACTGCTCTCTTAGTGCTCGTCTTACAAATGTACCCCTATTGAACAAACCATGCTAAATTTCATTTTATCTCTCTCTTGTACTAACATGTTCACATACACACTCATGCATATGTATACACATACATGCACATGCAAAGACGCTGACACATGGACACTGTCTATGTGTGTGTGTGTATATATACATACATACATACATACATATATATATATATATATATATATATATATATATATATATATAAGTATGTACAAGCATGTGGAGACTCATACAAACTCATACATGGACATATCTATTTATACACACAGGAATATATTCTGAGAAAACCACAACCTTTGTATAAAAACATGTATTTTAGGAAATAACCATTTGTAATGTAGGAATCTTTAAATTCATGTTAGAGTATACAGTCTAGACCTTCTTATTACAAAATTTACAATTCCTCATCCTAAAAATACAAAACAAACAAAAACTCTCTAACCAACAACTCATGTTTCAAAATCTGATAATAGGTATCACTCGTCCAATTTTAGATCCACCAACATATAAGCAACCCTCCCCTCCAGCTTTTCCTCGATCAAACACCATAAAAGCTTATCATACGATGTAAACGGATGTGCTTGGTCAACAAAACACACCTGGAAATCTTAAGTCCAATCAACAACTCCAGTATACCCAGCAAAATTAGTCAAGATGTGTACTAAGGTTAAAAACTGGCAAATCACCATTAGGAAATGTTTCACTTCAGCTCACTGTGAAAATACCAGAAGGGCTCTGCCTGGTACGTTAATATCTGGATTCTGTGCACACTAGTGTTAGGGGTAAGGGAATGTGGCATCAAACACCCATCTTTAAGCAATTATTTTTATCATATAATTTCTTTCTTGTTCATCTGTTATCATATGGTCGGTATTTCAAGACATTTTCCTATTGCACACCTTTGCCTTAATCTATGTAGCTTACTATTACTTTGCCCCAGCTATGGATAAATAGCATGGCAGATTTCGCTCTTAAGCTTTTGTTGGCAACCAGTCTATGAGATGAACAATTCTGAATTCAAAACCGGGAAAGTCAACTCCCTCATCAACCATCGTGAGAGGCTGGCAATGGAGAGAGTTGTGAAAATGGGCCAGGCAAGTCAGCTGTGGATTATGATGAATTGTTCCAATGAAATAAAGAATAAGATACCCTGTACCTCACATAAATGAATCACAATAGCCTATATGTATACCAGTGTTAATTAACGAAAAAATTAATCTAAAAATTATCTAAAATGAATAGATCTTTTATCTAAAATTATCTAAAAAAATACCAGCACAAGGTTTGAGGATTGTTGGTCCCAAAATGACCTTACAGACCCCAAAAGCACTTTTTTGAAAAAAAATGAATAAATAGATAAATAAAGTGTTTCTAAATGGAGCCTAGAGGTGTACTGATGCAAATTTCCAAGGTTGTATCCCCCAATAATATGACCATGAGCACCCAGAGATACACATACATACTCACACACAGATAGATGGAGACGTTGGTAGAAACATAGACACATACTCCATGAGAGAAGAATCTGCTGACCATTTGGCTGGTTGATCAGGGGTTTTGTGGGGCTACAGTGATTCGGAATGGACCAACAAAACAACTGTATCTACATCCCCTCCTTACAACTCTTTGAGATTTGAGACTTTGGCCTTTGAGTTGGCATTCAGCACTTTTAGCCTTTATTCAGGGAAGTATCAATGTAAAAAAGTAAAGTAGGGCCCTTACGCTGAGTGGAGCCAGTGCTTCATATATCACAAGTTTCTTTGTCTCGGCTAGTTCTTCAAGGTTTGCAAATGTGAAATAGACTTAGGGGTGACAAGCACCCAAAGTGCAGCACTCATCTTATTATACAGTATCTATTTAGAAAAATGATAATTGCTAATCCCTTCTGGTTTAAACATTCAGTTACTGTCAGCTTTTTATTTAGAATTGGAAGGATTTCCTTGTTAGGAAACAACTTTGGAATCCCTGATTTTTGTATTATCACCAAGTTGAACAACACAGTTAATTATTTCAATAGATGATCAGTCAATATTTTCTAAGCATGCCTTGAACTGTTATAAGGTCACTAAAGACTAAATTAAATCCAAATCAATGAAGACCTTATTATACACTAATACCATCATCTCGGATTTTATAGTCACAACATTTTAGCCATTGTACCCTCTCACTGGGCATATGGCTTAATAGATGAAAGCATCAGTTAAGCATATGTAGTGATCTGCCTGGCAGTTCAATCAGGTAGTGCACAAAAGTCAGTGTAAAAGGCAGACATTATGAGGATAAATTAACAAGGAAGAATGAACATATCAGATATTCCATAGCTTGGGTAGCACAATGAAGGCAATCTACCCCATGGATTGTATGAAGGGTTCAGGTCAAAATTTTCAGAAAGTTACCAACTATGAAAGACCCTGAAGAAAGCTGGAAATTAAAATGGCTGACATATTGTGACTTCAACCAAGATGAGGACACTAGTTCAAGTGAATCTGTATCTAATGATGATAATACCTCATCTCAGATATTCAGACAAAAATTATTTAATTATTTCTAAAATTCTCCAGCATATTTTCTTATCCTACCTGATATACATACCTACTTGTATTAGTAATCTTTTGATTTTTGATGGTTGATTAAATATATTAGTGTTCTTCAATGTATTTGAAATAGGTTTCTTTTGACTGCAGCTAATTGTATCATTAAGCCAGCTTCAGTTTAGTTGGCTGGGATTAATCTAATAAGAAAATTGGTTGTTAAATTTGGTATGACTGCTATCAGAATGGGGGTTATTTTTTCAAAATATTGATATTCTCTAGTTTGACTCTCATTTCACTCAGGGTGTTCCATGCATTGCCAAGAAGAAATTTTTCCTAGCACCAGACCAACATAATAAGGATTAATAATCATTATTGTACTCCCAAAATGGCTATAAAAAGGCTAAACAAATGTCTTTTACTGGAAGGAAATCTGTGAGATGAGCTATGTTAATAATTTGACCTACTAAGATTTTGTGATGAGATGTGATTAAGTGTTATTCACTCAATACCTAATCTGAACTTGATTAGGCTGACTATATTTGGAAAAGCTGATTTTGTAAAATGATTCCTCTTAATAGTTCAGAGTGCAAAGGAGCTTAGGGCACATAAATTAACCCTCAAGGGTTTGCTCTTTAATGCTATTATCATGCCGGGATCCAGCATTCTATAAGAAGGTATGTGAGGCAATAAGTTCTTGGAGTGAGGGAAAAGGTAATGATAGCAGTAACTACTTCACAAATAAGAAGGGTTGAAATTGTATGGCAAATGGGAGAGGATTGAACCCGTGGGTGTCCGCTGACTCTTTTCCAGGGATGGGCAAAAGCATATATTCCAGGAGGGTGGCAAAGGCATATATTCCAGGCGAGGGCAAAAGGGGATAATCTGATTATATATTATTTGAAACAGTGTTACGTGGTAGGCATTCCATCGACCATTTTTAAAGTAAGCAAGTATAACCCTCTGTAATATCTATGTCAGATGGTGCACTTGATCATTGATGGAGATGTATAACTTTACCCTGGGTTGTCATGATGAGCCCTAGTAAATGATAAATACAGTCTTTTTATGTGGGAACTAATTTAGGATCAGATGAAACAATTGTACTGCACCATTATAGTCTATTGACTATAAGGTTCCAACTTTCAAACCTCTCTACCCTTAGCGAAAAGGCTGGTTTGGGGGGCCCAGAAGATGCCCATGATTGAACCCTTTCACTCGTGAATTCCCTATAAAAACACACTCTAAGAATAGAACAAAGTATATTGGGGAAAAGAATCTGGGAGATTTGAACCGGGGTAAAAAGTAGCAGAAAGGGTTTTTTTTAGAGCAAGTACTACCCTATATTCTTTGTATTTTATGTATGTATGTATAATTACATGTATGTGTGTATGTTAGTGCTGGATGAACCTTTAGACTGAGTAGGCTTAAGCATAGGAGTCCAGAATGAGGAGGGGCCTTGTAGATATTTACAACATTTGGAAAGAGGCCACAATTGAGGGAAACATGGGGAAGAATTGAACTCACCACACAAATGAATAACCTTAAAAATAGTCCATTCTGAGGCTTAGCTTATGCCTTAACTCTGTACCAGAATATTGAGCAATCATGCTTGTTCTTTTGTTGCTATTCATACTCCTGACGACATGGTTAAGGTGAGTATAATTAGCTGTTACAGACATAGGAAAGATTAGCAGGAATGCTTGTGAATACAGGACTTTTAGTCTTCAACAAATGAAAGACTTATGAAGGGAACACTGTATATTCTTTTAAGTGAAAAGATTTTGTACTCGGGAGATATACAATAAATCCTTATATAAGAGTTCACAGCAAGCTTGTTATCAGCTAAGTATACCAGTTCTAATTAGATCACCAAGGGTCTGCATGTCAGTAAACATATTGTTTGAAATTCATTCATATAACTTAATGATTTTGTTTGTAAAACAGACACTGATGCTTTTTTTGACAAGACAGTTATTTTTTTTTCAATGAGGTATTGAAGTATATCAGTGGCGGCACTCAGTCCTACTGCACACCCACTGCTAATTTCTTTTAGATTACTTTTTTTTTTTTTTCGGGGTTCCTCTGATATATTTTGCCTCCAGAGCTCTATTGCCGGGACTGTGGGGCCCCTCACTCTGAGGTAGGGGGATGTGTCGGGGGCAGCCTTACTAAAGGTCAGCCCTGCCACCCACACAGTAGATAATCCATCACAGATGTATATATGTATGAGTTCTTGGACTTGGAGGAAAATTAATGACACTTATGAATCTCATAAAAGTCCTTTTAACATTAACTGAAACCAATAATAACATTTTTCAGTTTAAGTATCTAAAATTTGCTTGTGTTTCATGTGGCTTCATTATATAAGTACTGGTATCATCATCTTTGTCTTTCATTCTTGCAACATGGCCGACCCATTGCCATTTTAGTTTTTTAACAGTTTCTATGATGTCATGAACTCCTGTTTTCTTCCTTATATACTGTGCTGTCTTGTGATCTCTCCATGTAAGGTTTAGCATGATTCTCTCATGCGCACGTTGCATACTTTTCAGTTTGTAGGTCTGTATCTTGGTTAGGTTCCATGTTTCAGCTCCATAAGTGACTATCGGGAGAATGCATTGATTATATAACATACAATATCATCTTGATGGATCTAAATTCATTTCTTTTATCTCTTGATGAATCTTTTATTATCTCTATTATCATTAATATTACTATTATTGTTATAATTATCATTTTATGTTTTTTAAATAAGAATTTCTCTATGGGTATCTCTATACAATTTATATTAAAAATATGTGTAAAACATTAAAATACACATCAATTCAAGTGATTATAATGTAGGAAAGTTAATAATTAAAAAAAAAAAAAGCTTATCAATACAGTGAAACATTTATCGGACACATTTTTATTTTTTCCAAAATTCTTCCATATATTTCAACTGATAACTCTAAAAATTGCCCCATTTATTCATTTTCTGTCCCAGGTGATCTAAATCTAAAATACATAATTATATCTTAATAGATAGTTGTAAAATATTTTTCTGTCCAGATCTTTTTGTGCCAATTGTTCACTTCCCCAAAGCTGAGTATTTTCCTAAACTGGTGAATTTTATCTTCTGTTAGCTGTTTCAGAATGTTTTAGTCGATGCCTCCATCTATATTTTTTAGGAATCAGTTTTGTATTTTTAGCTAACAATAGACTCATAATAGATATACAGATATACAATATCATTTAAATCTCTGCTTTATTCATATGATTAAACCCCATTTAAAATTCAGGGATTTATTAAAATTTCTATGAAATGATTTTTTTCAAGAAAAAAATACTGTATTCTTTCAGATGATGAGGGGAAGATATTTTTTATCAGCAAATTCGTTCCCTTTCTATGGAAGAGTCTATTGTTATGGACAGTAGAACAGGAAAAAAATAATACTGTTCATTTTAATAGAAGATAGTCATTGATTATTAAGATGAAATTAGTTGAGTTCAGCAAGTAATCTCTAACTGTTTATTGCTGTATACAATTCATCTTCAATAATTGTTAGCCATAGAAGATTCATCTCCACTTGTTCATCCACCTGGTTTAACAATACTACTACCAACTATAAATCAATCTAAAAATTTTATAATCATTAAAATTAACTAAATTTTACTATTCTTGTTGCCATATAGATGTTACTTGCCCTTGTCAACTAGCGAAGGAGTGAGTGTGGATAAATCCCAGTAAATTAAGTTAGAATAAGTTTCAACAAAGTACACTTTTTGACTGAACTCATATAACACAAACACAGTATATTGTACTTTTTATCACAAATGCAAACCTCTGTCAGTTTGGTAAATACAATGATGCCAACATTTAAAGATATTCATATTCTTTAGGTATGAAAATCTGGCTCAAGCCAGCCAGTTGATTGGAAATAATTGCTTTTATTTTATTTCTTTAGGATTTTTTATTATTGAAATTCCACGTGGGCAGTCAAATCTATGAAATAGTATCATTAAAAATGTGTAAAGCTATGTTAAACAAAAAAGCAAGAGACGTCCAGTTTGATTGACATTTTTTCAACCAACATCTACGTTTCCACCGGGACATCACTAACTTTTTGGTTTAGTGTTGCATTTTTTCCCACTTCTAACTCAGTAGAAGCAAGTCTTATTCAATAGACAAAATGCATCGGTTTTTAACAAGAAAATTTTGAGATGCACCAAATTAGTTTCTCTTATGTATTTTTTCAGACTGTTTTGCTCATCTGAGTTCATTTCTTGAACACAACTTTTCAGCCATTTTACCCTACAGCGATCTTCAGGTAATGAATAGATATCTTTTTCAACTGGAGACAGCTGTAGAGTACCATGGCTGAAATGTTGTGTTCAAGAAATGAGCTAAGATGAGGACAAAATTCCAAAAGAAAAAAAAAAAACAAACTATACATGAAAATAATCCTCTGTCTAAAAAATTCAGACAGAAAGTTGTTACTCTAAAACTTTTTGTTTCTATATTGTAAATCACAATTGCCAATTTTCCAATGTGGAGAAACATCTGAATATCCAAAATACAATAAATGGAAACAAAGCAGAGCAAACTTGTAATGATTTTTGCTGGATATTATTGATAACTTACAGAAACAGGTCTGGTTACTCACTCATCAGAAACTGTCTTTTGGCAACATGCTATGTTGGGGGTGATCAATAATAAAAATTCTTGGATCATGATTACTAACAAAATCTGAAATTAAAGAAAAAGAAAGAAGAGCCTGAATGCTCGCAGACAAAAGGGACTTATAGCATGAACTTGCATCGTAAATTGAACCCTAACAACCTAAGGTGGGTCAAAAACAAAAAGACTGATTTTTTTTCCGAGACATAATGAGGAGTAAATACAGAAATTTTCAGCCTCAAATAGCCTGTATATATATAGCCAGCCAGCCAGACTCACTTGAAGACTGAAGAAGAAGCCTATTTTGATAGTTTTGGTGAGAGTTTATTTTATGACTTTAGAGTAAAGAAAGGATCAATAAGTATTTTTTTTTTTCATTATTGGTAAATGGTAAAAAAATGAAAGAAATTTGTTTCAGAAAAACATCACATATTTTCATTCATTTAATAATATATATATATATATATATATATGCATAAAATTTCCAGATGGAGAGGGCTTACTTGCCTTGAAAATTAGCATTCAAATCGAAAATCTTGTCTTTTATCTTGGCTTGAATACCAACTACTGGTGCTGGTGGAGAAATATGCGACTATGTAGGCTAACCAGTTGATACTTCATATATGTGCCGTATAAGAACTATTTTCAGATGTCTGTGTTTTCTGTATGTTTTGAGAATATTGTGTTTTATTGATTGTTTCATGTCTGACAAACTTAACAATCTTTCTTTGTCTTTGATTCTACAATAATCAGCGACTTTGTTCAATAATTATCAACCTAACCTGAACAACTGATAAAATGGTTGGTGTAGCTCCACCAGCAAAAAGAAGTCATATTTGTTAAAAAGAAAATGCTTCCTGATGCAGCTTCAGATAGGCATTTTGTCTTTTTTGTCATCGTGTGTAAGCCAAGTTCAGTGATAACAGTAAGATTGCTATTAAATTCAATTACTCTGACATTGCTATCAAGTGATTTCACACAAACAATATAATTTTCCAGGTTGAAGAATTCTGTGTCAGATTACTGTAGAAGCCTTTGTATACTCTTTTTAAAAATGTATGGAAGAGACTGAGGCTAGATAGTACATTTTTCAATTTTATGGCCGTAACTTCCTGTGATATTCATTAAAACAACGAATACAACCATAAGTTACTATGAGGAAGAGACTTCCTTTGGATGGGTTATTAATATCTGAAACATTAGTCAAGTTTATTATATCATCATTTAAAGATTTGGAAAAAAGTGTGCCAACCTACCCCACCAGTGGGACTAGTTGGTTCAATCTGATTGGGTAGGTTATTTCTCTTGTTAGTTGGTACACACATTATTGATATAGTGTCATAACTGAGAAATATGATTTTTAAAACAAGACAGAAGAATGTATGCAAGTAAGAAGTAAGATTTTAAGAATATTAGGACCCCTGGTCAGACACCTGGAATCAGATGATTGTGGACCTCAATAATGCATTATTATAAGGTGGTAGATAGAAAAAGAACTATAAGAAAAGGCTGACGACATCAATGACTTGTTAGAAATTTGTTTTGTTATTTTGCAAGCTTTTTTGTTTTTCCCCTGCCTCAACTGCATAAAATTACAGAGAGCCAACCAGCCCCGCTTACATTGTACCAACCAGCCCCGAACACATTTCCTTTACATTTTATTACAAGTATGAGTTCTGACAGAAGCTGCTTGAAGTGTCGTATTTATACTGTTTAACGTTAAAAACATTACTTAGTAGCGTGAAAAACTTTTCATGCTTATAACACGTATGACTCATACTTGGTTGCAAAAAATGCAATTTTTTCTGCTCAAAATGAAGCTAACAGTGGCCCTATCAGGTAGTGGAAACTGAGATTATAGCAAGTGTTTCAACCTGCCCCTGTGCCCAACTAACCCCAATCTCCTTACTTGTAAAATATTGTTATTCAAAGGGTGCGTGGTGGACTCAACATTGGTTCAAACAATAAAGTATTCGACTCGAGGAACTTGCTATGTAGACTCAGTATATTCTTAGGTAATATTTGATTTTTTGGGATCAATTCTGGAAACCTATAATTTAGGCCCAGCTCAAGCCCCAAATCTTTGCTGCTTCAAAAGTATACCTTTTGTAATGTTTGACCCCCTGATTATAGGTTTAAAAATTGATCTCGAAAAGTCAAACGGTACACAAGTATACACAGCAATATTTGAGAGTTCATCACCATCTTTTTAGTTTGAAAAAAAGTATAGAGTGTGATTAGGCTCAATGAGAATGCATTGATGTATTTTGACTTCAAAATACCAAATTTGTCTTCAGATTGCAAACTGTCAATAGTTGGCCTTCCAACCACTAGTTTGAACCTCTACCTTATTTAATTGATTTTTTGTAGACAAATAATCATTGTAAATCATTAATGGGGCAACTATTACTGTTTTAATTGTCTCATCTGAGGTTTTATTTATTTATTTGCTCCACATGTTAGAAACTGTCAAGAAGATACAATGTACTAAAATAAGTTGTCAACATTAAAATGTTTTACTGTATTAAAAAATTCCAAAATTATCTTAACATTTACATAAAGATATACATATATAGTGAGAGAGAGAAAGACAGATAATTGTAAATATATGACTTTATATATATCCATATTTTTGTCGGATTATACATCCATTCCTAGATAATATATACATACGTATAGATGCACATACATGGGAGTTTTTAGTTTTGTTTGCATTTTTTAGATATTGTTTTTTCCCCCGTTTTTTCAATATTTGCTTTTATTTTTCTATTCTTCTGGTGATCAAATATATTATTCCACTTTTAATCAAGCTGAGTTCATACAAAACTATATGCACAGATCTATGTATAAAGTGTTAATTCAATCTGCATAACAGATTTTTGTATAGAATTCCGATGTATAACAAAGATGTATTATATGAATATTGTACTGCTATAATCACTATAGTCCCACAAATCGTCAACCAACAAGCTTAATGAACAACCAAGTCTTCTCTCTTTGAGTGTCTATATGTATGCCTGTATGTGATTATGTGTGTGTGTCCTCGCATTTTAAGGGCTACAACCTTCAAATTTTGCATGAGTACACCTCTAGGCACCATAAAAAAACATTTTTTAGGTCTCTGGTACACACGCAGGCTAAGGTTATTCATTTATGTGAGATACAGATATTTTAACATATTTTTTATTATGTTTCATTATCCATAATTGCTTACACATTAATCTTTTTTGAACATGAAACTAATCATCCTTTTTTTGTTTCTTTCAGGTAAGTTCAAACTAAGCCACTTTCACCTGGATTTATTATTTCAAAATCAACAGGTATGAAATTATTTCAATGCACAGAATACTGTGCGTCTTAGATGTTTCAAATCTTACAAAAGGTGATAACTACTTGATTAACAAACAATCAGGTCTGTTTAGTCACTCAATATACAACCATCATCCGACCAATGTTTCTTGGAAGCATGTTGTGGTAGAGGCGATCAATTAAAAAATTGGAAAAAGGAGTGATCAGTGAATGAATTCTTTTCCCCCTAGCTTATAGGTATGTAGTGAGGTAGACTGGGCTCTCTATCCAGGAGGTGGTTCCAAACCAAGAAGTGGATCCCCTCTAGGCCTGCAACCTGTCACAGGGTATGAAGAGCATGGCATGACGTGTAGAGTACCCTGATCATCAACTGCATCCCAATCTGTCTCCAACAATCCTGTCTACATCTTGCTGCTGGACTTGGGCAAATAAGGACAAGGAGTGGGACTATTGGCATATAACTCTCCCTTACAATAATGTAAGTCAAGTGCAAATCGTGACTTAAGGCCCTGTGGCGCATCACAGCTGCTCCACCACTCGGAACTGAAGCCATGGCCATCTTCGACCAAGAAAGATGGACATGATAACGATGCTGCTGCTAAATATTTATTCACATTATCCTCGAATGTCTTCGGTAAATATTGAAATATGAAGAGAATCAGCTGCATTTTTTTTTGTTTGTTAACCAAGTATTGATTATCTACAAGTATGTTTTTCCTGTTACATTCATCGTTCTTGTCATAAAACTGTCTGAGAGATAAGATTTTCGTATGGTTTCACTTTCTTTTCTAGACATCAGTTTAAAGCTACGATCTATATATTTTCTATTTCAACTCTATCAGGAACCATTGACAAAATTGTGTCCCTAATTTTTAAGTTGGTCCGGATGGCTGGGTATGTATTTATGTACGTATCATGCAAACAGGCTTCACAATTTGATTCAGAGGGCTGAAATTTTCAATATTTACTCCTTAATAGGTCTAGAACAAATGTTTCTTTTTTTTTTTTCTTTTTTTTTAAATCCCTCCCACCGATAGGTTTTTAATGGGGGTTCAATTTGCAATCTAAGTTTATGCTAAACTGATCTCCTATTTTGTGTCCAGCAATGTTCTAGCTTGTTTTTTAAAAACTCAGATGTTTTTAGTGAGCACTGCCCAACAAAAGATGAGAGAAATATCTTATTCCTAGATCGGCACTTTTTACAATTTCTTTATTGATCAACCAAATATTCTGCTAAAAGACGGTGGTTACGGTTTCTATTGAGTGACTCAGCAGATCTGTGTTTGATATATTTTTCCATTTCAACTCTGTGTTGTGTCTATTTTACTCTGCAAAAAAAGAGGCACACGTATTCACTTATGTCTGTCTATCTGTCTCTCTGTCTGTTCATACAATATCTCCAGTTGGTCCATCAGCTACTGAAAAATTGATTAAATTTTAAGATAGATCCAAGAATTGTTTTTGATTGAGAGATATAAAAAACAAATAAGTACAAAATATAATATGTATACAACTCTTTGCATGTCTGCATAAGAGGTGCGTAGAAAAGCCTAAAATACACAGCATAGAGAATAGAGCTCAACAAATAGTTTCAAATTCAGATGAATATAAAGGAAGTCATGAAACCGAATGTTTCTTTCTCCTATCCAAATGCCACTCAGTTAGACCTATACTATCATCAATATCTTAACATTATCTGACATGGATTTGGGTAAGGGATTCAAGAACTGTCATCTATGGTTGGCGGGGCCTACAGTGTGATGGCTAGTTCTCTCAGGGCAGTTGCAGAAGGTCTATCAACTGAAAGGAGGTTCAGTTTTTGTTAAGTGACATTTTGGGAAACTGGAAAGCCCTTGAATCTGAACAATGAGATTTTCTTTAAAAATTCATGCTATAACAGTGAGTGGCAAGAGAAAACAAGTAGGTTCATTTGTAAGCCTGAGTTCCTAACTATCATGCTCAGAAAAAGAAGGATCTTTATTTATGTGTTTGCATGTGTGTCCCAAGAAGCATTTTTCTCTGCAATTGCTTCTCTTAGTGAGTAAAGTTATGCATACACACACATATATATACACACTTACTGACTCACAGAAGTGTATGTACACATTTACACCTATCTCTATATGTATATGTATATCCTTTTTTTTCCTCATTCTCAAACACTTTCCATCCATACACACATGTACACATACATACATATATAGATATTTACTAATCTTTGCCTAGTCTGGCATAAGGATTATACAAGAGGTTTTCATTAAAATGGATCAAACCCTTTTCACACGCACGCATACACATGTGCATGCACATGCACATAAACACACACAGATATTTACTAAGCCTTGCAGGATCTGGCCCAGGGCCAATGCTATAGAGAGTCAAACAAACCAGTGATACTTTACAAAATTAACTTGCTTAGAGCATTTCAATGTTTGATTACACCCCCGTGTAAGTCTGTAGCCTAATGATATAAGAAGCATTTATTTTGCACAAAGATATCTATTATTCAACATCTATTTCTTTTTTTCTAATGCATTTAATTCAGTGGTTAACATCAATCACATAGATCAAATGTTATGAAGTGAAAATTCAGCTTATAAATATGGGTCAGGTTTCAGGCTATGGACTTATTGATTCACCCTTATATATATATATATATATATCTATATATATATATATATATATATATAGATATATGTATATACATATATATATATATAGAGAGAGAGAGAGAGAGATATAGATATATGTATATCTACATGCTTATATAGATATATAGATATATGTATATCTACATGCTTATGTATATATATAGATATATATATATATATATGTATATCTACATGCTTACATATATATATATAGATATATATCTACATGCTTACATATATATATATATATATATATACATATATATATATATATATATATATATATGTGTGTGTGTATCTACATGCTTGTATATATAAATATATATATATATATATATATATATACAACATTGTAAATGTCAATCTATCTATCTATGCTCTATTTGAAAATTTTGAAATATTGAGAACCATCACCGTTGATAAAGCAACAGTAAATATACATATATCACTAATTTCATGAGTGTGTCAGCTCTAACATATGTTGCCTTGTCTGGCATTTTCTCTAGAAATTGTTTCTAGCAGATTTAGCCTCTCCACACATGTTCAGCATAAATATTGATTTTCCTTTTGTTAAAGGTGACATCTCTATGGAAACATTTACAGATGGGTATTTGTCACCAGCAAAAACAGCTTGCAAAAATATTCACCAATAACTCCAAGTTCTATTATTCATTTACCTTCAAGTTTCAACAAAAATTCAAGTTCTGATTTCTTTTTCTAACAGATTTCCTTTTCATGTATCAAAACTTTTCACTATTTCATACTTCAATTTATTAGAAGCTAGGATATGACATTTTACAAGCAGCTAAGAAATACCCACTTAAGGTCTATTATAATAATTATGGCTGTCATGATTGAAGAACAAACAATTTCTTATAATGGAGAGAATGTCATTAAAGATAACAAGACCAAAATATATCTATAATATAAACTAAATATTATCCATCATTTCATACTTGAATATACTAAACCCTCAACCAAAATTGTCACCAAAACTGTCAACATAGATTTCTTTAGTTTTAAGTTGGTATGGCTGGTTGGCTGGCTATGTATGTATCATGTATACAAGCCATTCCAATGGAGCTAAATGGCTGGAAATTTAAACTCCTTATTATGTCTGGAGAAAAATTTCTTTCTGTCTTTTGAAAATTTACGTTCACACTTTAAGAAAAATTCTGACTTTTTAATGATCGAACGAATGGTGAGAGAAGCAACTTGATCATTGATCACCCCTTTTTCCAATTTTTTAATTGATCACCCCCAACAGAGCATGATGCCAAAAGATGTTAGTCATGGGATGGTTCCTATGGCGGGACTGACCAGTATGTCATTTTATATTTAGATATTCTAGATTTGTTTTGATTACTGATAAATTTCACTGAATAACAACATTTTCAGGCAAATAATATAATATCAGTCATAGATTTTATTGAATATTTTTTTTGTGAATATTGGAATTAACTTATAAAAAAGAATGGTTAATACATGTATACAAAATTTTGTGGTGTATAGGTTGCCCAGGCATGAAGGACACGCCTTAAATTTAGCATGAAATATGTTGCCAAAATATCCTATATATATATCCATTCTAAAGTTGCCAGGATCCTTAAACTAGTGGGATTTGTAGATCTCGATTCTGACTGCGTGTCTGACCTTAATCATGTAGGATGCAGGATGATTTAGAAGGTCAGAATTTGAAATGATAAGTATGTCTTCCGGGGCAGATCCAGGATTTTGAGCTGAGATGTCTTTATTGCATGTATGGTTCGCACCATTGGAACTAGAAGGCTGAAAATTTCAACACTCACTCCTTATTGTATCAACAAAAAAAACAGCTTATTTGTTGTTTTGAAATTCCCCCTCAAAATTTGTTTTTTAGTGGGAAGGATTCAATTTGCAATATAACTTTATGCTGAATTGATCCCTTTGTTTTTGTTGAGCAGCATTCACGCATGTTTTTTTTTTAATTTTGATTCAGACTTTTTTTAGTAATCATTGTCCAACAACAGGCAAGAGAAGTAACTTATTCACTAATCATCCATTTTTCCAATTTTTTAATTGATCACCCCAAATTTGCTGCCAAAAGATGTTGATCACTTGACAGTTTCTATTGAATGACTATCCAGTTGTTATTTGTTTGAGTTCACGCTTCGGAGATGTTAATGATACATAACTCAGAAAATTGTTTAGCTTACCATGCTGTTGTGTATTATGTTAATTCAAATCATCATCATTGGGCATAGACCTTTCCCCAAGAAACAGGTTTTTCTGTTTCTACTCATCTGCCAATTCTATGGTAATCAGGGTTTCTCAACCTTTTTTCCAATACCCCCTCCCTTTCCATTATCAATTCTTAATTTACTGCACTAAAACCACATCCAATCGACCACAACTGAGGTTTGTATTTGACAGCCACAAATCAGTCATTTCAGTTCTTTCGAATTTGTATTTGTATTCAACATTGCATTTCAGTTTAGTTTAATAAGTTCCTCTCAGATGTTTTCCCCGACCAATTCTAGACAAAAGTCAAGAAATTGTACGTGACAATCTATCGACCCTTCCCACCTCCTCAACTCTGCTTTTTCCTCCTTGGAAGCAATCATTCCCCAATTGACTTAAAATTAATCATTCTTGACTAGCAAATTGTTTTCCCACATTAGGTAGCTTCATTGACTGTCTTTGTTTGCTAATTCATTCTTGCAACCGACTAGAACGAAATAATTTTATTTAAATTTCTGGTGGTTGATGAGTTGGGATAATTTTTCCAATGGTACTCTTTTTTTTATTTGGTTACTATGATGCAATCAAAAATTCTGTCGATGTATGATTTTCTCTGCCTTCAAATTAGAACCAATCAGACATCCTGTATACCTGTTATATGCTGGGGTTGGTCGGAGGTTTGTCTGGTGAAAATCTTTATTTTTTAATGTGCTGTGAAGGTGTTGTGTTTGTCTCAGGATAAGATTTTGGGTCACATATCAAGATCTAAAGAAAATTTTTGTCCCCTTCATGGACCAGTATATCCATAAATGGACCTGAAAAATTTTTCAAGAGATGACAGTAAATGTATTAATCTCTTGCTAATGTAATATATTCATTAAAGTGATTCGACCAAAGAGGGTCATTATATCAAGAATAAGCTTACACAGCAAGATTTAAGTCATTGAAAATGGTTGGCTTTGTAACCTGATTGGTATGACACTGTAACTTAGATTCCCATGGATAGAATATGCAAGTTTAAGTCTTGCTGGGGGCTTATTCTTTATTTCCAATCCACACTGCATACAGGTTGACATTCTATGATCATCACAATATGGGTGTAGTGATAAAAAGTATTTGTAATTAAGATGAATTTTGATAATAGCTGAAAGAAAACACAGTTGAAACAGGCCTGCTTTATCACTCAATAGGAACCATCATGTAACCAGTGTCTTTGCGTTGAAGGTGATCAATTAAAAAATTGAGAAAAAAGGGTGATCCATGAATGAGTTACCTCTCTTGCTTTTGGTTAGGCAGTGATCAAATCCTGAATTTTCAGAAAACAAGCATGAATGCTACAAGACACAAACTAAGAGTTCAATTTAGCATAAACTTACATAGCAAATTGCACCCCTCCTGAAACTCTTTTTAGGTATGGGAATCTTTAAAAAAAAACCTTTTTCTAGACATAATAAGCAATGAATGATTAAATTTTCAGCCCTTTCGCTCCATTGGTAGAGCCTGTATGCATGACATGTATAGCTAGTCATCTAGCCAACCAGCCAGGCCAACATGAAAATTGAAGGAACCCACACTGACAGTTTTGGTTGACAGTTTCTAATAGTATACACTGGAAGTATAAAAATGGCTAAGCAGTTTGAATCAACAAACATTTCTTTACTGTTTAAGTTTCTTCTCCCAGAATACAAATAAAAACATTTTGAACTTAAAGCTGGCCCATTTTAGTTAGAATTGATACACTTCAAACGATGGTTCCTAAGCCTTCAATTCCTAATTCAATAGAGAACAAGAAAAAAAAGCATTAATGGATCATTGTAAACTTGGAATACAAAAGATCATTATTGATCAAAATAAACAAAATCTCTTCAAAGAAACAATAGAAATGAAAGAATCAGACATTCACTCAGTGTACTCAAAGAGGAATTTGATAACTTAGAAACACAACACCAGTCTGTTAATTTAAGAAATAAGCACCAATACTTATCCCAAAACTATTCAAGACAAAATGATCAATGAATTAATTACTTATCTTTTTGGAAGCAGTGATCACTAAAAAAGTCCAAATTTCAAAAAGAACAAGTGTGAAGGCTTCCAAACACAAAATTAGAGAGATTTACCATAACATTACTTTGTAAATTGAACCCCCTCTAAAAACCTATTTTGGGGGGTAATTTTGAAAAAACGTGAACATCATTTTTTCTAGACTAAATAAGGAGTAAATGATTAAATTTTCATCCCTCCAGCTCCTTTAGTGCAGTCAGTATACACAACATATACATAGAGAGCCAACTAGACCCACGTAAAAACAGAAGAAATCTATGATAAGTTTTAGTGACAGTTTCGGATGACAGTTTCTAATATTTTCATCGTTTCTGAACTAAAAATGGATACCCGAGGACAGCAGCAAGTTGTAAACAAAGTATTGCTCACAAATACTTGTGTCATCTTACATAAGTTGGGAAGCATACCTGAGCAAAGACATAATAAGTGTCAGTCTTGAGCCTCGGAGCTACTTGACAAGGATGAAAAAAATTCTGCCAAAGAGATGCAGTGATAAGATAAATAATCAGTCTCTTAGAATTGTGCCAAAAGACCAAATTCTTTCTACGAGGATGGCATGCATGGTGAGCAGACATCATGGGGTAGATATAAATACCAAGATCAAACACTTTCACCAACCACAGATGCTGAGCTTCCACACAACCTAATTATTGCATCATAACCTGGGGAAAGAAAAAAAAGAATATCTGAGTTGTAGTAAAAAGGTAAAGTGTCCCATCTCTTAAGAGATAACAACCAATAGAATATGATGGCAAGTGCCACAGTCCCGGGTATCTGTTGCATGTGTCAGTTTAGCAATCATTGCAAGTCTCAAATCTATTTGAGACAAGGACTTCATTCTTACAAGTTTTTATAACCACCCACTTGGCAGGATGCAAATCTAGCAAAAGGATACCTCCATCCTAATCACACAGCTTAGAGTGTACTCAATAAGCTGCCGAGTCATTTGTCCTGAAAAAGGGTTTTTCACACTCTTCTCTCATCCCGGGAATCGCACCCAGGACCATCTGCAAGTGAGGCAGACATCCTAACCATTAGACAATCCGAGCAGACCTAAGTTGTGGTAGTTGCATGAAAATACGGCCATTCTTGTAATAGCTCACATTTTCCTTCATTTTCTGGTAGAATGAGAACAAGATAACACCAATTTATTTTAACTTCTGAGAAGTTTTTGAGAAAGGTTTCTTTGTATTTGTTCTTTAATCTTTATGGTCTGATAAAAAGAAAAAAAAAAGAAAATACATGTGAAATAATTTCATACCACCTGAAGAGGATCCTGCTTCAGTATTTGCATATCAAATACCAGAGTTAGTTCTTTGCCTGCTGTGTGCACACTGTCTCACAAAGTGTACTGCTCATGAAAGGTAGTAAGAAATATCTATAGTACATTCAGTTCACATGTGGTGTTCAAGTCCCAAACTTTTCAATAGTATTCTATATTCATACAAAAAGATTCACAGATTTAACCACTAAATATATATATAAAATTATTTTCTTTCTAAAAAATCTGCCAATTATTTCCCTATAACTATTACTATGTAATCTTTTCAGTGGATTTTACGTTTTAAACAGAATTAGATATTGTAATACTATGTGTGAATTTTTCTTTTATATATATATATATATATATATATATATATATATATATATATACATTGTGTAAATGAAATTAAAAATAAGATTCTTGGTATGAAATTGTAAGTTATCAAAATCCTATAGACTACATATATATAAAAAAGTTATAAGATTTTTTTTAATACAAGTCTAGAATTTGATTTTCAATTTAATTGAACAAATTCATTTTTTAAATGGGGCTTATTGCGTTTTGAAACCACATTACATATATATATATATATATGTAATTTTTGTTGTGTAGATGTGAGTTAGCCCGACAAAATGGTGGTGGCGATTTGACAATTGGAAGTTGAAAGGAATTTCAAGAGAAAAACAAGTGTTACATCTCAAAATCTTTTATTATCACATGGACAGAGTTTTATGCAATTTGTTAGTCCCGCCAACTTTTCCAAAAAGGACATGAAGCAATTGCAGAAAAACTGTCAGATGTTTGAGCGTGAGGATTGAAATGAGGAAAACAAGGCTATTGGGTGGTGTTTTTTGCTTGTGTTCTGCAACTACTGCATGTGCTTTTATTGAAAAAGTTGGTAGAACCAACTAAATGCATGAAAAGCCTAAATTTTTTAGATGTAACATTTGTTTTTCTCTCATATATATATATATATATATATATATATATATATATATATAAAACAAAATGGATATATATGATCTAACAGAATGATTAAAAATTATGTTATATTGTATAAAAACTCTTATTTGACAAGATCATCAGTCATTACACAGGTGATGTATCACTTTGCCAACACAACGTGGATAGAATAAAGAAAATGGGGCAGCAGCAGAAATTGAACCTGCCACCGATAGGGTAGCCACTTCAAAGTAGCAATGCTCTTACAATTGAGTTAAACAGACACCAGTAATGCAAAGGCCCAAATAAGTGCTTTCAACCCAAACTCCCATCATGTACATTCTCAGCCTGTTTGTTTCTTTCAATGCGACAGTTATGTATCAAGGAATGGACATATTACCAACAACTGTTTTACCCAATGGTAAGAGGAATGCTACCCTATCAGTTACAAGTTTAGTCTCTTTCAGTTGTTTATTCTATTCATGTTGTCTTGGCAAAGTGATACATTAACAATGTAATGACAGAAGATCATTTCAAATAAGAGTTTTTATGTAATATAATGCAATTTATAATCATATATATATATATATATATATATATATATATATATATATATAGTTTGTGTGTGTAGGGGGAAGAAGAAAAAGAAAGTTGTTTGTAAAATATATGAGGGATGTAAATGTTCTACATTTTATATTTTTCTTCTGAACAAACTCTGAACAGTCAACAGTAGGATATTTCAGAGAAATGGACATTATTGCACTCCAGTATGAAGATCTGTAGCCTCTATGCTTTGAGAAACTTCTATAAGATTTTATAGTCTACTCATTATAAGGAACCGCATGAAAATTTTTGTGAGTAAAGATGATGTAGAAATTTGTGCTTGTATCTCATCTCTGTTGAAGTTGTTTTCTTTGGAAGTTTTTTGGGGGGTTTTTTGTGTCATGTAACCATTGTATTTTTTAAAAATCATTTTTCTGTTTTAATTCTCTGGTATATTTTGATTGTCCTTTACTAGTGAGTTCTAGTTATTTATAATTCTTTGAGAGAAGTAAGTCTAAGAGTCATCAGGTCATCATGCTTCTAGTCTGTTTAATAGATAGTCAGTCAGTTTTAAGAAAAGGTTTCTGCTCTCTGTCAGTAAGATCTCTATGTTCATGATGGTAGCATTTCAATGGTTACATGACATATAGAATGTTGCCAATGGCATCAAAGTGTTTACAAGACATTTTGCCTGTCTTCAAGTTCAGACTAGGCTCTTGGGTTAATTGGAGATGTCAGTTTTTTTTTTATGGTTGTCTGCCCAGTCAACATACAATAAGTAACCTTTTTCTTCCTAACATTGAAAAAAAAAAAAGGTCTGGTTAATCACACAATAGCACGCTGTGTTTGGGGTGATCAATAAAAAACATTGGAAAAAAAAGGTTGATCAATGAATAAGTTATTTCTCATGCTTTTTGCTAGGTAATGATCTGAATTTCAAATAAACAAGCATAAATGCTTCAAGACACAAATTAAGGTACCAATTTTGCATAAACTTATATTGTAAATTGAACCCTTACTAAAAACCTATTTGGGGATGAATTTTCGAAAAATTGAAAATAAAACATTTTTTATAGACATAATAAGGAATGAATTTTCAGTAGAAAACTCAAATGGCAATGGGCCGGTCATGTTGCAAGAATGGCAGATAAACAATAGACATCATGACTCACTACGTGGATCTCTAGAGATCTAATGTGCAACCAAGGCCGGCAGAACTAGATGGAGAGCTTGACTTGATGGATTCAGAAAGTATTGGCACCATGACGTCCACGATAGAGAAGTGTGGCAAATCCAAGGGGAAGATCTATGTCTAACGATTGATGTTCAAAGACTGATGGTGATGATAATGATAGGTTCAACCCTTACACACACTACATACATATATAGCCAGCCAGCCAAACCAACTGGAAAACTGAAGAAACCAATTTTGGTGTCAGTTTTTGTTGACAATTCCTTATAACCTCTTGAAACAATTAGCAGATCGCAAACTCTGGCAGCGAACCATTTTCAGTCTTGCTGAACTATTCAAAATAGATTGACACCAAGAATGAAAGGGATGATTGACAAAAGCTTCATAAAACCCAAAAGAAATCCCGAGTCATCAAGAAATCTTGGAAGTCTACCAGTTTTCTCATTTACCTTTGAAAAGAGGTGTATGTTTTCGTTTATGTCTGTTGATTGGTTTGTTCAGCTATCCACACTCTATCTCCTAAAGAACAGAATGAATTTCAATGAAATTTAGTGGAAAGGTGGAAGGGTGGGCAATGGAGGAAGAAAGAGGTGGTAAAATTTTCAGGTGGATCCAGGAATTGAGAGATATTTTTCTATTTTGTTTTTTCTTAATTACATTTATGTATACGCTCATGACTGTCGGCATGATATCTCAAAAAGTTATCAATAAATTTCTTTGTCATTTTGTAGAAGGGTGGACAATAGGCTGCGGGGAAAAGTGATTGAATTATGGTATGGATCCATTTACAATTAAGTCCCTTTCAGCATAGTTATATATCTGAACCACATTATATCACCAAATTTCATGTTTGTCCATGTGTCATGTCCAGAAGTTCTCAATGAATTTGAATGATATTTCTTGCCAGGTTGGACTGTAGGCTACAGAAGAACTAAATGAATGTTTGGGTGGTTCCTGTATAATCACTCCCACTGACCTGCTTTGGCAGAGGTATGCACTCTCCGAGTGCTTTTTACTTATATATAGCATTAACCATGTTACATAATAGATAACAAAATCCCAAAGTTACTAATCAATGCCTGAGTTGAACTCAAAGATTTATCATGTGATTGTACTCATTCCTCTACAGATTTCTATTCAACCAAATCCAGGAGGCCTGTGGTAGCTCGATGATGTCTTTGATTTCCTTCTAAAAGATACGAATCAAAACTCTTATTAATAATGAAATCCCTGCAAAACATTCAAATGATCATCACTTGGAACATTTGTGTATTCCACTTGGGCAACGCAAATAAGATGAAAGAAAAACTAATCAAAAATTGATAATGATGACAATGTTTCATCAAATATATACAAATCTTACACAAAATGTTGGCTTTATAGAGAGACATTTAGACTGGAAGGATAAGATTTACGATTTAATTCTTGGTACTTTATTCAGAACTAGAGCTTCTTGTTAAAGAATACTCTTAAGCAGTCCCTTATTTTCCATTCATGAGCGAATGTAATGTCATAGAAACTACACAATATAGGAGTCCCTCTACAGCACAATTCACTATAAGACAGTTTGTAATATACAGTGGATAGGTGATGAACTAAACATTTCTTCTTTTTGGTATCACCCTATCATACTGAAAACCGCAGATTAAAACAGAATTTCCACAGAAGACTTACTGAATAAGACTGAATTTCTTCAATCCATCAATGTATACTTATATGGTGTTTTACATACAATTTCTTTGATTTTGTGATGGAATCGGTACCTTCATTTATCAATGTACATATTTGGAATTCATAATTATCTAGTGATTATCTGTAGTTCAGTTATAATGCTGTTGTCTTTCTTGGAACCCAACACCCACATTGTAAAGGGGAACTACCATATGAAACCTTTCATTAGAGAAATCTCAAAATTCAATAGATTTCTCAAACATTCCCCTGACCTCATACAGCATTCAATAAGCATTGAAAGTCATGTTTAAAGCATTTTATTCCAATGTATGTTCAATGATTAGATTTATTGCAGCTGTACTTTTCTTTCATCATCTTTCTGGAGTTGAAGAACCCTGATCCCTATTTACCTTTGTATCTATGTAAAAGATTTTCTTGTCTAAGGGGATTTATAGTGGATGAGTTTCACCTATGGACTCATCACTAGACTTCATAGCTTCCAAAGACAATCAGCGACAACTTAGCTAATATTTCTTACAACTTGCTACAACAGCAAATGTACCTGGCTTACCTTTTGGTTTTCATGTAGTAGAGTTCAATGGATGGTTTTTGCCAGCTTGGAGTGTAAGAGTGGTATTTGGGTGTGGTCACCCACTTATCACAGACTCCCTAGGTCCAGAAGACTGATATACATTATCTTCTCGGTACAGAATTTGTATTATTTAAATGATCTGTAATAGTTGGTTATAACTTATAATATCCAGGTTCTGAAGAAACTGTCCAGCTATGTTTATATGATAAAATGAAAACAGCCTCATATATTTTCTTCCATCAAACAATATTGATTCATTTTAAGTCGTTATTTCCTTCCATTCTAGACATCTCTGCAATGTAAAGTTTTCGGTCTATTCTTAATCTTAAGCTAGGATTTACTAACTCTTCATTTTATTCACCTTTTTGAATACATTAGAATCCATCGACGTAAACCGTCAACATAGTTTTTTTTCAGTTTTCAAGTTGGTTTGACTGGCTATGTATGTACATATCACACGTACAGGCCACACTGGTAGAGCTAAATGGCTGTCTGGAAAAAAGTACTTTTTTTATTTTTGAAAATTCTCCCTCTAAATAAGTTTTTAGTGGGGAGTTCAATTTGCAATGTAAGTTTTTGTTGAATTGGCCCCTTAGTTTGTATCCAGTAGCATTCACATTTGTCTTTTTTCTATTCAAATTTCTTTTTATTAATCTGTGCCCAACAAAGGCAAGAGAAATAAATAATTCATTGAAAAATCCTTTTTCCAATTTTTCAATTGATCACTTCCCAGACACAGCATGCTGTCAAAAGACATTGGTTGCGAGACAGTTTCTACTGGGTGACTAACCAGACCTGTTGCTTTTTCATGTTACTCAAATAATTAATCAATTGAAACCGAATTAGATTGTGAACTTTCTCTTCCTATCCGCAATGTTTTTTTTAAAATTTTTTTTTTCATATATTTTCATTTCCATCGATTTGAGAAAATCCTTCTTACAAAAACCCTGTACGATCAAAGTTGACAAAAACAAAAAAAGAATTAAGTTGTCTGTCTTCGTGTGTTTAAAGTTGGAATTATGAAACTGGGTTTGATTCTTAATTGATTTTTCTAATTCGCACTGTATTGAATATAATTCAAAGATGATTGTATCTAGCTGTCATCTCACACAAAGATTTAATATTTGTATTATTTTCTTGCTTCTTTCTCTTAATTTTCTTGCAATGTCCTGGTATTTATATGATTGAAAAGTAGTAATGCATTATCTTTTCGAAAATGGGTTTTTTTTTTCCATCAGCATTGGTTATATTACACTTCAAGTTGGTTTAAACATCATAGAAAAGAGAATGTATCAAACAACCAAGTCTAGTTAGTCCCTCAATAGAACCTGTCACATGACCAACATCTTTTGCAGCATGCCACGTTAGGTAAAAAAAGGTAACGCATCATGTCTCTTTAGAAACGACCGTAAATGGAGTATGAAGGTCAGTGACAAAGCCCCAGCTTCCGTTGCATGCGTCAGCTTAACAATTATTGCAAGTCTCAAGTCTGGTCGAGACCTTGATTATTTTAATTACAAGATTTTATGACCACTCCTAAAGCAGGATACAAGTTCACTTAAGGTATACCTCGACCGTAATCACATAGCTTAGAGTGTACTTAATTAGCTGCTGAGTGCAGGGGAATTCTATTCCAATGAAGAGTTTTCGACACTCTTTGTTCATACTGGGAACTAAACCCAAGATCTTTTGTTTGTGAGGCAAGCATGCTTCTAACCATTACACTTTGTTAGAGGTGCTCAAATATTTTTTTTTCTTCAAATCAGGTGATCACTGAATAAGTTACTTCTCTAATCTTTTGTTGTAACACTAAAAAGTCTAAATTTTCAAAGAAATAAAGCCTGAATGCAACTGGGCTCAAGCTAGGTATCAGTTGAACATAAACTTGCATTGTATATCAATCCATATCTAAAAACCTGTAGGGGGCTGGATTCTGGAAAAACAAAGACGTTTTTCGTTGACATAGTAAGAAATAAGTATTTGAATTTTCAGCCCCCTAGCTCCATTGATGTTGCCTCTATGCATGATACATATGCACAGAGCCAGCCAACAAGACCGACTTCAAAACTGAAAAAATTGATGTTGATAGTTTTGGTGATAATTTTCATAACAGTTTCTCATACAATGCTCTTGTACTGAAAGTTAGTATGTACAAGCATTTCTTTTCTATATATATTCTTTTACATAAATAAGGTAATAATGTATGAATATTAGTATTCAAGCTTTTTTGCCCATTTATTCAAATTACATTATCAATTTATGTTTATAGAATGGTTTTCATAGCATCTGAAAGTATCAGTATTAAATGTGTCTGTCCATCCATATTCAAATAGTTTTATCAAATTGAATTCATTGATCAACTGATATTTTACTTTGAAAAAGTGTTTGTATCATAAAAAAATATCCACGTATAATATTCATGGTGAAAAAGGGAGAAAGAATGACCAAAGAGGAATTCTTATCTTAGATATTTTAGATGCTTTATTCATCTTTTTAATTTCTGGTTGTATTTTTTCAAAAATAACACTTGAAAGGAAATTCAGTGAATATCGATTCTTTGTCATCTACAGAAGTTGAATATTTTTTTTTTAAATTAGAAACATAAAAAGGAAACAAGGTCTGGTCAGTCACCTAATAACAGCCATCAAATGACCAATGACTTACATATCTTGTTGGGCATGATCAATTAATAAGTTTTGCCATTTATTGGATGATTAAGCATACACTTGAGCACAAACTAGCAGTCAATTTAACATAAACATGCATTGTACGTATTTCTCGATTGAAATCATTTTGGTGCTTAATTAATAATTTTCCCCACATTCCAAACTTACCCATGTATTTAGTTTGTAAGTGCTGAAAATGACTAAAGCTAAATGGGGAAATTATCGTCATCATTGACCTTTTAACTTCTGTTGTTGGACATAGATCTTCCCCAAGATTTGACAGATCTCTCTATCATGGAAATCACTGCGCCCATACTTTCTGAACTCTAGTTCATCACGCCAACTTATTTTTTTGCAGCAACAGTTTTGCTCATGATCATGATTCCTTCTTGTGCATAGAGCATGATTTTCAGTTTAAGGGCCAATCTTTGGTTAGGTTCCATCTTTCAGCTCCATAAGTGACTATTGGGAGGATACATTGGTTGTATACTCTTCTTGGAGGTTCTGTTTGCTCAATTGAAAGTTTTCCAGCCCAGAATGATTCTTTACTTGATTTCTTCTTCTTCTAAGAATGTCATGGAGATTCATTGTCCTAAGTGTTTTACTTTCTTCAGTTCTGCAGTTTTGATTTTGATCATTGTATCTTTGTCGGCAACACGTTTGCTGTACATGATATTTGTTTTACTAAAATTCATGTGAAGACCATCTGTGTTAATTTCTTCATTCAGTTCATTTCATTAAAGTCACTAGGGAGTAATTTAAAAAAGTCAGAACTCAGCCTACTTAAAAAGGGTTGAAATGCAATCAGTACTAAAATACAACCATGGTTTTTGTTTCATTTTTTTTTCCACGTGATAAGAATTTTCCATGCTACTATATACACATAATCATTAAAGTGAATGAATACTTTGACATACAATGTTACCCAAAAATGAGTACAACCCTACCACTTTTTTTAAAGAAAGTTAATTTTCTTGTAAAGCAAAAATAGTGGGATTTTATTATATCTTGTATAACATTACACAATCAAAACAGGTATCATCAGGTATTATTTATGACCGAACTCTTGAGCATTCAAATTCATTTACCAAAAATTAGAATATGTTGCTAAAAATGATTACACCCCAATGAAAAAATATTTTCGGATACAGATTTTCAATGCTGTAGAATTTGGTCAGAAATAATATTGATTTCCAATAAATAATATTAACTTTCAATAAAATCTGGTTGGGGTATACTCATCTAAAGGCAATATTGTATTTGTTTAATGAATCTTGTGCATAATATCATAGATTAAATCAAAGCTGTCTTATTTTTCTTCGATACTTAAGAGTATTATGTTATATTTTGGCAGTATTAGATATCATGCATCAGTTCTCAAAGACCTGACTAACCACTAATATATGGAACTGGGATTTTTTTCTGTTTCTCTGTCCATAACGATAGAATTATCAAAATAAATAAATTTATAGCTCAGTAATACTTGTCAGTTTAGCTCTCTAAGAGAGTTGCCCATTGATAACTTGTTCGAGACATCGAATCCTGATAGGAAAATGTTGATTTTTTATCTCAGTTTGGTTTAAGTTGTCAGGACAGAAAAGCACTGAAGAGTTGACTCCAATAAATGAGGTGAGGATGCTTCTTGTGACAGTATAAAAACAAAGTCAATGCTAGTCTTTGATTTGCACCGGAGTTTGACTGAACGCTTGAAGAGACTGACCCCTGCAACAAAATCAAGCATTTTACAATGATATTTACCTTACAGTATCTGCTTTAGAAATACAAAAATTCATCTTCATCATCATCATCATCATCATCATCATCAACTAAAAGTTCACTGCTGGACAAAGGTATTTTCCATCTCCTTTCATGACGAGTGAGATTGCGCTAATCTCTGCTATGTCTTACCAACAAACTTTTCTATTCCATCCTCTATCTTGTGTTTGGTCTTTTCCTACTGCATTTACTGTCCCACAGGCATCAATCCTGTAGCCTTTTGCTCCATTTGTTGTCCTTTTCAGTATTTCTCTATTAATACCAAATGCTTCCCAGCCAATCATTATCTCTACATACTCAATAATATTGCATTTACAGTGCAGTTGGACAGAGAAACCTATACAACACGTTTTTTTTTACTCAGTACCATCACATGAAAAATATTGAAAATGTTGAACAAAGATATATTCAGAATAGTAATAATATTGTCTTGAATTTTCATTAGAGTGAAGCATTATCAAGCAATACTATTGTATCCAATGGCATATAAGACCCTCTTTTTTGCCCCCAAAGATGGCTCAAACGATAAGCATAACGTAGGTTATCCAGTCCAACATTAGCCAGAGCTTGTAAAAAAAAATGGATGGTAAATGAAGAGAATTCCAGGAAGTACATTATTTTCTTGATATTCCTTGCTGAAATGACAGGTTTTATATGCGATCAAATACAGTAAATTTTGCTAGCATTTCTTTCAACTTTTTTCATGTCTTTTCATTGCTACTACACAGACTTTCATTCTACAGTCAACAGCTCAGAACAAAAATAAAGATCATGCTCTGGGTTAAACTCAAACTTGCATCTCTCTGCCTCCGGAATCCTATCTCACAGTGATAGCTGCTCTCACCAATTATGCTACAAGAACCCTACAGCTGGCAAAAGATCAAATCTAATGATGTAAACTCACTCTTTATTTTTCCCGATCGATTATCACCATATTTTTTTATACTGATATAACTTTGAGTCTTGCTGAGAGCTTGTTCTTCATTTTTTCATCTACATTGTTTACTGATGGCTATAGAATGACGATATGAGAAGTTCAAATGAAAAGCAACTAAAATTAAGACAAAAGAAATCTTCAAAATAAGCTAAAAAAAAAGAAAGTCATTCAGCTTCTAACAGAAAATGATTGAATCTATCAATAAGGACAATAAAAGTTCATGCTAAATTGGTCCCTTTGTTTATGTCTGGCAGCATTCACGCTTGTTTTTGAGAATTCACACTTTTTTAGTGATCACTGCCCAACAAAAGGCAAGAGAAGTAAGAATGATGACCCCTTTATCACCACACTCAACACAGCATGCAGCAAAAGGATTTTAGTCATGTGATTGTTTCAGTTGTGTGACTAATTTTTTTCTTTCAAATCTGAAACAATGATATACCTGCTCTTTGAACATCCTCAGTAATTTTATATGTAAGATCAATCAACAAATAATTAGATATATTCTACAATATAACCTATTATCATAAAATGGGTTAGTAACAATGGAGTGACATAACAAAGGAGTGATAAATCGGAGATAAAATTCAAAGGACTGACACAACGAAGTGACAATGTAAAATCCTACTGAATCAATTTTACCGCTTCAGAAGTACTTCTGAAACATGCAAAGAAGCAATGATCAACTCATTGCTTCTGAATATAATTTCAAGTTTAAAATATTCTAACGATTTAATGCTTTCAAGTTTCGAGATGCTATAAGTAAGAATTTCAACAACTTCAGTAATTCTCAATAAATTCAATAAAACTTTAGCAATTGTACTTTCTATTGTTAGTCTTTTAAATTATTTTGTCATTTCTTCAAATGGTGTTTATGTCACTCCTTCGTCATGTGACTCCACTGTTATGGTATTTATATCACTCCTTTAATATACCCTTTATGTCACTCTTTCATTCTATCACTCCTTTGATATGGTATTAATGTCATTTCTTTGTTATGTCACTCCTTTGAATAGGATTGCATACAATATGAAATATCATGGTTGTTTTTTAATCTACCTTACGCAACATTTCATTTATATCAAATGCTCATCATTTATGTAATTTAGTTATAAAAAAAAACAAAATCGCTGAAAATAATTATGCTTTTCCTTTCAATAGCTTTAAAATTGAATTTTTCATTTTAATCAAAGCTAAAAGAGTTAATTACTTTATAAAACTGTTCGTAAATTCAATTATGAATAATTCAATTATGGAAATTAGTGATTGATTATATTTGAAAAATGAAATTTTTGGTGAGGGGAGAATATTTGCAAAATTAGCATATAATATGCATATAATGCAGTGATTCTCAACTTTTTTCACCAAATTTTAGACTGTCATTTCCACCTTCCTTGATTGTCTGACTCAAAAAGTGCATACCAGAATGTTTGTTCGTATGAATACCAATATTCCGTCAGATTGAAGCTACTGATCCAAGGTCCCAATCCCCAGTCCGAACGAACAACAACATTAGATTCAGAATTCAAATTTCTAACATCTTGAAAAGAAATTGGAAAGAAACAAAAAAGATCAAACGCTGCTCACTTGACAATTATAAAATGTATGAAACAGACTGTTGAGGGAAGTGAAAATCCATACTATAAAATAATTGACCAAATGAGCACTCTTTATTAATATATTAAGCCATTTAAAAACATGAATATAACAAAAACAGTAATAAAAAATAATATATATAAATGTAAGTTTATTTATCTATCTTTCCACTCAGTCTATTCATATCTATCCATCTATTTATCTATCCATCTATATACATGAACATTTGTGTATACACATCCATTTATTCTCTCATACCTAATGTTGGGCCACTCCCTATTTGCTTCTGGATTGAGTAAGAACCATTAAATAGGCCAGTTACTACTGTTTAGTGGCCATTTTTCATGCTTACTCCGAACACAGAAGCCATCCGTGCTGATGCCACCAACAGCCTATGCAAATAATCAGGTTACCTTCTATTACAAGAGAAACCAAAGATTTACCTTTGCTTCCACCATCTTTGCCTGAATATAAAATTTATGGGCTCTCTTCCTGTCTCTCTTTTCCTCTCTCTCTCTCTCTTTGTAGCTTATCCCCCTTTTTAATGCTGTTCATCATTACACTGTTCATGTTATAACACAGGTGAATGCTGGACCCCGAAATATCATTCCAACTCCAAAATAGCAAGATCTAGCTACAAAATAGTTACTTATCGCATCTTGGTTATGTGGCGGTTTTATCTTTCTTTGACCCTAACACACGTTATAACAGGGAATGCCTGTAATAATGTGTACAATGTTGCATTTGTATATGTATATATATATGTGTGTGTGTGGATATATATATATATATATATATATATATATATATATATATATATATATATAGACATATATATATATATATATATATATATATATATATATATATAGACATATATATATATATATATATATATATATATATAGACATATATATATATATATATATATATATATATAGACATATATATATATATATATATATATATATATATATAGACATATATATATATATATGTCTATATATATATATATATATAGACATATATATATATATATGTCTATATATATATATATATATAGACATATATATATATATATATATATATATATAGACATATATATATATATATATATATATATATATATATATATATAGACATATATATATATATATATATATATATATATATATATATATAGACATATATATATATATATATAGACATATATATATATATATATAGACATATATATATATATATAGACATATATATATATATATATATGATATATATTTATATACATACATAGACATATATATACATATATACATATGCATATATATATATACATATATACATATATATACATATATATATATGCATATATATATACATATATATATATATATGCATATATATATACATATATATATATATATGCATATATATATACATATATATATATATGCATATATATATACATATATATATATATACATATATATATATATATATATATATACATATATACATATATATATATATATACATATATACATATATACATATATACATATATATATACATATATATATATATGCATATATATATATATACATATATACATATATATATACATATATACATATATATATACATATATATATATATGCATATATATATATATGCATATATATATATATACATATATACATATATATATATACATATATACATATATATATACATATATACATATATATATACATATATACATATATGCATATATATATATATATACATATATATATGCATATGTACATATATATATATATATATATATATATATATATATATATATATATATACAGGGTGGCATAAAATATGCTGAAGCCAAGGAAGAGAACATGTTCACAAACAAGAACTGGGTGGTCATTTGGTAGATATCATTTTACGCATATGAAGTAAAAGATTCATAAGAATAAAGCTTCCATTCACAGTTTAGATAATTCATTTATTTTGTTCAAAAGTCACAGAGAAAACAAACTGTTCAGCTCATTTTGTACCATCTTTTACGTGTCTTGTGTGTCTGTGTTTGTGTGTATGTATGCATATGAATATGAATAAATATACAGTGACTGCAAAAACTATCTGTTACGTTGTTAACAATAAGTACCTTATATTATTTCTATTCATCTATAAGGTTTATATTGTTCATTTCATGCTATAATTTGTCGTTGGCTCCAAGACAAATCAAAAAGAACAAGTTCTGAATTTTTTTCTTCTGACTTATCCTTTTGTACTGACTAGTAGTTCAGGCATACCACGTGGGAAGTGTAAAATGTATGGATATCAGTGAACAGTCAAGCAACATGTACAATTTATTTGTAATAAATCATCAACAAAACTGTTAACATAGGTTTCTTCAGTTTTCAAGTTGGTCTATCTGGCTGACAATGTAAGCATATATCATGAATTCAGGCCATACAAATGAAGTTAGAGGGCTGACAATATAAGCATTTACTCTTTATTGTGTCTAAATAGAAAAATGAAGAATTGTCTTTTGGAAAATTATCCCTTATATAGGTTTTTATAGGGGTGGGGTCAGTTGCAATGTAGGTTTATACTGAATTAATCATAGTTTGTGTCTAGCAGCATTCCCACTAGTTTTCTCTTTAAATTCAGACTTTTTTAGTGATCACTGCCCAACAAAAGGTGAGAAAAGTAACTTATTCATTGATCATCCTTTCTTCCAATTTTTGATTGATCTCCCCCAACATGGCATAATGCTAAGAAATATTTATTACGTGACATTTTCTATTGAGTGACTAAGCATACCATTTCTTTAAATCAAGAATTCATGGTTCAAACCATACAGGCAGCATTTTAGGTAAGCTGATTTCACCATCACCACTGCTGAATCTCAAGATGAAAAGAAGCACATGAATCGCAGTGATTCATAACTTCCTTTGGAATATTGCTCATTCATAAGTTTGTATAAATCAAAAATAGCTTAGAAATAATCTTCACAAAGTCTTTCATTGATGAAACTCTGATAGAAATTTTCAGTCCAAAATCTAAACATCATGATATAGGAAAGTAAAACAGTTCTTATTGAATTTCACATGTGGATTTATAAAAAAAATATTTGATTAGGAATGTGTCAGATCTTTTTGTTTCGATCCAAACATTCCTTGGTCTGGATGTTTAGTTAATAATTTTTGACTAATTTTTCTCTAATTTCTTTGTGGTTTTTTATCACAACCTTTGGCTAAGCTGCAGGAGCTGCTAGAAGGTAGATAGTTAGGATCCAGCTGCTTTAAGGGCACTCTACTCCCTGGTTTGAAATCAGTGTAGTCCATCTCCTAGACTGGTTGCCAAACAAGGCTTGAGAACAAAGTCTACTCTCCTATGGGTATTGACACAAAGTGAATGCACACTGTCTCAGCCCGAGTTTTTATATTTGTTTGCGAGTTCCATTCTCCTTGCTGTAAATCTTCAGGTCAACCAAGCCTCCTAAATATAGATAAGATGAAATTGACTCAGAGACTAAATGTTAGTAATGATCTTAGAAGTTGGGCAATGCCACCTAACCTTGCTAATCAAATTAAAAAGTATGTTGTCACATGCTGTCAAATGTGCTTCTCTAAATTCCTTCTACCAAGCATAAAAAAATTCTTTTCAGTATGAGAGAACAGAAGAGTTATCAAATTTGTCAAGTCGTTGGTTTTATTGGCTTCTGTAGAAATCTGAACTTCACAAAAAATGTACGTATATATGTGTATGTGTATGCACTTTTGTGTGTATGTGTGTGTATGAATACACACACATATATATATGTATATATGTGTATGTGTATATGAGTATACATATTGAATATATGTGTATTGATATGCTTGTGTATGTGATTGTGAATACATACATATGTATGTGTATGTAACATATATGTGTATATATGTAAGTATTTCAAAGATATGTGCCTGTATACATGTATATTCAAAAACATATATGTATATACATGTATACACAGATACAAATATGCATGTATACATATGTGTATATGCAAGTGTGTGAGTATATTTAAAGATGTATGTATGCATATTCTCAAACACACTCACACACACACACACACATATATATATATATATATACATATATATATATATATATATATATTAAGCAGAAAGGAAAACCATTCAGTAGGTAGACAGGTAGGTGTGTTAGACAGTAGGTAAGTAAGCAAGTAACATAGATAGATTATTATATAAAGTAAGTAGAAAGGTAAAATGCAGTGGGCTGCTTTGAAACATAATATGTTTGAAACTTGTGGACAGAAAGAGGATTCAGAAGAGTTATGAGAGTGAATGAGTTGGGTGGAGATGACAGTGAGTGTGTGTGTGTGTGTGTAAATATATATATTTTACTAGTGTAGATAGAGAATTGCAAAAGTGGCTCCTCTACCCTGTTGCACTTGTATGGTAGGGGGTCGGTACATTGAGATGGTATGGGTATGCAATGTGTTTGGCCATGAACAGCTGGTGCCACAAGAAACCAAAGAGCAAAAATAGTAACACAAACACTAAATAATTCCTTCACCTTCTCTATCTATTGCCATCTCTGCCAATGATGAAGTTTATCTCAGGTGCAATATGATGGGCTAGGGGGGAGGATTTCTCTCCGATTCTCTCTATTTACTCATCTATATATCTATTCATCTCTTTCTATCTCTCTGCCTTCATTTCTTTCATTTTCTTTCTTTCTTTTGGCTTTTTCTCTTAGTTTTTTCTGTTTTCCTTTCTTATTGCTTTTTTCTTTTCTATTTTCTCTTTCTTTCTTTCTTTCTTTCTTTCTTTCTTCCTTTCAGTCTTTTTTCTTCTTTCTTTTTTGCTTCTCACTGAATTTTTCTCTTACTCTCACCCTTTCTCTTGCTTTCATTTTTTTTCTTTCTTTGCTCTTTTCCCTCTTTTTCTTTTTATCTTTCTCTGGATTCTCTTTCTCCTCTCTTTCTCCAATACTTCACTCTCTATAATTCATTTTTCTCTCTCTTTTTCAAACCATCTTTTTCATTCATTTTTCTTCTTTTTCACCTCCCCCTTCCCCTCTCTACCTCTACCCCCCTCTCTCTCTTTGAGTTTTCCTCTATTTCAGTTTTTCTCTCTCCTCTTTTCCTGCCTCCTTCTCTCCACCCACTTATCTCTCTCCCTCTCTATGTATTTAAATACACACATTCCATACCTATACACTTATATGTATGTATATATTCAATGTATTCCAAGAGGTAGAAAGAAGCCTATCAATTACAAAACATAAATAAACAGTTTTTCTCTCTTTCCTTTTCTCCTCCTCCACCCTTCAATAATCCTAGACTACATAAAAAAACAGACTTGTTATAGAAACCATCAAGCAGAACTGTCAGCACAGGTTTCTTCAGTTTTTAAGCTGGTCTCGCTGGCTGTGTATATCTATGTATGAATTTATGTGTGAATCATTTGTACATGCAAAAACCAATGGAGCTGGAGGGCTGAAAATTTTAACATTTAATCATTACTTCAGTAAAATAAAATGTTTGTGTCTTTGAAAATTCCGCTTCTTGATAGGTTTTTTGTGGGGAGTTCAATTTGCAATATAAGCTTATGCTAAATTGATCACTTGGTTTGTTTCATAGAAGCATTCAAGCTTTTTTTTTAAAATTCAGACATTTTTAGTGATCACTGCTCAACAGAATGTAAGAGAAGTATCTAATTCATTGATCAGCTTTTTTTCATATTTTTTAATTGATCACCCCAATATAGGATGCTGCCAAGAGACATTGGTCACATGTCAGTTTCTATTGAGTGACTAACCAGACCTGTTTCATGAAAGTTCACATTGATATTTGTGATGATGTTTGTTTTTATACATTATATTCAAATTAAAGATTTTTCTTCTATAATCCCCCACTTTTATATCTTTGCATACAAAAGTACAAAAATATATAAAATACACACACACACACATGTATACTTATATATATATATATATATATATATATATATATATATATATATATATATGGAAAGTGTGGCTCCTACTTCAATTAAACACATTTATATATTTTAAATGGACCTTATGGCGTTTTGAGGGCTACACTCTTCATATATATATTTATCTATACAGTGAAAAAAATTTCCATCAGGGTATTATTAAAGATATCCTATTAGCAATTCATAGCTTGGCACTGATTTAACTTAGCAGCAAATCAAGCGGCCTTAGATCATGCAAATAGGTAAAGAAAAAAGTACCACTTTGGAGCAGCCTTATGTGCTGATCTGAGTCCACTCTATTTGCTACCAAGTACTTATTTGAAATGATCTTCTGCCATGGTCAATGTATTACTCACCATAGACAACATAAATAGAATGAACAATCAAAGAAAATGGGACTGCGGTAGGAATTGAACTTGTGACTGATGGGACCGCTGCTTCAAGGTAGCTTTGCTCTTACTATTGAGCTAAATGCAAAAGCTCAAATAACTATTTTCTCTAATTGTTTATTCTGCTTACATTATATAAGGCAAGTGATATATTGACCGTGTAATGAAGAGAGATCATTTCAAATAAGTTTCTATATAGTATAATGCATTTTATAATCATTCTGTTAGATCATATATATCCATTTCTTTATACGTATACACATATAATTTTATTTTGTACAAATATATATATATATATATATATATATATATATATATATATATATATATATATACAAATATGCAAAAAATCATAAAAATGCATATATACATATATATATATATATATACAAATATGCAAAAAAATCATAAAAATGCATATATATATATATATTCATATCAATAATATTTTGTGAAAGGGTAAATAGGGTTACAGGAGAAGTAATCAAACTTTAGGGGCTGTTTCTGCATAATTACTTCCCTTCTGTCATAGTCATGTCAACATTACATAATATTGCAGAAATATCATATCTGTCTACTCTATAACTCTATAATTCCTGGAATAATTTGTATGAAACTTAGTGGAAATGTGCTCAATGGGCTTGAGCAGAAGTGATTGAATTTTTGTTTAGATCTATCAGCAATTTCTTCCTTAAACAATCACGTTGGCAGAGGTATTTGCTCCCGAGTGCTCTCTAGTTCTTGTCTTGAGTTAATGCAGTTTAGTCATGGCTATTAATCATATTTATGATATCTCCAGACAATGTACTTTCTGAGTCATTTTTTGGGGGTTGTTTTGGAAATCCTGTTTCTATGAATTGACAAGTGACCACAATAAAATCCGATCACTCAGATTCAATATAATTTTCCATTCAGTATCAGATGATAGTAATATGTTCATCAAAACCAACATCTTCTGGCAGCAAGCCTTGGTGGGGTGATCAATTAAAAAAATTGGAAAAAAACTGAATATAGACAGTTTTGGCTGACAATTTCTAATATTGGGTATATGTTGACAAGGCCAACTATTACAAGATTTCTCCTGTACTTTTTTTCAATTGAAGAAATAAAAGGTATGAGACTCATCTATCACATACTGTATATCCTGTACGATAAGACAAATGGTTTACAAGGGTATACGGTGGATAATCTCAGACAGAAATTGATTAAAACCCTATTACTTTCCATATTGAGCTATGGTAGATGACCTACTTGTCATAATACCAGCTTATCTGACATGGTTCAATATTTGCACAGATTTTCAAAATTCAATCTCCTTCTTATATACCAGTATATACATTGAATATACATACAACCAATGCATCCTTCTATAGAGCAGAAACATAGAACCTAACCTGCACAGGAGAGAACTATGTTTAACATCACATGGAAAGATCAGTAGACAGCACAGTATATTAGAGAAAAAAAAACAGGAGTCAAGAAATATCATAGAATCCTTCAGAAAATTCAAATGGCAATAGGATTGTCATGTTGCAAAAATTGAAGACAACTGGTGGACATCATAACTTACAAGAGATCATATGCAAAACTGTGGCCAGCAGAAAATAAAATGGTATGATGAACTTGATACATTCAGAAAGTATTGACTCCACGATGCCCATGATAGAGAGGTTCAAGGATGATGATGATGAATCAACCCAGATATTTAATCTATTCTTCTTTCCTTCCTTCAGTTCCTTATAATCTAAAGTTTATCAGTATGGCCATCCATAGGTGCCTTGTATCTTAAGCAACATCAGCCTTACACTCTTTCACAGCAGTTTATTTCTCACAAAGAATATTCTTAGCTGTAATATTCATAAGCATAAATACATACATGCATCTCACTCTCTACATCTGTCACCCCACATATATATATATAAATATATATATATTATCATCATATATCATTATTAATATATATATATATATATATATATATATATATATATATATATATATATATATATCATGATGGTACCCTCTACAAAAAAAATCAAACAACATGTACAATATGATCAATATATTAAAATCATAGCTGAAAAAGGAGATGGTGCTTGATCGATACTGCTGGGGTTCCATGTTGATATAACTGTTTCGTCTTTAAAATCACCAAACCTGTTACTTGTTAAACAAGTGATAATCCCAAAGTACAATGATGGAAAAAGTATAAGTAAATCATTAAAAAAAACACAGACGAAAATTAGATAGATTACATCAATTTCAAAAAATAATTTCTAGTATTGAAAGCAATGTTGGGTAAAGTGCATTGACAATAATTATTGAGAATCTTGATGTTACTAACAAACCCTTCGAAGTAAGACCCCCCAAAATCAAAAAAGTCTCTTTTTCCAAAAATGAATATGAATTTTCAGAAGGGGTTGAGTTGAGTACTGCTGCCAATTTTCAAGTCTGTTGACAAAACGGTGCAGCCAGGAGGAACACTGTAATACACAAACACATGCACATATAAAAAGGAATAGAACCATTTGCCACTTTTGGTGGCTGTGGTTGTTCATTAAAATACCTAATATTATAAGGAGCTATGGTGATAATGTATACATTTCTGTCCTAAGTGGTTTGCAATTATTGCCAATAATTCAGAACTAGAAACTTGATATTGATTTCTACCTATTAAAAGTATCTTGGGAACTTGTAACAATGTCATTCAATTCTCATATAGCAGACTTTCTAATATCATTTGCTATTTCACTGAAATATTTTCTATCTTCTGTCTAATTCATTTGGACACTTTATTTTTTGGACATTTATTTTTAATGCTTGATTGAAAAATCAAAAGATTTCTAAGGAATTTCTCACCAAACCACTATCAAAGTCATATAACTTGTTTTCACTTAGATAGTGTAATGGCTAGCATGTCTGCCTCGCACACAGAGGGTCCAGGGATCAATTCCCAGTAATGAGCAAAGAGCATGGAAAACTCTCCTTTGGGAAAATTTCCCCACAAACTCAGCAACTAATTGAATACACTCTAAGCTGTATAATTATAGTGGAGGTATCCCCCAGTGGATTTGCAATCCTGCCAAAGGAGTGGTCATAAAAACCTGTGGGCATAAAGTCCTGACCAGACTTGATGCTCGCAAGGATCACTATGTTGATGCATACCACAGAAACTGGTCCTTCATCACCTACCTTCATACCCCATTGGCAGTTGCCTCTCAAGAGAAATGATGTTTTACCTTCTTACTACAACTTAGATATTCATATACCTTACATATAACTTGTACAGCTGTATATATCACTAGAGCAGTGCCTGTTTCAAAGGTACATATTTGGAGAAGGCCCTGACTTTATGATGTAAGGAGTAGCCTACCATAATTGTCATATAAAATAGTATCCCATCTGCACTAAATTACGGCTTCAAAGGATTTTGGTTAATTCTCTTCAGTGTTACCTATTTAGATATTTTATATCTAAATTTAGATTATTTTAAAGAGTGATATTCAAGGTAGATATTTTATGGAAACTATGGTGAAAGATCTAAAACCTCTAATTTTTTATTTATTTGTATAAGATTTCTTGAGAACCACTGATCAAAAAAAACTTGCTGGCCTTGTGTATTAACTGATGTATCTGATGAATATCAAACTTCATCCAGTGGCCAGTTGTCACGTAATCACAGTGCACACACACACACACACACACAGATTTCTTTTAATCATAGTTAGATATCACCATTAGTGTGCACAGATTTTCAGAGGGGCAGGGGCTCAGTTGAGAAAGAGGCATTCCCCTAACATTTCTAAAAATGAAATCTGCAATGCCATTTAGACCATATATATGTATACAAAGGAAAATGTTGAGATTGTAAGTGATAAATATTCTTGAATTTCATTAAATTCAATGCATTTTGTGTCATGTCTTCCATTGAAATATATTTTTGAATCTTGACTTTGATACAAAGAAGAAGGGCTTGAGCCCAAATACCCCAAGACCCCTCCCTTGCGCACACAAATGGATATCCCATTTGTTTAGCAGGTCATAAAACTTCATTGGTATGGAACTTAGTAACAATCATTCTTAGTACAAATGTTTGGCAAGAATACAGTTCTGCCAGCTTTGCTATAAATAAGTGCTTACTGGAGGGTTCCATTATTCATCATCATCATCAGCAGCAGTAGCCTTTTAGCTTCCATTGTTAGACATAGATCTTCCCCAAAATTCAGCAGACCTCTCTGTCATGTGTGTCACGGGGCCAGTACTCTCTGAATTTATCTAGCTTGTCACGCCATATTTCTTTCTGTCAGCCGTAATTTTGCATATGATCTCTGGGGATCCATGTTGTGAGTTGTGATGTCCTGCGGTTGTCTGCCATTCTTGCAACATGTCCAGCCTATTACCATTTGAGTTTTCTAATGGTTTTTGTGATATCTCTGACTCCTGTCTTTTGTCTGGTATACTATGTTCCCTTATGATCTCTCATGTGCACATTGCATGGTTCTCAGTTTGAGGGTCAATTTTTTGGTTAGGTTCCATGTTTTCCATGTTTCATTTGTGATTAGTAAGAGGTTGCATTGGTTTTAGACCCTTATTTTTAGGACTGGTGGGATTTTCTTGTTCTTGAAAGTCAAGCTTGTTCTACCGAAAACTTGCTAACCTAAAAATAATTCCTTGCTCTATTTCTTCTTCTCTTGAGGATTTCATCAAATCACCATTCTTTTTTAAAGTTTATATTTATTTTTTTGGCTTTTGAATTTTTTCTTTTGTATTTTTTATCTCTGAAGACATTTTGCCAACTTCTCCGTTTTTGAATCTTGACGAAATAAATTTACGTACCATATCAATCTATTGAACAATTTTCGTCATATTCCAATCCAAACATGGAGTTGTATTCGTTTTTTACCCATAACAAGATCAACAAGAACAATAAGAACAATCTTCACCACATTTAGGGGAGTAAAAATCAACACTCCCCTACCATGATTTGAAATCGCAACTAAGTGATTGTTAGTCATGCCTTTTACCAACTGAGCTAAATTGACAAGTTTTTCATATCAAACAAAATTCATGTTTGAAATACATGTACGTGGGCTTACTTACTCCTAATAAATACACCAGTAAAATCAACATTTCCCTACCATGATTTGAAATCAAAGTGACCAGCTCTCTTACCAACTGACCCAAACAGACAAATCATACATGTCTATGAAATTTATCTTATAGATATGCAAGGGCTTGTTTAATTCAAATAAACAGATACATATATGCTAAAAAGTATAGATATATTTTTATAATTTTTTACAATACAAAAGTTGCAGTAATCATCTTCTTGGGATAGAAGTAAGAGTCAAGTTTGACCAGCAAGGCTCGTCTCTCTACTTATTTATTTTCTGAAAAAAATTGTTTGAAAGTCGTGGAATGAATAGGTAGAATGGATAAAAGAATATGATGATAGAACAAATGCTTTTTTACAGAAAATAAAAAATATGGCACTACACTTTTTACTCTATTACATCATTTTTATTTGACCCATCAAACTATAGCAAATTGCATCGAGAATAGAATAAAGCCAAGTGAAGGCTAATGGTAATATTGGGTTATTAATTGACCAATGAATGAATTTGTAAAAGGCTTGGAAATTTTTTCTCCTCTATAACATTCTCACTATTTTATAAAGGCTATGTGATCTTTTAATGATGTTTAAACCTGAAGGAGTTTGACAGCAATAGTTTTTAGTTCATTATAAAGTCTTCTGATGCTGTAGGTTAAAAAGTATTTTGTAGCTTTTTGAAACCTCCTTATGCTGGGAAGAGATTTTTTTTTGTTATTTTTTTATCTCCACTGCTCACTCATTGCTGTAAACTGACAGGACCAGGTAATTACAATGGAAAAAATATCCAGATGAAAGAAATACAGGTCAAAAATGAATAGTTGACAATGCTTCAATAAAAAATAAACAGATACAGCTTTGGTTAGTCACTGGATAGAAACCAACATCTTTTGGCAGCATACCATATTGGGGGTGATCAATTAAAAATTTTTTTTTTTTTTAAAAAAGGTGATCAATGAATAAGTTATTTATCCCACCTTTTGTTGGCCAGTGATCATTAAAAAAAGTCCAAATTTCAAAAAAATAAGTGTGAATGCTGCCATACTCAAACTTACTATTTTGAACACTACAGTTAAAAACAAATTATGGGGAGAATTTTTAATTCTTGAAAATAATGTTTTCTCAACATTAGAAGAGTAAATGTTTGAATTTTCAACCCTCTGTAGCTCCAAGGTGCAGTCTGCGTGCACGGTTCATACATATTTACATTCACACACACACACACATATACATACATACATGCATAGTCAGTCAGCCAGACCAGATTAGAAACTGAAGATTTGGTGACAAGCTTAGTTGACGATTTCCAATGAATTCTCTCCCTTTTAACAGGATGATGATAGGTGCATTTCTGACTGATTCTCTCTGGTGCATAATTACCTCTTGAATTGTCTTCTGACTAACCTACATTTCTTCAACCTTCCTAACTGTTACCCATCTCCACTGCAGATTCTTTTGTTGGTGTTTCTGCTATGGTTATACTTCTGCTGTGTCAATCTCAAGTAGGTCGCAGAGTTGTTTCCCCGCTACTGATAACAGAAATCGACTTGCAACCTTACAAGCGTCGTCCCATTCCTTCACAGATACTACATTTGGTATCGGTTATTGCTCGCCAGAAATGTTGATACCAAGCAGCTTCAGGTATTCATATCACAGAAGAAGTTGAAATTGATTGAGGCTTTTACTCGGAGCAAATCTGTAGAAAATGAGTTTATTTTAATGATGGCAATAAGACTTTCAAGCAAATGATAACAAGTCTGGTTAGTCACTTAATAGAGACTATCATATGGCCAATATCTTGTGGTAGTATGCTATGTTGGGGCGATCATTTAAAAAATTTGAACAAAAGGTGATCAATGGATGGATTTTTCATTTTTTTAAATTCTATCACCCAAACACAGTATTCTGCCAAAGGATGTTGGTGACATGACAGTTTGCATTGAGTGACTAACCAGATCTGTACTTGAAATGTGTAAGGACTGAACCATAAGTTTTATAATCACTTGTCCGATGCTCTAGTAAATGAGAGACCAGACAGCTTTCAGATTGACCTTACACATGTTAAATCAAGTGAAGGCATAATCTAAGCGGCTAAGCCCTGACCAGTTGATAGATGGCAGGAACTTGCTTTTCTGTGTCTGCTCGGACAGGGATTAGTCTCAAATAACTGCAAGTGGATTATTTATTACCCATACAAAAAGGGTGGAGATCAAAGTCTGATCAAGAAAAGGGATTTCAGACAGGACAGATAAGTAGCTCTGCAGATCTGATGATCTGATTCTCTTCTGAGATCAGAGCTAAAAAAAAATGTTCATCAGATACGTCTACCTTGCTTGTAACTTTAATCTTGAAAAATGATAAAATCCCAAACTTGTCGATGGAATATATAAATGTATATGCAATGGATGAAAATATAAAAAATATAGATTAAACAATGAAAAATAAATGATTGTAAAAAATAAAGTATAATGAAGTATCAAGTATCAAAGATGAACACGGGATATCATTTTATTTCTAACAAACTTAAAACAATTTTAGACTTTGAGCCAAATGGGTTTAGAAAGAACACATTGGATTTTTGAATATTATGAATGAGATAAGTCAAATAAGAATACATTCAATTTTGAGATAGTTAACATAAAAAATTTAAAAGCAGCTGAAGAGATCAAGTACCATCCTGAATGAATGTTTCATACGAAACAAATTTGAATTTGTAACTGGTTATGTTTACGTTTATTTACATCTAATTTTTTGTATATATCTAACTGATCCTCCATTGTTAAGTATGTCTTTGGGGTAACCTATGTAAGCCCTGTTGAATGATGTGTAATGTAAAATAATATCCATATACAACACACTCAATACCGTATATAAAACAACAAACTAGATGTATGACATGAGCAATTTATCAAAATCATTGCTGAAAGGGAGATGGTGTTTGACCAACAATTCTGAGGTGCCATGTTAATATAACTGTCTTGTTTTTAAAATCCCCAAAACTGTTACATGGTAAACAACTGATGATCCCAACAAGAGAAAATTCATACATAGTACCATAATAATAAAGTATATGTAAAACAGGGGAAACAAACACTGAAGGAAATTACATAAATTGCATTGACAGATATTGGGAAATAAGTGACTGAAGTGAGAAAAATTCTAAAAAGTTTTTTAATGTTTGGTGTTTTATATATATATATATATATATATATATATATATATATATATATATATACATATATTTCAATCATATTTAATGAAACTTGCTTGAAAAAAATTGCTGCCTACATATACATTATTTAAAATGTTTCAATTTGCATTGTAAGTTTGAGCTAAATTGATCTCTAAGTTTATTCCCTGCAACATTCACACTTGTTTTTTAAAAATTCAGACATTTTTAGTGATCACTGCATAACAAAAGGCGAGAGAAGTAAGTTATTCATTGACCACCTTTTTTTAAGTTTTCAGTTAATCATCCCCAACATGGCATGGTGCCAAAAGACATCGGTCACATGACAGTTTCTATTGAGTGATTAACCTGACCTATATCATTAGAATCTCAAATAAATTTCGTATAAATTAACAGCTGATTCTGCAGAATCTAAATGTTATCAATTAAATATACCTATTAAAGATAGGCCCCAAAAAAGTCAAAAAAGCTTTTCCATGAAAAATAAGGAAAAATTTTTTAGAAGTGGTCTAGTGGAGTACTAATGCCAATTCTAAAGTCTGCAGACAGAACAGTATGGCCTGGAGTGCTGGAAGACACAAACACTTGCATATGAAAAAAAATAGAATTTTTCGCCACCTTTGGTGGCTATGTTTGTTCAATTGGAAATTTCTAAAAGTAGATAGAATTCATATATCAATTCACTAAAAATAAATTTCCATTACAATATCAAATGACAAAAATTTCAAATCATGCTTCAAGAAAACATAATATTTTTAGAAAAACAATATATGCATATATAAATAATTTCAAAAAAACATTGCTTGTTAGGAAGAACTGTAATAGTTTGCATTAGTTTTCCTGCAAATGGATTTTAAAAATATACATGCATGAGTTTATACACATGTGCGCATGTGAATGTTAATATATATATATATATGTATATATATACGAACTCACATGTCTATATATTCTTTTTATGTATCTGCATATGTGAATATGTGAATTCACATACGTATACATATATGAACATAATCTATATACATATACAAGTATACATAATTTCTATATTGTATGTACATATATTAACGAGGTTTTAAACATTTAGTCACATCTGTACATAAGCAAAGAAGAATATATACATATATATATATATATATATATATATATATATATATATATACATATATTCATCGAAAAAGGTAAATGCACACATGCACATATTTATATATACATATAAACTTATATTGTAAAATGTATTGATGAATATGTATATATATATACATATATATATATATATATATATATATGATTATAAATTGCATTATATCATATAGAAATTTATTTGAAATGATCTCTCATCATTACATGGTTAATGTATCTCTCACCCAAGACAATGTAAATAGAATGAATATTTAAAGAAAATGGGGCTGCTGCAGGAATCAAACCTGCCATCAATAGGGTACCCACTTCAACGTAGTGTTGCTCTTACCATTGAGCTAAACAGCCATTGGTAATGCAAGAGCATCATTACGTTGAAGTGGCTACCCTATCGATGGTAGGTTTGATTCTTGCTACGGCCCTATTTTCTCTAATTGTTTATTCTATTTAATTTGTCTAGGGCCAGTGATACAATAACCATGTAACAACGGTTGTTCATTTTAAAAGAGTTTCTATATAATATAATGCAATTTATAATCATTCTGTAGGATCACATATATCCACTTTCTTTATATATGAACATATATATATATATATATATATATATATATATATATATATATATATATATATATATATATATATATATATATATATATATATATGTGTGTGTTTGTGTTCCCAAAGTGATAGTTATACAAGTTTAGATGTGTATCTAAACTCTCATATGTAAAGTGATGTTTGTGTGTATTTGCCGATGACACTTTCTGAATTTCTAAAATAGCTTTTCTTAAAAGATGCTTCCAATGGAAACTATTAATCACTCAGAACTGTCTGAACACGGATTAACTTCACTCTTTGCAGCTAGATACATATTTGGACAATACTCTCTACGGCACTGCTCAGATGTGTCATTTATTCAAAAAGAAAACTGCCACGAGTGACTAAAAATAGACAAAATTAAAATGTATAAGATTCACATCACATTTTCACTCGACTAATTTTGGTTTCTTCGATAAAGTCTCAATCATTTTTGCTAGAAATTGCTGTTATTATCTGCCTTTCACTTCCAGTGAGATGGCATATGAGTTGTTGGAAACCGTCAACCAAAATTATAAGCATAGGTTTCATCAGTATTTAAGCTGGTCTAGCTGGCTGGCTGGCTACGTACGTATGTATCAAGCCTACAGGCCGTACCAATGGAGCTAGATAGTTAGAAATATCAAAATTTACTCTTATGTCTAAAAACATTTTTTGTTTTGTTTTTAAATTCCCACCAACAGGTTTTTAGTTGGGGTTCAATTTACAATGTAAGTTTATGCTAAATTCGTCTTTTTATTTTGTGTCTGGTAATGTTCACACTGGTTTTTTGAAAATTCAATCTTTTTTTGTGATTGTACTGCTACAAAAAGTGAGAAAAGTAAACTTGTTATTAATCACCCCTTTTCCCTTTGGTTATTGATCACCTCCTACATAACATGCTGTAAAAAAAAGTGAGTCAACTGACAGTTTCTATTTAGCGACCAACCAGACCTATTTTTATCTTAGATTTGGAGTTTGAATTTTTATTTATACGCAGTAATGATTTTTGTTAAAACTCCAGTCCAGATCTACTGTAATAAAAGACAACAAGAACAACAATCCTCACCTAATTTAGGGGAGTTAACTCTTCACTGTTTGTCTGTCCCATCATGTTGAACCAAACCACTGTATAAAATTAAAATCTCCCTACCATGATTTGAGATCACAAGCAAGTGATCGGCAGGCAGTTCTCTTACAGACTGAGCCAAACAGACAAATCTACATTATCTCTTATCAATATATTTATATGAATTACAAAAGTTGCAGTGACCATCTTTAGTCGGTATAGAAGTATGTGCGAAGTTTGACCCTGCAGCAGCCAGGCAGTGGTAGGCATGCCCAAGAAAACACTAAACTGTTAAACATCTAAGAATTTAGCAGAAACAAAGATAATCAACTGTTAACTTCTATCATATGATTTTAGCTGTAAAACCCTTAAAACAGACCTTGAGAACTGAAATTGTAATATGTTAATGCTATGTACCATGGCTATAACTTCAAATGTAAATGCCTTTGTATTCATGTATTCATATTTATCACATAGATACTACACTCCCATCAATCACTGAGTTAAAATCATATCCCCTATTAAATATGATAACTCACTAAAATTGCACACCATTCTTAAAAGTTGAAGGCAGTACTATAGTAATGGAACAAGTGCAGAATTACTGAACCAGAATCGATAGCTTGCAAGCATTTAGCACAGGGCCCTTAAAATATGTGACTTGTAGAATATACTACTTTTGTTCTACAGCTGATCTGGCACTGATTTCTCTACATTAAACAAACCCACCGAAGGGACACCAGGCACAAAGACTAAAACTAAAAACAAGAGACACATTTGTCCTACTATCTAGCTGAATAGAAAATGAAAATTATTTGATTTGCTAAGCAAATAAAAAAAATCTATGTCTTAAAATTCATGTGTATTTAAAAAATTCAGGGCCCCTTTATGACATAAGCTATGCGTCCAGATCTAATATAGGCATATGAGCCTGTAAGGCAAGTGTGCAACTATCCCTCTTTGGATAAAAGAGTGTTAAATTTCAGGCAAATGAGTGTAATTCAGGAGAAACTATTGGGCAAACCAAACCCTCTGCCCAACTTGACAGAACAGTTCCCATACATCAATGCTCACTAGCTTCATCTGGCCATGAGAGTATTACTATTTTTTATACTCTCAATCTAGTCCACGGGCTACATTATATTGCCATCGTGCATTCGTGGAGAGGCCTGAGATATGACCGACTGAAATGTTACATAAAAAAGGAAGACCTACTTACCATCACAGTCAATAATTGAACAACCGTAGTGTCAACATTTGAAGTTTGTAAAAAATTCTATCAAAGAATAAATATGTCAAGAATTAATTCTGAAACTGCAGTGTTCAAGGTCATATTATGATTTAATGTGTTTTCTTCAGCTCATATTTAGTTGAATTTGTTGATACAGCAGTTTCATAACCAAACTGCATTAATACTAATCAAGAACGTACTTTTCAAGGTGTTGCTGTAGAAGTAAAATCTTTGGGCTGAGAATTGGTATTCTAAATTGGTTTCCTTTAATACAACCATTAGGATAAGTAAAAGTTTTGATCTTGATATTAAAGCAAAAATCTATTAAAGATTAACAGATTCTCTCTATTCCTTTCTTTTCTCTGTTGGTATTTTCATTCCCCACTAAAAATCATCACCTGTCTCTCTCTTTTTCTTTGCATTATTCCCTCTATTTCTGTTCTCTTTCCTTTCACTACTTTCTTTCTCTTTCTTCCTCTATCTCTCTTTCTGTCTTCTGCTTTCTTTCCTTTCGCCTTTTTTTTCCTCTCTCTCGCTGTATTTTTTCCTTTTCTTTTGGTCTCTTTCCGTTCAACTCTCTCTCTCTCTCTCTCTCTTTTTTTTTCTACCCTCCACTTTTTCATCCTTGCTTTCTTCCTTCTTATTTCCCACTGAGAAATATCCTTCCAGAATGATTTCCAAGAATATGTTTCCAAACTGTAAAAACAGACACAATTTTTCAACAATTGACAATCAATTTAGACTCACATGACCACACATCTTCATTTTCTTTGCTTCGTCCCTCACGGCATGATCCTCCAGGATGTAAACTAAATTTCTTTTCCACCTTGGAATTTTTTCTTTTTCTTTACCGTTTTCATTCTTACAAATCATCTATGGCATCAGCTCTCGGATATTCTACCCTATTCATTTCAATTTACCAAAGCTCTTATATTATACCGCACACATTCACTTTATTACCTTTTCTTTCTTTACTTCTTTTTTTCATTATTTACTGCTATCCACAACATACTGGTTTGAACACTGTTGCTGGGATTCAGTTATTTGTGTGTTTTTACATTTATCTCTATCTTTTTGTCCAGACTCCATCCAGCTTTACCGTTCATATGAGTAGGTGTTTTTGGTTTGTTTGTTTTTTTTCAAATCCCCCTCCAAAATAAGTTATTAGTGGGGGATTCAATATGCAATGTATGACCTCACTAAATTGGTTACTTAGTCTGTGCTAGCTTGTATTTCAGAAAATTCAAACATTTTTTTTAGCAATCTCAGCCCAACTAAAAGCAAGAGAAGAAAATTATTTATTTATCCCTTTTTCAAACTTTTAAATTGATCACCCCCAACACAGTGTATAAGGGTGGTGCTGATTCATGATTTTCTTTAGAATGCTATTCTTCCTCTTTCTTTTTTCTTGATGCATAACTTTTATGCATTTTCTTCTTTTCTTGCTTTCCCTCTGATTTATTCTCTTTTTTTTAATCATTTTTTTCTATTTCTCTGTTCTTTCTCTATTCCTGTCTTTGTCTTCTTTTTCATTTTTTTTTCTTTCTCATTTTTTTCTCTCTTCTGTTTTCTTACTGTGCAACCTTGATGCATTTCTTCTCTCTTTTTTCTTAATATGCAACCATAATGCATTCTTACCTTTCTGTCTTCTTAGTATGCAACCATAATGCATTTTTCCTTTCTGTCTTCTTAGTATGCAACCATAATGCATTTTTTCCTTTCTGTCTTCTTAATATGCATCCATAATGCATTCTTACCTTTCTGTCTTCTTAGTATGCAACCATAATGCATTGTTTTCTTTCTGTCTTCTTAGTATGCAACCATAATGCATTTTTTCTTTCTATCTTCTTAGTATGCAACCATAATGCATTTTTTCCTTTCTGTCTTCCGAGTATGCAACCTTAATACATCTTCTTTCTGTATTTCTGTTTCCTGGTGCAGGAAAACAGAAATAAAAAAAAATCCATGGAGGTTGTACATCAAGGAGACAGAGAGAAAAAATGCATCAAGGTTGCACACCAGGAAGACAGAGAAAATGCATTAAGTTGCAACCTTGTTGCATTTTTTTCTTTCTGTCTTTTTAGTGTGCAATCATAATGCACTTCTTTCTTCTTTCTTAAGAAATCAAAAAAAAAAGAAATACTGGTTAAACAGTCATCTTTTTAGCAATATATATCTTCCATCTTATAACAACAGGCGAGAGTAGTAACTTTCTAATTCAATGATCAGACCTATTTTTATCTATCTTTCTATTAAATCCAGCATTTTTACTACGTTATCAGAGTATTCTATTTTACTACATCATTTTGTGATAACCTACTTAATGATAATGCAGAAGAGTTACATCTCTTATCAAAGTAGAGGATAAATGAATAGAAACACTCAATAGAAACTGTCATGTGACCATCGTCTTTTGGTAGCATGCCATAATCACCTGAAAAATTTTGGAAAAGGGGTGATCATAGAATAAGTTATTTCTCCTGTCTTTTGTTGGACAGTGATCAGTGAGAATTTTCCTAAAGACAAGCACAAATGCTGCCAGACATAAACTAAGAGATCGATTTAGCACAAACTTTCATTGCGAATTGAACCCCACTCTAAAAACCTATTTTTGTTGGGAATCTCAAAAAACTAAAAAAAAGCTTTTTTTTTCCAGACATAATTAGGAGTAAATGTTTAAATTTTCATCCCTCCAGCTCCATGGTGCAGCATAGAGGCATCATTCATACATACATATATTCATACATACCCTGTTAGGCAGCCAGCCAGCTAGACCAACTTGAAAACTGAAGAAACCTATGTTGACATTTATGGTGACTGTTTTGGTTATAGTTGGGTTTTTTTTTTTTTGTGGCTTTAGTTTCTTCGAGACACTGAATGCTCTTGAAAGGATAAAGATTTTCTGTCCCAACATAATTTATGCTATACCAGGTAATATAGATAAATAGCTGAGTATCATTATCTAATGGCAACTTTTCTTTTGTATTTGTCAAAAAAAATGTGAATGTTCATCTGTTTGATGAATGACTCTACATAAAAACGAATAAAAATAGAAAACACGGTGCTGCAAAATAATAATAGTTTGAAAGACTAGGGAATATATTATGTCTAGTATAATTGATCTTGATCTATATGGTTGAGTTTTCATGATCAAGGGTCATTAATAAATACCTTGAACACAGATACACAAACTGACTCTCTGTTCCTCTCTGTTTTCTATCTCTTTTACATATGCATCTTCTGTGCCATTTTGCTGGAAGTATCCGAATATCACCTATCATCCAAAGTGCTGGTAGTATGTATAGAAGATTGATGACCAAAAGCTTGCATACTTACTAGAGGGTCATGATTAATTGTAGAGAGTATTTGTTTAAAAAATGTTCGTGTTAAACATGCATCTGATAAGCCAGTGAACACAGTATATATAGATAATATCATCAAAATTTACAAATGCACTCTCCCGTTCGTACTATGGATACATGTATCAAGAGGATGGGCTGCACCAATGGCCCTAGAGGGCTAAGGATTTAAACATTTACTTATTATATCTGGAAAAGGCGGTTGTTTTGTTTGCTCAAAATTCACCTCCTAAATAGGATTTGGTTCTCGGCAACTCCATAGGCTTTCACCAGCATGCGTCATGAGCCCTTCTAAAGAATATTCTTTGTGACCAAGCTCTGGCTGGGGTGATTGCAGGGATGTTGCTGCTGCAGTTTCAGTTACAAGTAAGTTTTACTGAGTGGAGTAGCTCTACATCCAACCCTCCTCAGACGTAGGACCAACAAGATGACTCAAAAGGAACATCTTGGCAGAGTTAATTACATAAAAGTCTTTATTTTAAAGCGGAATAAGTTGAACCATTTGTTTTTGATTTTTCTATTCAATTCTGGCATCCTCTTTGAAAGACAGAACACATTTTTTCATATATATTCATGGAATTCTGGATGTCATTAATTTTTAATAATGAGTAACTGAATCTCAAAATGAAGGCAAAATTAACAGGAACTGGCTCAAACTTCCATCTAAGATTCTAATTATTTTATTTTTAACATAGATTTGCTGCTTCTTATTTCAAAAACATTTTATTGAACAGATTGCGTTTGCTTTGTCTATTTATCATTGAAAAATTCTTTTTCAAATAGGAAGCTTTTTTATGAAAATGTTACCATTTTGCAGAAATTTCACCAATCCTCATATTTACCTGTAAAGAGAGGATCATTTACAATCTTATTGTTGAAACCAGTCCTCAAGCAATTGCAACATTCCTCCATTGTAAAGTTTTTTATGCATGTATAATTGTAGTCATAGGAAAGGCTGCAAGACATTGATGCAAAACTTCACATACATACTCACAAACACACATCTTGTAGAGCAATGGTTAATATTATAGTTACATAAAACACTGTATGTAAGTTGACTTTTCTCTGATTGTTCTATGAATCTGGATTTTGGCTAAGATTTGCTTAGTTCAATATATATATATATATATATATATATATATATATATGTGTGTGTGTGTGTGTGTTTATTAATGCATTACATTGTTTAAAACTCAATTAGAAATCACCTCCTGTTGTTACATGAACAATGAGTCACTCGGCCTAGACAGTGTAAATAGAAATGAACAATTAAAGAAAAGCAACAGCCTCATTTTCCATTAATTGCAACAACAGGGGGTGATTTCGAATTGTTTCAAATAATAATATAACATATATATATGTGTGTGTGTGTTCATCAAGCCAGCCTCAAGCCAAGGTTAACTAAGTTCAGTACACATGTATATGTATGTTCATAGGTGTGTATATGTTTACACACAACTCATATACAAGCATTTATGAACAGGGAAGGCATTCATGATGACTGAAGCAGTCGCATGTTCCACACCATTCGTCATGGTTCAAGTCTGAGCAGAGTCAGGATTTTGAATGCTGATTTCCAGTGCAGCCAGACTGCTCCTCACTTGTCTTACATTAGCCTTCCCATCACCAGTTTCATTTGGCCTTGTGCCAGTCTTGGATATACAGCTAATCTCTCCATTTGGCAAACCTAGGCCAAGGGCTCGTGAAAAACTTGTGCAGGCCCTGCTAAGATGAGTCAAATATTGTCTCAAACACACATGTACATATATCCCATACCTATTTACATGGGAGCACCTATGTATACTAGGTTTGTACTAACTGATTGAGCTACAGGGACTCTGGCAGTTAACAGAGGTTGAAATAACTCATCCCTGCTTTCTCTAATCACTGGCCCTCTTCCTTTTATGTGTTCTTTTAGTCTCAGAACTAGGTATATATGTTTGTTCCTATGTCGACAGTATAATAAGTAATGGATATTAGTATCCAACAATGTGAATAAGGAAAAATAGTTAAAGGAACTAAATTTGCTTGAACCAAATTATTTATGGTACTGAGCGAAACAACAGCGATGATCGGGAAATAAGGAAATGAGCCCCGAAGATCATGTCATGTACAAATGAGATTACTTTTGTTCATTTTGACGTTTCACCATTCCCTCCTGGGTTCCCCAGAAAAAGTAATGGAGATACAAGAAGTTGTCTGTTATATACAATACATGCCTGATTTGGGGAAGGTTTAGTGATTAGTAATTAAACTCCTCCACAACTTCCAAGTAATGCCAGGTTAACTGAATGAAGAAAGCAAGAAAGTCAGTTTTTACATGAATTTCAACAAAACAAAGGTTATGTGCAACAATCACGTCAGAAATAAACATGTTACAATCAAAATCGAAAATGCAAAACAGGAATAAGTAGACCACTACGTCTCCCTAAGACAAAAAATCTCCATGAAATCCTCAAAAGAAGAAGAAATCAAGCAAAGGATCACTCTTGGATGGCAAGCCTTCAGCAGAGCAAGCTCAAACTTCAAGAACAAGTAAATCCCATTCATTCTAAAAAGAGTTAACAACCAATGTATCCCCTGGATAGTCAATCAGGGAGCTGTTACATGGAACTTAACCAAGAGACTAACCCTTAAACTCAGAAGCATGTAATTTGCACATGAAAGAATCATGCTCAACTTCACATGCTGATATCACAAGAGAGCACAATATATCAGGGAAAAACAGGAGTCAGATACATCATAGAACCCATTAAGAAACTCAAATGGCAATGGGCTGGTCATGTTGCAAGAATGGCAGATAGACATCACAACTCACATCATAGATTTCCAAAGATCACATGCATAACCAAGACCTGTAGAATTCAAGAGGGAGAGAGGAACTTGACAAGTATTGACTCAGTGACGCCCATGATAGAGAGATCTGACAAACTCTGGAGAAGGCTGATGATGAATTAAACTAAATGGATTCTAAGTTTAAAAAAAATCCAGGGCAGTGCTGGGCTGTGAGTATTGGTCTGCAGAGGAAGTATCAAGGCTTGGGCAGTTATTGTATTTTGATGATATCTGAGCAGTGTGTCTCGGGAGAGTATCAAGTTTCATTTTGGTGTATATGTCAGATCATGAAGTTGTGTTGAGATCAAAGGAGATAACTGAGAAAATTGGGGGTCAAATGAAGCTCATATTGTGGATGGAGAAAAACTTTAATTGAAACTGTGTACTGTGTCTTTTTAACTGCGGATAGGAACTAATTAACAAGAGTTTATGTACTCATTTGATGGGGAAAACTCAGATGAAGTTTTTTGTATCTCCATTACTTTTTCTGAAGAAGCCAGGATCAAATGGTGAAACATTAGAATGAACTAAATCTCATGTGTACGTAAAACAATCTTCTTAATTGTTCTTTCACTTCAATATTTTCAGATAAATTATGATCCACTTCTATACACTGCTCATATACATGTATATATGTACATATACACACATATATACACATACATATATAAATATGAATAAAAATGTAAGTGTGTGCTTGTGTGTGTGAATAAAATGCACAAGTGAAGTGGCTCATTTAATAAACAAAAAATACATTTCTTTTTGAGAATAACAGATCAATTAAACTGGACATAGAATACAGAGTTTCATCGAGGGATTGGCATCTTTGCTTTCGGGTCATTAAATTGAAATGAAATTCCTCACGAAAACTCTTCAACTGGATAAATTTTATTTTTCTCTCTCTCTCTTGAGTTGACAGTTGAGCAAATAAAATCACAGGGAGCAATGTCTCTTTTATATATAATAACTGACATGAATCTCTCAGCATATAACCTTTTTGATATCTCGTAAATCGCACTGGTTGCAGCAATAACGTTCCTCTTGACTTTTATAGGTCATCCAGTGTTTCTACAAAGCAATCCATATTGAGTACACAAGGTTGGATAAGGCTAGTGTGTACAGTGTAGCATATGTTATAAAGGGGCCCTAAATTAGGAAAAAACACATGAACATGTCTAGTTACTCAATAGAAACTGTCTTGAGACCAATGCCAAGTCAGTCCTTAGAAAAATGGGTGATCAATAAACAAGTGACTTCAAATTTTGTTGGACAGTGATCACTAAGAAAGTCTGGATTTGAAATAAAAAAACAAGAAAGAATACTGCTGGACATCAACTAAGGAAACGAAAATCTCAATTGGTATGGACTGGGTGTCGGATTCATACATACATACATTGCCAACAAGACCAGCTTAAAAACTGAAGAAACCTATATCAATAGTTTTGGTGACAGCTTTAGTTGACTGTTTCTAATATCAAAATATATATTTCTTTTATTTGCAATTTTTTTTTATTTGCTATATAGCTGGGTAATACAAGAAATATGTCTGACTTTTGAGCAATAGTTTTACTTGTTTTCACTGCAACAATGACTTCAACTTCAGATATCTTTGTTTCTATGTGATATATATGTATCACTTATACACCGCACTCCCATTAAATACTGTTGAAATTATAACCCTGATTAAAAGTGATTATGGCTAAAATCACAATCCTTAGACAACACCCTCTTATTCATAAATGTTGAGAGCAGTATAGTACTATGGTAATGGAGTAAGTGCGGAATCATTGAATATGAATTGATAGCTAGCAAGCATTAAGTGCTGGGCCCTTGAAAATGTGGGGCTTATAGAATATGCAACTTTTGCAACAAAGTTAATCCTGCACTGTTTGTGAATGGAACATGTCAAGGTTATTAAATAAGACTTAGATATGCTTCTGCGTGGTGGTGCAGAATCGGGTAAAATTACCAGCACGGAAAACAGAATCAGTGAAGTGACTTTGCACTGATGCCCTTTTGAAAGGCATGAATTCATTTCCCTCACCTAAGCTATGAGTAATAGCAGGGCAGTTTGAATCCTTTAACCTTGAAAGGTAATCCAAGTTTACTATAGGGCTAGCAAATCTAACCTGTGAGAATACCTACATACTGCATGCTTCATGAGGAGTCTAAGGTAAAGTGTCTGTCTCTTAGGACACACTTGCTATCGAGTATTGATTGACAGTCCCAGTTTCTGTTGCATATATCAACTTACTATTCTAGGCAAGTCTTAAGTCTGGTCAAGACCAGGACTCTACTCCTCCAAGTTTTCATGACTGACCTCTCGACAGGATGCAATTCTACTAAAGGGACACATTTACCCTAATCACTCAGCTTAGAGAGTCTAGAGTGTACTCAATTAGCTGCTGAGTGCAGAGAGAAACTTGTCCTAATCAAAAGTTTTCCAAACTTTCTGCTCATCCTGGGAATCGAACCCTGCACATGAGGCAGATGTGCTAACTATAACATTATTCAAACAGACCCGTGAGGAGTCTACAGGGTGAAAGAAAGATTCTTCCACATGCAAACATTTTATTTGCATTTCAATACTTTCCAATCCAAGGCTTTCTTCCACTCATGATTCTTAAGGCAGGTTTATGACCAATAGCTACTGGTAATAGCTATTCAGTAGAACATCATGTACTCCATAAAACATTTTGCTTATTGGAAGCTCCTGAATTGCATTAGTATTTGTTCCTATTTAAATAAAGTTGCAGTCATTAATTCCACATTACAAGCCTTTGTATATGTCTGGGTGATTTTTGTTTAATTATATGTGAAATTTTCTGCCATATAAATTTCTCAGCTTCTGTCATCCAATTATCATCAAAGTTCTCATGGCCTGAGCTCATAGCAGAAACCAGCTTTTGTTTAGTCTTCAATATTGAGCACTTTCTTCCCTTCAGTCTACTTGAGACGAAACATCTGCATCTGTTAGCAAATTTCTTACCTGTTCTCAGAAGACGGCCAGTTTTGTTAATATAGTTCCCTCTAAGCTGTACATGTGAGCGTGTGCACAAACATTTTGTAAGCAGCCCACAAAGGAAATGAATGTAAGTTAGTGTTGGAAAGGGGCTTGGGAAACTATGTATATGGTAAAGATTGGTTTTTGGAACTGATGTACTGTAATTTCTCCTCTAGTATACATTGAACATATATAAAACCAGGAAATTGAGAAGTAAGCATATTCCCCACCTCCACTTATCCCCACCCTATTTCAGTCCCTGATGTGTGCGCAAAAGTTTTCAAATTCTGCAAATAGCTTACTGGGTTTATATTGAAAGAATATTGATTCACTATCTTAAATTCAAAAGTACCTACATACTTTTGCCACAGGAAAAAATTTGAACAAGAAGATTCTATGTCCACTGACTGCAAAGATTTAGAGAGAGCATTGGTCAGAGCCCCTCCAGGGATCAGATAAAGGTCACAGAAATATTTTTAAAAACTTTTTTCAAATATTTGTGTAAATGTTTTTTTTCTATCATCTCTGAATAAAATATACTCTTTCTGGTACTTATCGTAAAATGGGTCAATGCTGTTTACAAATTTTGAAAAAAAAAAATTTTTCATTTTTGTTAGAGTGCAGATACTGAAAATTAGAGGAAACGTTATTGGTAAAGAAAGCTAGACGCTTGATCAAAGATGGTCAGGTTATGAATTCATTGATCCTCCAATGATCTGACAACACTTTTGATTGATGATCAGGTGTTCCATATTTTGGATGTATTAGGCATTGTCTCAGGCTTTTGACAATCTAAAAACCTCATTTCTCATCTCTGAATATTTTATACCACATCTACCATCATTGGATATGCTATTATGGGACCTATTGCTGACCTTTGAGCACATATTTGACTTAACCTCACCTTCTCTCAAATGCCAGCCTATTATTTAAATATTTATGAAATTATTTACTATTTATATTACAACATGAATTTAAGTACTGTATATGCCGGTATATTAGATGTTCATTTAATTTTTTTTGTAAATATGCAATGCATTGGTATTATGACTGGGGGCTATCTACTGGAACTTAATATGGACAGTTATGGGACTTGAATGTGTTTCAGTGAGCAGTAGTCCTCACAATACCGTTGTAAACCATTAATTTTATAGTGCAGCACATATAGTAGTATATAATTTTCTCATTTTAACAAATATCTGTTGGCTTTTTCCTAGTTAGATCGTGGAAAATGTTCTCTACCAAAGAACATCGATTTGGTATATCTTCTTTAAATCTTTAGTAATCTAAATACCATATTTTGCAACATATAACAAGCACTGGAGTAGAAGACACACCCAAAATTTAGCATGAAATATGTTTGAAAATTAAAAGCGAGGGAAATTTTTAAGAGCCTGGGGGAGCGACCTCTAACCCCTGGACTCTATTTGTCACTCACTAAACCATCCAGCAAGCTGAACTTTGGGGCCCTTGGAAGTTAAAGTATAGTATCTTATTCATTTATATGTTTTATGAGAAAAATAAATATGTAGGCATAAAAAGTTCAAAACAATTATCAAGGTAAAAATAATCCTGAAAAACCTGACCTCTCATCAGGAGATTTTCTCATTTCAACTGTTTTATTCCATTTATTTATCAATTTTTCCTATTGTATCTGGATAGACCTATTGTCAAAGACACATGACTGGTACCCCCCAACACTTGGCTCCCTAGGAGACTGCCCAAGGTATCTAGCCCCAGTCCAAAACCTAATAGCTACTGTTAAGATGGCTTAGTCTACAACACCTAATATCTACTGTATATTTACCTTTGATAACCTAGGGTTGGTTCATAGATTCTAAGCTTGACTCTGAGCCTGGCCTTCAGCTTGTAGGAAACATGGTGATTTTGAGGATCAAATTTCGAAAAGCAGTACATTTTTAATGATGCAAAATACTATAATTATAGAAGAAGCCACCTATTTTGATCACTTTTGGACAAGATCATTTAGATAACAATAGCTGGTTGATAACATTAAGCAAAGGATATAAAAATTGGAACAATTTACATTCATTGTCATATTTATAAATTCATTGCCCTGTAATTAAATACATTGTTAAAATGTTTAATTCGTTATACGTAAAATGTTTTGAATTGACATTTTGATAACAATAACCAGCTGATAGCATCATCCTTGATTATAATAAACACCTTCCTCTTTATATCAAGTGAGTAAAAATAGAAATTCTGTAGTTACTTTATACATATGGAATAGGGTAAGAGGATCAGGATTCTATAGTTACTTCATAGATATCATATGTCAAACTGACTTCTATGCAGAGGAATACTCTTGTGGGGTTATTGAATTGGGTAAGAGGATTAGAATTCACTTACCTTCTTCAACTACAACTTGTATCTTATTTCAAGTGCACTTTTTGAGGTTTAGTGAAGCCTGCAATCATTTTTCTTTTGAGATTAGAAGACATTTAATTTCCTTGAAAGTGAGTGAATGGGTAATTATTTTATCTTTCAGCTAATGGACAAAATGTTATCTGGAAAATCGAGTGAATTGAAAAATTTATGGCAACACATATATTTAAGCAGGTCTGATTAGTCACTCGATAGAAACTTCACGTGACCAATGTCTTTTGGCAGCATGACATATTTGGGGTGATCAATTAAAAAAATTGGAAAAAAGGAGTGATCAATGAAGAAGTTACTACTCTCGCTTTTTTTCCGGCAGTGAGTGATCAATAAAGGTTTGGCACTTGACTGAATTTCTTTGGCATTAATCTGAAAAATATTACTTTAGTCAGACTCAGTTGTTGGAATTGGAAACCTAAGGGTATACAACGAATGCATCCTCCTGATAGTCACCATTGGAGCTGAAACATGGAACCTAACCAAAAAGATTGACTCTGAAAATGAGAGCCATATAATATGCACATGAAAGAATCATGCTCAACATTAAATTGAGAGATCACAAAAAGTACAGCATATTAGCAGAAAAACAGGAGTCCGAGATATCATTGAATCCATCAGAAAACTCAAATGGCAATGGGCTGGTCATGTTGCAAGAATGGCATACAGTCGCTGGGCTTTGACTCACAACATGGATCCCTATGGATGCGTAACTAAGGCCAATCAAACATAAGATGGCATGACAGACTAAACAAGTTTAGAAAGTTGTGGTTCCGTGATGCTCATGACAGAGAGGTCTGGCGAATATTGGGGAAGGTCTATGTTCAACGATGGATGTTAAAAGGCTGATGATCACTAAAAAAAGTCTGAATTTTCAAAAATCAAGCATGAGCAATTAAATTTATGTTGCAAATCAACCCCCCTCCCATCCACTAGAAACCTATTCAAGGGAGCAATTTTCAGAAAGCAAGAACAATTATTTTTCCAAGACATAATAAGGCGTAGATGTTGAAATGATCAGCCCACTAGCTCGATCGGTAAGTTTTGGTCAATGATTTAGTTGATAATTTCTGATAATAGCTTGAATTCTTGATACCGTCTGTAATTTTGAGAAAGGTCATCAAAATTTTTGGACAATTAAACTCTTTAGTATTGTTTGTGTAGTTCACATAACATTTTTGCCAACAGTACACTTGAAGAAGGCCATAGAATGGATCTGACAAAATATGTTTGTTAGAACGACCAAAATAACGATAAGTTTGATTCTCTGAAAGCCATTTGAAAGTTTGACTTCTTGTTTAACTTTTGACATCTCATAAGTACTGCTGGTGATATAGCCGAAAAGGTATAAAAATACTGACTGTGTCATGTTGTCTTCAATGAAATAAGAGCTCTGGTCCATGTGCCCAAGTTTCTTACACACACATGCATATGTGTCGGTAAGGTCCAGAACTTAGAGACACACATGTGTTACCAATTAGTCATTACATAAGAAACACATACCCTCTTCCTCTGTCACCTACACCATAATCCTCTGTACTACCTGACCCCCCAACATTCAATGACTTGGCCTAACATACCAACATCACTGATTTTTTTGATCTGAGAATTCTAGAAAATTTCACAAATAAATTGATAGTAATTGCTTCTTCACTTTTTGCTATTTTAGTTTTCAGAAAGTTTTCCATAGGATCACCCACCCAACTTTCAGATAATGAGAGAAAAACTATACCTGGAACTACATATGCACTCATTGTATTTAGCTGTACTATAACACGAACATAACTCCTGAGATCACTTATAATATAGTTATTTAGAAACCATAGCTTACTTTTAGCACAAGCCACATGTATCCGGCACCCAGTGAGAACCAAACTCACTACTCAGAAGTAATGATCCGCAAAATCAGCTTCCTAACCATTACACCACAACTTGACACCCAGGTCACTTATAAAGCGTAGGACAATATATATATATATATATATATATATATATATTGTATATTGAATACCTATAAAATGCATACTTACACAATATTAATACTTCCCATTAATATGGGTAAGAAAATAGTATATACTTTAAATTGAAAACATCTTCTATACCTATGCATAGATTTATAAGTCCATATAAATAAATATATGATTATGTTAAATTTTCGTGATGTTGACTTGAAGGTCATCCCAAATCAGGCGTTCCTGCTGCCACAGGCAAGCTGGCGATCAACTAAGAGTTGAAATATTATCTCATCTATTTATTCATGTTTTACAGTGAGAAAAATAAATGCATAGGAATGAAAAGTTTAATGTAAAAATTCTTTTTGATTTATTCCTTTTCCCATTTTTTCCTTTTGTATTTGAAAAGTCCCACTGTCACAAACATGTGACAGGCAACCCTCCGCATTCGGTACCTATCTCAGCCCAAAATGTTGTGTGAAAAAATTTATTCATTTGATCTCATTCAAATTATGCAATATTCTAAATTTCTTCCGACAATAGAACCTCTCCTTCACTTATTTGATGTTGTTAATAGATTTCAGCTGATCCATTTTTTTCAGCCCTTGTCCAGTGCAAGATTTGAAAGAAAAGAGGAAAACCTTTTTTTCTCTAGGAAAATGGCAACAGGAAAAAAAAAGGGGTGGTCATTTGTATACTATACAGATCGATCCATATCAGCAGCACTAGGTATACAGAAGTAACTATACGGCCACCCAACAAAATTCGGAATGTTAATGACTGTTCTGAAAGTCATAGACAATATGCTATATTCATTAAAGAAAACTATTTTTAAAAAACCCGCTTCTGATTCATCTGGATTGATGGTCTTCATCTCTAATTATGTAAACCATGACACGTTCATAGTGTGCTACTATCCAATACTATTTATGTGAAATGCCATCATTATTGTTGCTACTTTGGTTACATCCCTCCTACCCTGGGTACCAGTTGCAAGTATGCTTACTTACATTCCTCTTTGAACTAAAGAACTCTCTCTCTCTTTCTCTTTTTCTGACTCCGTAAGCTCTTTTCAGGGCTCACAATATGCCTGATACTTATTTCAAGGGAGAAAGAGAAAGAAAAAAATAAGCAAGATCAGTGAACACAAGGTGAAATGAGTGAGAGGACAAATTAGTAGAGTTCACCCCCAGCATCTGATTCCTTATTTTGTAAAGGAAGGAACTGTATTATGTGCCATGAGAAGAGACCATATTTCTCGCATTATTTTTAGTCCGCACATCTTCGGTATTGCATATACATTTCTATGACACTTAAAACACAAATGGTAAAATCGTATCGAGACTCCTTATTATAACTATAGATACATAAAGAGGTGCGGGCGGGTTACAGAATCGGCAAACCAAGTATGAGTTTTGGCTGCTTACATTCACTTTGGACTTATGCCCTTGGGACAGGCATGAATCCACTTTTTTTTTACTTGTAAGGGAGGATAGCTGTAATAAAGAGAGAAACCAAGATTGTGGTTCCTAAGGGAGAGTAGTGGTAAACCCCTTTCCTAGCAACTTTTGCAGCCAAAGAGGTTGCCAGTTGTAAGATCTTATCTACCACTGGAGAAACAACCTCGGCAACCCAAAGAGTGGGATCATCCCTCCCATCGAGAAATTTTTTTTAAATTCACAATCAGGTTGCTATCAAAATGGTTTAAACACTGTCGCTGGGTTCAGGTTTATCACCACTACCCACAAAAGTCTGGTTTAAACACTGTTGCTGTTCTGACACTTATTTGTATCTATGTATCCAGACTTTGCCCAGCTGTAACCATCCTAAATAGAAACTTGGAATTTCGCACACACTCCCCTCATTGAGTATGAAAAACCTCATATTGTTGAAATTCACCTTTATGTAGGATTTTAGTGGGGGCTTCAATTTGCAATGTAAGTTTATGCTAAATTGATACCTCAGTTTATGTCCAGCAACATTCAAGCTTGTTTTTTGAAAAATCAGATTTTTTTTACTGATTACTGCCTGACAGAAGTAAAGAGAAGTAACTTATTCATTGATCATCCATTTTTCAATTCCTTAATTGATCTTCCCCAACACGGTATGCAACTCCTCAAAATTGGTCATAAGACAGTTTCTTTTGAGTGAATAACCAAATCAGTATTTAATATTATTTGTATCTGATTTTCATTTACAAGGATCTTACATGGTTAAGTCAATTTTATGAATGATACAGTATGAATATATACACAAATGTGTTTGTCAAAGTAAATGAAATATATACTTTATTTTGAAGGAAAAATGGATAATAGTAATTTGCACTATACTTATAACTTTTCACTGTGTAGATATATATCAGAACAAATCAGGTTTTTTATATTGTCACATACTGTGAAATGATAAAAGTCATAAGGTATGAATTCTATATAAAATGTATACCAGGGGCAACAACATCAAAATAATATTGTTCATTGTAAATTTTCTCAAATTTTAGGTTGTTATAAAGGTATTAAACAGAGTCTTTTCATTTATCATAATATCCAATAAGCTAAAAGGTTCTTTACAATGAACAGAAGGAACAATAACAAAAGATATAAAGAACACTGCAAAAAAACATTAGAAAAAGTTTTCCTCTCATAGAATTATCAACAACTGGAACCCATTAGTACAGCAGGGTTCAAATATACTAAAAACAAAAACTATAAGTAACTTCAAGAACAAATATGACAATTACACAATATATGAGAAAAAATTCTGAAGAAAATAACTCCCACAAAGAGACGTGATAGAAGCACAAATATGTGAATGATTTTTACTTGTAAAATTTTCATGTGGTTTATTCTAGTTTGTTTTCCCAAGAACCAACAATGTAACAGTAGGTCTATAATTATATATAATGATAAAGCTTTACTGAGATACAAATATCAACTTGCTTCCCATGTTCTTATATTTGTTGCATGGTTTTGATATCATGTATATGATTTATAATGACTGATGATATCATGAATTTGATTTATAATGGCTGATGATATCATGAATTTGATAAAGATATTGGCACTTTCACAACTCCTATTGGTATGAAGATGATTCAAGTTTTTGCCCTAGGTTACTGAACTTTTTTTCCCCCAATGGTTATTCTTCCAAGTAATCACACCCCCAAAAATTCTTAATGAAACTAAAATGGCATTTTACTTACATCATTTGTTTATTGTGACTTTTGTACTTGATGTTTTGCAGTTAGATTCTCAGTATTTGGTTTGATATTTGTGAGTTTTATCCTTATGTCTCTTTGCATTAATAAAAACAAACATTTTATTTACCAAGTGGCAGTAGTTTCCTCTTATGTCTTAACAATAATACAATAAAGAGAAAGGTTGCCTATTTGTATGAATAATACGTTCATAAGGGACAATCTATAGCCCCCATTAACTTTTGCTCTCTGTTCAGAGTGGCTGTTTTAGCTTCTGAGCAGGAATCTGGATCTTTTTGTGAATTGTTAGCACATTTTTCATATTAAATCGATTTGACTGCTTGCAAAATCTCCAATACCCTCTGGAAAAAAACAAAAAACAATAGCATGCTATAAAACATTGCAAGACATTTAAGGATGGCCATGTATTCTGGCATTGAACAAGTCGAGCATTTCAAATTTCAATTTAAGCAGAAAAAAAAATCAATAACAATGTCAGCGGATTGAAAGAATGAATTCAGTTTGAAGGACATGAAATATGACTTCTAGAGAAGTTGAGTAATTGTACCCTGGAGATCTTGTCAGATTAAATCCTTTTGGCCAAGCTAGATTTCCTGTTCACTGAGGACGCCTTGATAAAAGAAAGAAAATAGCTTTCTTTTTGAAAATTAAGGATTACATACTGAAGAAAATAACTACAGCATACGGTAAGAAAACAAAGGAAGAAATATCTACTGTCATGGACATCAGATCCACCTTTCTGGAGGAAGGGGATTGTATACTCCCAGGGGGCAGTGAAAGGGTATATTTAGAATATATCTTAGTAGGAACCATAGTAATACAATCGTTTTACATGGAAACATTGTTGGGCTAACATAAGAATTGTACTGCATCACTATCATTTATTGACAATGAGGTTTCAACTTTCAAAGCCCCTTGCCCCTGATGGGAATGCTTGATCCAAAGGGAGCGGGGCAAATACCCCATTTGCCCATGGCTACTGTATTTATTCATACACAATATGAGAAATTTTGTATCAGAATCATATGTCTAAACTGTAAGCTTGCTCTATATATATGAGCAAGGGTTTTGCAATTTTGTTCACTATAGAACAATAAGTATTGAATTACTATAGCTCCACAAATCGCCCGACAAACCAGCCAAGTGTGTACACCACTAAGCACTTGAAAAAAATAAGAGTTTGTTTTTTGTTTTTTTTCCAAAAAAGTGCTTTTTGTAGTCTCTATGGTTATTTCAAGCCGACAATGCCCAAATCTTATGCTGGTATTTTTTAGATAATTCTTGTCAAAAAATCTATTTTTTTTCAGATGATTTTTTAGATAATTAGTCCTAATTTATATAGGGACTCATAATTCATTTATGTGAGGTACAGATTTAATTATTATTTTCTAGGAGTGTTTTACTACAGAAATAGGAAAAAAAGCTATCATCACTCATCAGGAATCAATAAAACCATTACTGACAGAATAGAGCTATTATATGTATAACATAAATGCATTGTTGGAAGCCATTTCAAATAATTTTATTTAAAAAATGCATTGAAAATCAAAACAGAAAAGGACTTTTGAATGGACAAGAATTAAGCCAAGTAACACCGGCTATTATATGTATTTGAACATATAAATTCCATTGTCATTGTTTTTTATGTATATATCTGTTCGGAGGTCAGGATATTCTGAACCGTTATATAAAATTAAGGAACACTACAATGAGCATGACTCGATTGCCTGACTTACACTTTCTTGAACGGATGACATACACATGAATTACTGCTGTAGAGATGAAATGGATCAGTATTTCAAGCCTGGAGTATTGTTAATCAGACTGGGTCGGGTGAAGCAGAAAACAAGTTGGCAAAAGTTGCTAAACGGACAGACTAAATTGAAAGAAAAAAAAAAACATCACTGGAAATCATAGATCACTTTGACAAGCAAATTACAAATGGATTGAAAAAGCATAGAATAGGGTACAATTACAAAATATTTATTGATTTGATATTTAATTTCATTAATTCAATATTTAATATTTATTATCATATTTACCCAAGTACAATGCGACCTTGAATATAACGTGGCATTCATTTTTAGTACATAAAAATCAATAATATATTTATCCTATAATCCCTGTGAATTTAAAAACACGTAAAACAGAGACACTAAAAGAAATAATATTCAAGCACTAAAATTATCATGGTTCTTGTTTTTGCTTAATAACTTTTTGGTTGAATTTACTTAAAGATCAAAATTCTGTATATTTGTTACCATAATACAGTAAACTTGTTCCCCGTCATGTTTTATGGGTTTTACGCAAGTATTAAACAATCCAAAAACTACTTCTAGGTGATAATACTTGAATATCTACATTTTCCACTGTTTATTTCATTTCATCACTCTTTTTGTATGAAATCAAATTAATTCTATCATTTTTAATTTTGATACTTGTTGATTTGGCCGAAATTGATTTTAAAATTTTCAAAAAATATCAAATATCTCAAAGTTAATATTCTTCTTTTCTTCTTTCTTGCAGGTAAGTTGAATTTTCCCAGTTTTGGATAAAATATTTACCTGTCAAAATCTAAAACAGTAAGTAATCAACAACATTCCTATTTATTAATAAATAAGACTTGCAGATTTGAAAGCCTCTTCCATTCCTGAAAAAGTGCATTTAGTGCCAGATTGAGATTTTCTAGGCCCCAAAGCTGTTACCACTTTCTATCCCTGCCACAGGTTAATGAAATATTTCGATAAAAATTCTTTGTTAGACAATTTCGCATCGATATATTTCATTAATGTGTGGCAGAGAATGGCAGGGAGTTTGCTTATGTTTGAGAACCTGCTGTATAAAGAAGTGGCAGGGATAGTTTTTGCATGAAAATATTTCATTTGTGTGTGGTAGAGATAGTTTTGCATTGAAATATTTGATTAAAACTGTCTGAGAATGGCAGGGAGCTTGTTTATGTTTGAGATCTAGTAGTATTAAGAAGTGTCAGGGATTTTATTTGCATTTGATATTTCATTAATGTGTGGCAGGGATATATTTTGCCTCAAAATATTTCATTAACATATAATAAGGATAAAGTACCACTCCACCGCCAGGTACTATGAGGCCCCTAGTAATATTCTCAAAAGAAAAAAGGGTATACAAAAATTTAATTAATTTTACCAGACTAATAACAATTAGAATTGAAATGCTTGGCATAATTTCTTGGAAGCGATTTTCTCCCACTGTGGAATGTTTCTAACAGATATAAATTATTATCAGTTTATTAGCATCCATCATTGGAAATAGACCTCCCCTAAATTCAACCAGACCTCTCTTTAATGGGCGTCACTGAGCCAGTACATTCTGAACTTGTGTAGTTTGTCAGGTCATCTTATATTTTGCTTCCTATAAAACAGCATATGATCTCTTGAGATCCATGTTGTGAGTCATGACATCCAGCCGTTATCTGACATTCTAGCAACATGACCAGCACATTGCCATTTGAGTTTTCTAATGGAATTTATGATATCTCTGACTTCTGTTCTTCTTCTAAGCTGTCCTGTGGTCTCTCCATGTGATGTTGAGCATAATTCACTCAATCTTTTGGTTAGGTTCCATATTTCAGCTCCATAAGTAACTGTGAGGAGAATACATTGGTTGTAGACCCTTCTTTTTCGGGTTAATGGGATTTTCTTGTCCTTGAGAGTTTAACTTACCCAACTAAAAGCTTGCTTATTTTGAGGCTTTGTTTGATTTCTTCTTTTTTTGAGGATTTCATGAATATTCATTGTCCTAGGGTAAATGTTATGGTCTACTTTCTTTAGTTCTGCTTTTTCAATTTTGATCATCCTGTCTTTGTCCTCAACATGTGCGTTGCACATGACATTTGTTTTATTGAAGTTTATATGAAGACCAGCATTCTTCGTTCATTTCATCTAAGATTATTTGGAGATCATAGAGGTTCTCAGCAAAAAAGACGATGTTGCCAGCAAAACTGAGGTTACTTAGGTGTTCACAATCTATTCTGATTTCTTTATTTGCCCAGTTTGAATTTCAGATGATAATATTGAGACAGCCTGTCAAGAGTTTGTGTGAGCTGGTATCGCCTTGTCTTACCTTTTTTTCAAGCTGATAGGAATCAGTCTTTATGTAGACTGCTTGATAAAGAAACTGCTGTGTCAGTAGATATGTTGCAAAAATTTGATATGTACTGGGTTTACACCTTGTTGTGTGATAGCATCAATGACCTTGAGGATTTCCACTGATTCGAAGGTTTTCTTGAAGTCAATATATGTTACAGCAAGTAGCATTTTATATTCTACTGCTTTCTCTTCTAGTTCATTTACCAAATGGAGATGGTCAATAGTCAAGTAGTATCTTCTAAAGCCAGCCTGTATATGTTGTATATCAATTAAATTCTCTTTTAAAATTTATAGTACTTATACTGCAATCCAGTACCGCATACATTCCACAATGATAATGACTGAGCCAAAGTAACAGACATTTGAGAAACTTAAGAATGATCATATATTTCATTCATGCAATTTTGATGGTAGATAAGATTCCATAAAAACTAGAAACAGGTACATAGAAAACCTGAAATTTCAAATCTCAACCAATCAAGTCCCTCTTGAAAATTTAGATTATTACAATGAAATATCTATGTATTTTCATGCATGTAGAAAGCAGTGATAACCACTTGGGATTTCATCATAATTATTATCAGCCTTTAAAGCCTCTTATTTGACATGAGCCGTTCCAAAGGTCTATCATTGTAAACGTAAGACATAGGGAATGATGGAACTTGCCGAGCCATACTGGCCTATGATGTGTTAGTAACGATGGATTGATCTTAGTCCAGCATCTTAGTCTTAGCCTCCTCAACAACGCAGAACATACTCAATACACTCCTAGAATTCTTCATTGTGCATGAGCTCTTTGATTACATCTATTAAAAAATAAACATTGTTTTCTTAAAGCTTTGAAAATAAAGTCTAATTTCTTTGATTGTCAAACACAATTGACTCCCAATGAAGGATAGAAAAATGAATAAATAATTGCATTTTGAATACATCTGTTAAAGACCATTCTTCTCTTGAAGTTTTGAAAATGACATCCATTTTCTTTGATTTTCAAACTCCAAAATAATCTCATTTTGATTACATCTGTCAAAAACCATTCTCCCCTGAGAGCTTTGAAAGGGATGTCGGTTTTCTTGTTTCTCCGAATCCACTTAGGATTTAACTATTCTTAACTCTTGTCCTTAAGCGTGTTCAACATCAGCTTTTCTCAATACAGCCTGAAATATGTAAAGTTATCAATATCATAGTAAAAATAGCCTCCATCTTTCGATGTACAAAATCTTATTTCAAGATATCAAATTTATACATCAGGTAGTATCTGAATTACATTACCATATGTTCACTTACATGATAAAATGAATATAAAAATAATTGAATGATAAAGAAATAAAGAATTTCATCATCATCAGTCTTTTATTGTCCGTCATTGGACATGTACCTTTCCAAGGATTCAATCGAGCTCTCTATCATGGGCATTGCAGAGCCAATACTTTCTGAACTTGTCTAGTTTTTCTCACCATCTTATATTCTGTCGGCCTCAGTTTTGTATGCAATCTATAGGGATCCACTTTGTGAGTCATAATGTCCAGCAGTAAAATGAGTTTACTTGAAATAATTAAAAATAAAATCAATTTACATATTTGCTTGTGCCCTTAATAGCTGAAGCATTTGGAACCATGTAAAAATACTAAAATCACAAAAAAAAATTTTTTTTCAACATTCAGGGGAGAGGGGGATTTTCAAAACCAGAACATGATATATAAATGCATACACACATACATAGCCAGCATGCCAGCTGGATTCTCTCAGAAACTGAAGAAACCTATGTTGATTGTTTTGGTTGGCAATGATTTCTTAAATGACAGAAGAGTTTGAATATCTTTTTTCTGAATTTATCAAAATAAAAATAAGTTGTTGTTATTGAAGAGGAAAGAGCATAAGATAAAAAGAGTGACTTCTGCAAAGCAATCATAACAAAAGCTTTGGTAGAATTGATATTAGTTTCTGAATTGGTAACTGTTGATGTCTGTCATACTATTCAAAATCATTATAGCCATCATTAGGGTGACAGGTCTAGTTAGTCACCCAATAGAAGCTGTCACATGGCCAACATCTTGACAATATACCATTTTAGGGGGGATCAACTACAAAAATTTGAAAAATGGGTGATCAATAGAAAAGTTACTTCTCTCACGTTTGTTGGGCAGTGATCACTAAAAAAGTCTGAGTTTTCTAACAGCAATTATGAATCCTGCGTACACAAAGTAAGGGATCAATTTAGCATAAGTTTACATTGCAAATTGAAGCTCTACTAAAAACCTATTTAGGCGGGATGAATTTCCAAAAGACAAAAAGTTCTTTCGAGATACTATAAGGAGTAAATGTTGAAAATTATAGCTCCATTGGTGCAGCCTATATGCATGATATATAGCCAGCCAGACCACCTTAAAAACCTGAAAAAACCTATTTTGACAGTTTTGATTACATTTTCCAATTACAGTAGCTGCAACAAAGGTTGCGATTACATTACCAGTACTGAAAATTCAGTGAATGCTGTTTAGTATGATAATGAATAATGTTATCAAACAGTCATCGTCATCATCATCATCATCATCATCAGTCATCCCAAACACTTTATTCTTAAGCTATTAAAGATTATATCAAAATATTTCTATCATTCATAATAATTTCTCTATAATGTAAAGTTGTTTATAACAATGATTTTAATAACATAATAAATTTACAGCAATGAATACAAATTCATAACAATGACTGCAAATAGCTCAAATTTTAATATCCTTTGCCTAATATCATCAGACGGTTATAGTTATCTAAAAGACAGTTCCAAAGTGATCAGAATAATTGGTGTTCTCTGTATTAATGATATGACAAGTGGAATTTTAGCAACAACAATGATGATGATGATGATTTTATATCAGATATGTTTTCCTTTGAATGCAATGTCATACTGTACCTTTGAGTCCCAGTGGAAAATATTTCTGCTGAATTCAATGAATATGTGAAATAACCACCATTGGGAAGTGAGTTTCTCTATTTTCCAATAAAATTGAATGGATTTATTCCCTTCCCATTTCTTGAAAACATCAAGACAATGCCAACAGTAATGATGATGGCATTACTGTAAGATGAAACAATTCAATGGTGCACAAGAAAAGAAATCAATAATGGACTCTTGTTTCCCTATAGAAAAGATATAATGAATAATAAAACATGAATTATACTGGACCTGGGTATTTGAGAAGCTGTGTGTTCAAATCCCACCAGTGACTAATTTTGTTGATTACTTCTTCATATGCGATATAACTTGATATACAATACAACTTTATATTACTTTTAGATGAAGTATTCATATCAGTGGTGAGATTCATATTTTTTAGGAACTGTTTCTCTCTTTCTTTACATCCCTAGATTTTTTTTGTCTATGGAATTAGAAACCAGTTCTCTCTTTCTCTCAGGCCCACATAGGCTCACATGCACCATTGGGCAGGCCCACGCATTGCCTTGTGAAATACCCCCAAAACCTAATGAAAACACAGAAAATTACATACGAAGAAGTTTTACAACCTTCCAAAGGGATGTAACTAAATACTTTTTTTTTTTCAAAACCGACAAATTTCCTGAGGAAATGAAGGTCCAATGAACTGAAAGCACTAAATTTTCTACCTTTTTGGAAGTGGATCCATTTTCTTAAATAGTGCTGTAAGGTTTATTCCACCATAAAAAATCAAAATATAACTTTTATCTAATTTTCATTGAATCTGCTGCTTCTTTAAGCATGCTTAGAAAGCACTTTTTTTTTCTCTTTTCCAAAATTAAATTTTCATGATAAGATTTCCTTTCACTTTGAATTTAATTGCTCTTCATTGTAACGTCTCAGACCATCAGTGAGTAAACACAGATCAGAAATGAATATAAGACTCTGGGCAAGCTTGAATC